>JAFBJQ010000153.1:80000-200659 GCA_016785345.1 Trinectes maculatus
TGCAGCACATATGGATGTGAAGTCAGTGACCTGCGCTGTGAGCCTGTCATGTTACATTTTTAAATGTGGGGGCGGCGTAGCAGAGTTGACAGATCTGTGATTTCCTCACAGAGATAAGGCAGACTTTGTACAAAAAAATAAAATCGGATGCACATTGAATGTAGAGATTGTTTATCAAGGTTTTGTACTTTGCCCACTGAGCTATCAGATAATGTGGAGTCTGTGCTGAGGCTGAACGTCTGAACTGTTCTGAGACCTGTTCAGCAAGACAGTGTTCTGTCCTTTTCTTTAAAATGTATAGTCAGGGATGCATTTTATGCAAGTGTCCACTCTAATGAAATCTATAAACATAACATACGTTACATATAGTCTTCTCACTTCTAGTGTTTACGAGCCCATTGCAGAGTCAGATCTCTGCAGACCTGAATGAACTTTGATTTTTACAAATGCCAGATTTGGAGATAGCAGCTCTTATCAGATGACTGAGTTCTGCTTTTTGTGTGTGTGTGTGTGTGTGTGTGTTTGTGTGTGTGTCAGGTCTCATCCAGAGGGAAAATGGCTCAATGGAGAAAGAGTTAGAGGAACTTAGACGCAGTCGGCCCAAGCCTCCGGTCGGTGGTGATTTTACGCTAAGTGACTGTTTTTATTTCAGCCGTAGAGGAATCGAGAGCATTGTAGAGGACGAGGTAAGATCTTTACTCTGTCTTCGTAGTATTTCATACATTTCTTCAGTGATGTTGGTTCAATTTTAATTCAACGTTGGATCATTTTTGTTTAAACCCAGGTTACCCAGCGGTTTTCTTCAGAGGAGCTTGTGTCCTGGAATTTACTGACTCGCACCAACAATGATTTCCAGTACATTAGTCTGAAATTGACATTGGTTTACGGCCTCGGCATCTTTGTGAGATACTGCATCCTCATGCCCCTCAGGTACATGAGCTGACCACAACATTTAATGGGCCTAATCATTGTCCTGATTAAAAACAAGAATTGTTATGAGCTTAAATTGTGTTTAGAAAAATCCAATGTGTAGAAGAAGAAAATATAAAAATGGCAAAATAAAATCGAATTAGAATGTTTGTGTATACATATTTTTCACAATTTTCTGTAAAATATTATTCAGCACAATTTTTTATTTCTGTGCTTGAAATGTGTCACTCTCCAGGGTAACACTGGCCTGCATTGGCCTGAGCTGGTTGGTAATAGGAACGTCAACAGTTGGACTGCTCCCAAATTCAAGGTGACCACGGAATACCATTAATAAAGGGAATCATTATACTGCACCCCTTCTGTTTATCTTTTCCGTACTCATTCACTGATTTTTAGGGTCAAGTCTTGGCTTAGTGAATGGGTCCACGTCATGTGCTACAGAATCTGCGCTCGAGGACTCTCTGCCACTATCCACTACCACAACAGGTGGGTGAGCCCTTTCCCTGATGGAAACACTGGATGGCTTCATCTTCTGATTCTGGCTTTGTGTCTGCAGGGAAAATAAACCCAAGAAAGGGGGGATATGTGTTGCCAATCACACGTCTCCTATCGACATTGTGATCCTCTGCAACGATGGCTGTTATGCTATGGTACGAAAGATTTTGATAGATAGATAGATAGATAGATAGATAGATAGATAGATAGATAGATAGATAGATAGATAGATAGATAGATAGATAGATAGACATGGCCATAATTTTTCCATTGTGTTTATCAGGTGGGTCAGGTCCACGGGGGCCTGATGGGAGTTATTCAGAGAGCAATGGTGAGGTCCTGTCCTCATGTCTGGTTTGAGAGGGCAGAGATGAAAGATCGCCACCAAGTGGCCAATAGGTCAGTACATCTTTTCCAGCTGTGTTTTTCTCCGCTCTGGCACCAGAAGCAGTTGACATTTTCCTGGCAGTGGAAATCTTTTTTGAGTCCATAAGAACCGATGTGTTCTGGAAACTGAACAGTGACTCATAACATTTGGATTCCAGTATCTCAAAAATGCCACATCTTTACCATGACGCTCCCGCTGCAGATGTTGCATGATGCATTGTCCCACATGTGATACAAAACTCTTCAAAAGGTGCAATATGTAGATTCCATTACCTCTTTGTGCTGCTTCCAGGTTGAGAGATCATGTGAATGACAAGACAAAGCTTCCTATATTAATATTTCCAGAGGGTAAGTGTGATCATGCAGGGAGTCAGTTGTATCATCAAAGATACGACTCTGCAAGTTGTTGTTTTTTTTTAAAGCTCAGTGCCTGACGGCCGTCTGGCCACCGGGCGGTGACAGACGAGCTGCTATTTCATGTGGGTTTGGACAGAGCTCACACAACTCTGTCTCCTTCAATACCCCGATGTCTGGTTTCTGCAGGGACCTGTATCAACAACACATCAGTCATGATGTTTAAAAAGGGGAGTTTTGAAATCGGAGCCACAATATATCCAGTAGCCATTAAGGTACTTCAGTCCCATCTGTCCGTCAAGCCCCATTTCTCATTCAGACATCGTTTTCCAAGCTTTCTGAATACTAAATTTCAAAATACTGTTCCTGGGTATTCTTCTTTCCTAGTATGACCCAAAGTTTGGAGACGCTTTCTGGAACAGCTCCAAGTACAGCATGGTCAGTTACCTGCTGAGGATGATGACGAGCTGGGCGCTGGTCTGTAACGTCTGGTACCTGCCAGCCATGCATCAACAGGTGTGTATGACACGTGTCCGGCCCACCGGGGGGCAGACTCCGCCACTTTACCTCATATGTACACACATGTCTGATTGAGTGTGTTGTTTATTCAAACATGGAAGGAGGGAGAAGATGCTGTCCAGTTTGCCAACAGGGTGAAGTCAGCCATCGCTCACCAGGGAGGACTACTAGATCTGCAGTGGTATGATCTTCACCCCAAAAGTGGATTATTTATTTATTTATCACAGTCTTATTTACTCTCCTCTAATGTTGTCCGGACTCCGCTTGGCTATTTTCTGCAGGGACGGAGGCCTGAAGAGGGCAAAGGTGAAGGAGACGTTCAAAGAGCAGCAGCAGAAGAAGTACAGCAGCATGGTGGTGGGCGACGACAGCAGCAGCAACAGCGACTGAGGCCGCTCTGCCGAGTCGACTTAATTTACACTGTGAACACAAAAACACAAGTGCAATATTGACCTGTACGTGGAGCAGAGCGCGGAAGCGTGATCGCCCCCTGTTTTATTGTCGTCTACCGTTGCGACTGACGATTACTGCCGAGTCACAGATGCTGCGACCAAAACGTGTGACTGTTTAAACCAACTGCATTCATGGACGTCTCTGTTCTCAGTCAGCTGATTCGTACATGAGCGGCTCGATGTTTTTAAATAAAAATACAAATGGTATACCTGTGCTGTGTTATTATGCAGGAGCAAAGAAGACTCTGGAGGTCTTTGCTGTTCCACTGTTTTATAAGAGGATGTCATTATCAAACACATACACACACAGTTATTCTTTAAATAAATACCAATTTAAATGTGGGGTTTACATGTAAAAACTTACATTGACACTGATAAACGTCTATGTAAAGTAGTTTTCAGGTAAAAAAAAACAACCTGTTTAAGACCCAGGTTTTGACGGATTGAAATGTGGCAGCTTTAAAGAAGAACACAGACGTGGGACTTTTTTGATCTTTCTCCACTGGATGGTTTCCCTGTAGTATCACCGTTACCGCCTCCATTTTTCACTGGGCTCCCTTTTTTGACCCCTGAAAACAAATAATAATTAAAAAAAAATGTAATTGCAATCAGCGAAAACATGACCACAGTCCTGTTTGGATCATTATTATTATCAGGGGGTCTCACCGTCAGTCTCGTTAGCGCTCTGATGTGTGTCGTCTGGCGTGACCTGTGTGAGAACACACATCCTTTACTCGCATCAGTGATCAGTCACAGTGTCTGCGTTGTAGTGAGGAAACCATGACTCAGCTTTAGGCCTCGACTTGATGGCAGCACTTACCCTCACACCGTTCCTTTTGTTTTTCTTGCTCCGTTTGAGTTCCTCATATCTGTAAGTGTCATCAACAGTCTTTGTTAATTCCATTTCCAATGTGCCACAGTTTTACATCTGTTTCAAATGAGCCCAGTCAGGAGAAGCAAATGGCGCGGTGAAATATTTATGAGCCAGATTAGTGTCTCACATCTGCGTCTGGCTCTGCACACTGCTGATGACAGACAGCTGCTGATTCACTCTGTCTGTCTGTCGCTTTTATCTCTGAGCAATAAACCCCAGAAAAGCTGCTTTGTATCAGTTCACATGGTTTTGCCTCATTTTATCAATTTCAGCAAAACTCACACCAGGTCCTTGGTTTCTCATTGGCTATGATATCACTTCATTACTAATCAGTATCTATATTTATATCTCTATATCTATTTATATATCTATATCTATACACACACATACATAAAATTAGCTATAATGAGGGGAATAGTCCCTCTTGAGGATACTGCCATCCAGTATTAGCATCAGCTAATTGGTTACATTAACATCTTTACATTGAACTGCTCCACACAAAAAAACACTAAAAGGCTGTGATCAACCTACCGCTGCAGATAGGAGTCACGGCTCTTGTATGTCGGTTTGGGCTTCACTCTCAGTCCATCCGGTGTCCATGTTGTGCTCGCATCCCCTCCTACATCCACCCTGCTTGCAGCGCCAGATGCAATCGGCATCTCTCCCGGCAGAAATAAAGGCTTTCAGAGATACAAAATAGTCATTTGGATGCAGCTCTGCAGGAGCTTCACTTTACAAACCTCCGGTCCTCTTGTTGTTCACTGGCTGTTTGCTGTGTGAGCAGGAAAATGTGGCTGGCAAGTTTATGGGGATGTTTGTTGTTGTATCCATGACAACGCTGTCCCAAAGAATGGATCCACTGGATCCATTTGCTTTACTTACCTCTAAAGTAATTGTGGTTCAACCCTTTAAATGGATTTTAGATCTTATACACTACAAAACCCCAGTAAGCACCTATGCAACGTTTAGTTTAATGTTACTTAATTTTGTGTTTGTGCTTATCTTAGCATGAAGTTGTGTACTCAACCTGCCCTAACTGACATTAAAGAATTCCGACAGTTACACTGTATTTTTATAGCACAAAAAAAAAACAAGGCAGTTTATGCCAACAGAGCTGCAGCGTTTATTCCTGTTGAACAGTTGGGTTTGAGTGAATCAGATGGTTCATCAAACATTCATATGTCAATGTGGAAAAATCATCATCAACAAGTCTAAATATCAGCAGTATGAGTGGATTACATGGATAACTGTCCTCATTAGGATTCTTCCTTCTCGTCTCCATGTGTGATGATGTAGCAGAGTGACTTGTAGTCAATGTTTCCAGTTGGGTCGATGGGAGCGACAGAGAAGGCCTGATCCACCTGTGGGTTTGTAAGTGGCAATTATTGTCTGAAGAAACAGTTTCTTCTACAATCTCCTAATGTGAACAAACAGAAAACACAAACCTCCTCCGCTGTGAATTTATCGGCTTGGGTCATCAGTAATCGTTTAAATCTGCATAAAGAAAAGAAAACATGAAAAATTTAACAAGAAATAAAAAATAAGGTGTTTCGGTGGAAGCTGCTTAATAAAAAAGGCTCTTACTCGTCCTTATTAACAAAGCCGGTCCCTTTGGGATCAAAAAGCTTGAACGCAGCAAGTATGGTGTCTTCGGGATCAGTACCTGCGGGACAAGAAAATATAATTTCATAATTTTAAACAATCTGTTGTAAAAACGAGTTGGAGGTTGTATATGTGAAAAGCTCTCACCGTTGAGCTTCTCCCCAAAAAGGGTCAGGAAAACAGTGAAGTTGATGGGGCCCTTTCCCTCATTTAACATCTCATCCAACTCCTCGTCTTTGACATTGAGCTTCCCTGGTACACACACACAATCAGTTGTATACACGTATATAGGATTAAAAGGCAATAGTCAGTAGAACCTTTTTGTTTTTAGATATACTACATGTATACAAACACTAGACATGAAGATTAAAAAAGAAAAAATACCAAGCTGTGCATAAGTTTCCTTCAGGTCTTGCTTTTTGATAACACCATCTCTGTCCTGGTCGATGCAACCAAAAGCCTGGCCGATAAAAGCACATTCAATTAAAATAATATCACACTGTTATGACAGGTAGAATAATCCACTTTGTCTGATTGTTTTCCTTCCCATGACACAAATAAAAATGTCATGTGTCCTTCAGGAAAAGGTATTAAGGGGAGCTGCGACAGTCAGGACCGTGTTGTCCGTTACCTCCTTGAACTCCTGTATCTGGGACTGCTCAAACATGGAGAAGACATTGGAGCTGGACTTCTGTCCTGCCCTCTGTCTCTTGTTGGAGGCCTTCTTACTCGCCTGGAAAGATGAACACAAACCCATTCGCTTTCCACATGGTCGTATTAACTGCAGGCTCATGTTTTGTGTTACGTATTGTGTCAGAACAAAAAATAACAAACAGATGCTAATTTACAAAAACATAAATTAAAAATTAAAAACATAGTACATTCTTATATTATTTGATTTGTCTTTTCCCCCGTTGTCATCACTGAAAAATAATTTTTAAGACTGACGCTGACTTACCATGTCTGAACGATGGTATGTGGTCTCCCAGCAGCACGGTGATGCTGGGGTGGGTTTTATGTATGCCCCATCTTATCTGCTACCCTCCTATAATAGCCTGCGGTGGGCATCGCACTCCCCTACATGGCCACGGCTTCTCTGCGCTCCGTGTGTCACTAAAGAGACCTGATAAGAGGTGAGGCAGCCAGGATTCCTCCAGGATGGAAAATAGAGATATGAGAAGCAGGGAGGGCGAAAGGAGACGGAGGAAAGCGATGATTGATATTTGACAGTCAATCTAATTCATTTACTGGTTTAAACGTTAAAAGGTAAATCCAATGTATGTTTTGTGTGCGCTTTTATCTGGATTTCTGTAAAAGACTGTTCTGATGCGACACAGCGTAAACAGAGTTTATGCCTGAAAATGTAACTAGAAAAATGTGTGAATGCTGAGTCAGCAGAAAGCTTTGCCGTAAAATGCGGCAAAACTCTGCCGAACAGAGGTGAAAAGCCGAGGTGGAGGGAGCTGAACGGCTGCTGTCAGTGGACAGCATGAAAGAGTGAAACTGTAGTGAGAACTGTAGGAAAGTACCATTGAAAAGAGAAAAAATGAACTGAAAGTAGGAGAAAAGCTGGAAGTGAAAGTGGTGTTAACCAGGACATCTGCCGCAAGGTCTGTCATTGGAGACCTTTGACCTGACTGGCCGATAAGTTTGACCTCAGAGTTCTGGAGAGTAGTGGCATTAAGGACACCAAGATAAGCTAAAAGAGAAAAAGTCCAACCCACCAATCACTTCATAGTACATTCACTCACATGACTCAATTGTTGAAAGCAGATGACGGGCTGCAAACATAACACATCAACCCAGTCCACCCTGCTGCATACAGCACGGTGCAGTACTGACCAGACCAAAGCTAAAGACCTCCGCTTTACATCACCAATTTATTTTACAGCTTTTAGTCCAACTTTGTTTAGTTTTACTTTGAATCGAGTTGAAGCTAAATCAGTCCAGTCTGTGCAGGAACAAACACTTCCACATAAATTGGGCCATAGATTCTATGTTCAGACTAAAACTACTATAAAACCAAAACTGAATGGAATTTGTCCTAAGACAGAAGGAACCCTGGCTACACAGTTTTAAAAGTTCTTCATGTTTTAAATTAAAGGGCCTGATTTGCATCTGATTCCAATTTTAAAAAGATGATAAAAAACAACAGTAACAAAACCAAGTTAATGGGAAAAAAATTAATACATATTAAACAAGAGCATGTTTACACAACAATCCACAACAGGTTTTTAGTATCAACATAACACTAACATAATAAAACAAAACAGACAACACACATCAATCCCATTCAGTGGTACAAATGCATTGTGTGGTAGAAGAGCATTGTGTGTATAATGTATAAACAGTTAGAGTTGAGTCTCTGCCCCGTTTGCTTCCGCCTGAAGAACCCAAACACGCTCTGATCCTTTACCCTGCCTACTGAACGTGGACAGTCCCATATGTATGAGTATTCCTACATCATGATGCAGCAGTCAGTCAGAGTACGGTCCAAAAAAACCAAACAAAAACAATCTACAGGGGCAGAAAAATGAATCATTTCTCACAAAACAATGAAAATAAAGGTTATGCCTGAGTTTTCAGTTGGAATTAAACTTGGCAGATAGATAGAGCGGAGTAGACCTTAAATTTTAAAATGCAATGTAACTAAAAGAAAATCTTATAAAATATATATTAAAAATGTGGGTTTGATTCATAAAGGCTTCCTTGATAATATGCAGCATTTGCACCAATGTTTAGACTCAGACTGTCCAAGTGGTCTTGTGATGATTTGCACACCAATTGTTGGTGTACAAGTTGCGAAAAATGCAATGTTGCACAGTTGCGCAACATTTTACAGAATGTTGTACATTTGCACAACAGTTTATAGACTGAGTTTCAGGTTACACACCCTCAGAACGTCAAGTTAATCTTGCAAAGCAGAACATTTAAGAAATTTGGGCAAATAAGAATAACACTACAGGTCAGCTTGATTAGACAGTTTGTCAGGAACTGAACTGTTCTTTAGTTACATGTACTGTAACTAAGTGTTTGTATACTGTGCTTTTACTGCTAAATTCCCAGGTTTAAATTGAATGTACAGTCCAGGGTGAACATGCTTGTAAGCCAGGACTATTGACAGTGACTTGTTAAAGTCAGCATGTGTCAAGTCAAATGTGACTTCAGACGGTCTTACAAAGAGAGACAGACAGACGGAGACAAACAGACAGACACAGAAACAAACAGATGAACAGACACACAGAAACAAAATAGAGACAAACAGAGACATAGAGACAAATGAACAAAACAAACATAGAGACAGACAGAATAAGCAAAAAACAAACGCACACATAAGACACTTACATGCTGAATGAACAAACTGGTGGTTCTCTTTGTTGTTAAGATGAAATAAATTGTTAGTGGCACGGCAGCCATGACCGAGAGATTGGCACGGTCATCTTCAGCACAGTGACCATTGAGGAAAAACAAATTAACCTTACTGTTATTGAAGATCTTCATGACAAGCAACCTAAGAGAAAAAACAAAAACAGAACAAGTTAGTTTAATTCCAGTGTATATAAACACCCACTGTGTTGGTAAAGATGCTACCAAACTATCAGTGTTTTCTGTTTTGACAAATGTTTAGTATCTTTAGCAAAAAAAAAAAGGCACATGTGGCGGACACTTGGGGGTATAGCGCTCACCCAGGAGGGTTATGGGTAAGGGGGCGTGGCTTTCGTCCTTGTGTTTTGGCGCCTTCCGCCATGTCATTCATTCATTCTGTTCTGTGACCTTAGTAAAAGCTGTTAATTCACCTCACCTCGGAGTCTCTCCTCATTTGCCACACACACTTCATTCTAGCATCATTTATATTAAGACAATATATTATATGATATTGGTGTGATATTAGTAGAATGTAACGTGCACTTTTTACATAGTATATTTACATTAAAGGAATTCTCCGACATGAAACTAGTCCATGGTCAAAAAAGGTTGTGGACCGCTGATTTACACCGTTACTTTGTTAAACTTTACGTTCAAAACGTTAAAAAAAAACACCGTCCCACAGAAATGACGTAATATTACCGGAGACACTCACCTGTCCGGGTGAGTCGTGAATCTGGACTAGGCCGCCTTCAGTCTCCTGTCCACGTTCTCAAACCGCTCACGCGACACACTGTTAACGGGGCAACTCTTCGGCGTGTGACGTCACGCGCCAGGAAACGATGCGCGGATTTAAAAACCGCGGCTTTCCTACGCGCCTCTTCAGCTACGTCACTTCACGTTCGACGCCGTTGTTGCGGTTTGTTTTTGCGCGTGCGGCTGCTGGACGACGTGACGCCGCCGAGCGCACGTGACGACTGAGGAGGAAGACTGAGGCGGAGGAAGCGAATATAGACAGCTGGTTGGACACACCTGCTGGTCACTCAATCAGTCAATCATCCAATCAGTCAACGCCGCCCCCCCCGCACACACACCCCCGCTCCCTTTGTGTTTTTCATTGAAACCACGTACGTTCACTATGCATATGTTTCCTGCTACTTGTATATTTTATAAACAACCATAAACAAGTAGAAAAAATACATTTCCTGGTGAAAATACAATGTGAATGCTGAGTCAGCTGAAAAACATAGCATGAATTTTAAATAGCAACATGAAAAACAGGTGACTTGAACAGTTAACAGTTGAAGTAAATTCCAGAATGAGCAGACATAGTTTTAAAAAAATAATTTTGGAATATTTGCCAATCGGTGTCTTAATGTGAGTTAATTTTATAGTACGTTTGGTTAAAGTATAAGGTTGAATAAAGTAGTGGTGGAAAAGCTGAATGGATCAATGGTCATCACAGGGGGCAGTGAAAGGAATGTCAAAAGGCAGGAAAACTCTGTGCTAGACAAGTTGGTATACGCCACAGTACTTCAATGTGTATGTATCTCCAAAATGAGTTATAGAAAAAGAGGTGGGAGCTACAAGAAGTGGCCACTGAGTGGCAGTGTTAGTGGTGCTCAGTATGGGACAAGCAGGAAACAAACAAGCTGTGTTTATACAAAAACTGTACAACACAGTGAAATGCTGAAAGCATTTACACTAATAACATATTATAGATATGATCAACTCAGAGGTCTCAGTGGGTTGATTGTGTGGTCAATTAGATTTGTGTGTTTCACTATTACACACTCTAGTTTTGTCACTGTGACAGTGGTGAATTAAGTAGAAGTTGCTACATTAGTATGTTTTTGATGTGTTTAAATGACACAGCAAGACTCAAACACAATTAGCTGATCTGCTGCTAATCAGAGAGTAACAATCAGTAAGTCTGGTTGTTTATTCTAAAGGAACTACTTTATTTACAGTTTAGTTTATACACATCCAAATAACATAGCAGTTTTACACACATACAGTTCAAATAATAAAATATAAATGTATGAGACCATAGAAATAGTTCATTCTTCACAAACAGGAATTACTACACAGCAAAGCAAAGAATATAAATTAGTCATATAGACTACAATACCATTTACAAAAAGAAACCTTGTGTTCCACATCAACCAGTCATCACTAGTATTATAATACATCATCAATAATATATCAGTCATTTGGGGATGGACCTGTCCATACCCACACACTATGAACAGGCAGTGACACACAAGGATCAACCTAATGTTCTTGGTCCAACAATAAACCAAGTCATAAACGTCAATAACACTAATATTGCTACAGATTGGTCCATTATTACCAAACATAGTTTATAATACAGTTTGCTTTCTTGTCTGTGCAACCTCCAGTATCCGGTTCACTCACACACATCCGTTCAGAGCCTGAAGAAGGCCAGAGCTGCACGTCTGTGGACAACATTTCACCAGTGTTCTCAGATCAGCGTTCAGACGTACGTCACTGCCGTCCTGCGTGGAGACAGCTGAGTGCACTGCTCTCTTTACTCTGTCAGCAGACATGCAGCCATCTTGCTGGCCACCGCTGAGATAAGGGCTGCTCCGCGACCGCTCCCCTCCTCCGACTGGATGAAGGTGATGTCACAGTTGGGGGTGAGCTCCCTGACAATTTTGTGGAACCTCTCGCGGAAGCTGGGAAAAACAACACGGATAATCAGCGGATTGGTCAAAACTTCATATACATCTTCTTAATATGAACAACTAATTACTTGGTTCCAATAAAGTACATTTCAGGACTTTGGCCATTGAACCATGGGGCAAAATTAAAACATGATGCATTAAGGTGGACGTATGTTAAGGCCTAATCTTTTTTTTTTTTATTTCTTAGTACTTATTTTTTATTCAGAAAGTGAAGACTGAAGAAGAAAAGAGAGCAGTCCTCACCATGGGTGCAGCTTGTACACAGACCCATCAACCCCCACGGTGATCTTCAGGGCTTCCTGCCTTCGCCGCTCCCGCATGAGGTTGAGAACACCGGCGAGCCCTGCGCCGCACATATGAGCGGAGCGTGTGGAAACACTCTCGCAGACCAGACTCACAATGTCACAGTCCAGCTCTGACGGCAAAACACCCAGTGAGGACAGGATGTTGTAGATTTGTTTTCTGTCCCCAGTGTCACTAAAACAAGGTGAAAGGCAAAATTAGAAAGAGCTTCCAATAAGTATGTGTGTGTGTGTATGTCTGTGTGTTTGTGTGTCTGTGTGTGTGTGTGTATACAAATAACATGATTCATCATCATGATTTTATTTCAAATGATTAATAATTCGTGGACGCTCACCTCTCCACCTGTGAGACGTAACGCGTCTCGAAGCTGCCGCGTGTCTTCAGCAGCTCTGAGGCTTCGCCATTAAACAGCAGCTCCTCATTCACCAGCTTCATCAGCACGAGCCTCACCAGCTCCCCCATGTACTTTCCACTGATCACCTTCTCGAACCTGCAGGAGGCAACACCAAAAGAGAGAGAGGAGGTGCCTTTAAAAAAAAGAAGAAGTGACAAATACTGATGGAGAGGGTGGGCTCGAGGGAGGATGCTGAAATGAGGAGACAAGGGGGACGGATAAGTGAGTCATGAATCACATGAGCAAACACTTTTGCTTCCTCAAACAACAATCTTCCTCTGCCGCAGCAGAGCGGGTGAGGGTGGCAACGTCAATGCCGAGGCTTGGCTCAGCACTTCTCGGCACGAGGGGACTGCCGATGCAAAAGGCAAACAGCCATTAGGCCCGCAGGCACTGTGACGAGCGGCGGAGAGGGGTCATTAATCTGACCCCCCCGCCCGCTGACTGGCCACTGACGTACGAGGGCTCTGGCCATTTACAAACAGGCGCACGGAAAACAGCCGGTAGCTTAGCACCTGGGCAGAGACGTCAGATGAGAGTGGGGTGGGTATTGCCACAGAAGCATAATTAATCCAGAAAAACAATCAGAGAGTGAGTGGTGGTGGTAGGATGGGTGTGTGTGTGTGTGTGTGTGGGGTAGTCTGGGGTTGGTGTTGTTTCAAATTCAGGAATTTCACACTCTTTAGTCAAACGTTTGCGGGTGACTAGGTTTAGACATTTCGAATGTAACTCACAGCTGTCGTCCGGGGTTAATCGAGGTCTCGTCCACCACTCTGTCATATTCCAGTCTGAACTCCTCCAGCTCGCCGTTGTCTCCGAAAGCCCCCCACTCTGTGTTCACACACATCCGCCCATCTTCCCCTTCAACCAGCTCCACGGTCCTCATCTCCTCCATGTAACACGCGTTACAGCCGGTACCTGGTGATCAATGAAAACAGAGATACAGACTTCAGACCTGCCGTCGACACACGGCCATACGTTATGTGTACATGTGCTGCTTATCATGCCTGTTATACTTGAATGACTGTACTGGAAAACTAGTTAACAACCCAAAGCTAAATATACACACAACACACGTTTAGCTGTCTAGCTCTGATTTAAACTGTGTTATTTATTTCTATGCGCAAATACTACTACCACTATTTTAGAATGTCATACGAGGACAATGAAAATATATGCACATTACAAATTACTTATATTTCACAATGCTACTATCACTATGTCAAAATTGTCACACTAGGACATTATTGAACTTGCACAACAATACCTCTTTTTAATACATGTTCTGTATGTCTTCTGTTTGTCCAGTCTGTATGTGTATTGTATGGGTACTCTAGGTGTACTGTATGTGTACTGTCTATGTCTATACTGTCTATGTCTATACCTAAAGTATGTCTATGTCTGCATGGGAAAGTAAGAAACGTAATTTCAATTCTTTGTATGAGTGCATGTAAAGAAATTGGCAATAAAGCCGACTTGACTTGACTAGAGTGTAAGTGTGTGTAACCTCTTACCCACAATCATCCCAACTTCACAGCTGCGATCCTCGTAATAGCAGGAAATCATGGTGGCGACTGTGTCATTCACCATGGCAACCACATCCATTTCAAAGTCCTGAATAATATTAACAGCATTTACAATGTCATTACAGTAATCTACCATATATGTGTGTTATAAACACTTGTCATGAGTTGTTCATTATTATAAAAGTAAATATGTGGTGAAGTGCAGCTCACCCCTCGTCTCTTGATGGCATCTCTGAGTAAACCCACAACATTGTTCCCCTCCGCTCCGGAGGCCTTGAAGCCTTTGGTCCAGTTAAGCAGGATTCCCTGTTGAATGAAACCCAAACCCCTCAGACGTCTGAATTTACAATGCATACAAAGCCTCTCTGTTTCTGAGAGATACAGATGATGGAGGCCATAGTTTGTGCTCTTTCAAAATGACAGTGTCCTACCTTGTCAATGTCCTCGTGTCGCACTGGGAAAGAGAAGGTAAAACCCAAAGGAAGCTTCTTGTGCTTGATATGGTGTTTGTCCAGAAAGTCTGACATACACTCCGCAACGTAGTCAAATAGCTGCGGAGCAAGAAAAAAACAACAACAACTTTTTAAGCACTTTTAGATTTAGCTTTGGATTCAACTATATGGACTCAACACTTATTGACATGATTGGTTCTGTGTTTACGTAATGGATTCACTGACCATTTCAGCGGTCCCCGTCATGGCGTCTTCAGGAATGGAGTACATTTGGTTCTTGGTCTCCACTTTCCAGCTCTTCTCCTCATCTTCGCCCACGACGACCAACATGACGCGGAAGTTTGTCCCACCCAGGTCCAGAGCCAGGAAATTACCCACCTCTGTGAAAGCACACACTACATCTGAATGCAGGTACTGGCTTTACCTGCTTCCTAGCAATAAGGACCGATTCTACAAAAAGAAAAAAAGGACCATATTATGGGTAAAGCGTGAGTATCTACCTGAGCCCTCAGGGGTGGAGCACACATAGGTTGGAAGCATTTTAACACTGGCCTCCATGTGCGTCTCCAGGCGTAGCCCTCTCTCCATTTCCAGCTGCATCCTCTTCATGATTTCTTTCAGCTCTTCTTTATTCAGCCTGAACTCTGACAGGATCTGCTCGACCTGCGACGAGAGGAGAGGAGAACAGGTCAGAAAACATGTTCTCCCTGATTTTTCCACTATATGCACTGGACAACGCAGCCGCATGGGATCAAAACATAAATCTGCGGCTAATTAAAGTCTGGGGTTGGTGGCAGAGAAGCCAATCTTACCATGAATAGTTTATCAACCACAGAGGTGTAGTTGCAAGGCATCTGGACCTTCTGGTCGACGTGAGAGCTGACGCACGGCATCTTCACAGATTTTGCTAAACGGGCTTCTCGGCGTGTTTCTGGGTTTGTGGCGAGTGTGTGTCCACCGAGTGTGTGTGCAGAGTCAGTGAAGTGTAAGTGACTCTGAATGAGAACCTCAGCTGTTTTTATGCCCATGTGAAGTGGGCAGGATGCATCAGCTGCAAATTCCCACCCCTTCCCAAACTCACCCCATCTGGTCACGTAAGTGGACACACACACACACAAACACACAAACACACACACACACACACACACACACGTGTACAGCCTCTGTACAAAGTTTAATGACTACGTTTACTCTCAAGTTTTATTTTAGTTTGATTATGACTGAAAATGAAAATGTATTGTCGTCTCAAATGATATATGGAAACTTTATTAACTGATGATTCAATTATTCAATTAAATATAAAATCAATACCTCAAGACGTAGTTTATTGATTCTATTAATGATGACATTTTAAAACGTTAAATGCTGACGATGAAACCAGTCAGAATAGATTCTAATCGACTGACCCTGTGATATATGTTTTGTGCGATCGAGTTGTGCGATCTAGTTTCCCATTCAGTTGAACTGTAGTTACTTTAACTGCTGTTATCTTTGTCTTGTATGAGACACTTTTCAGTTTTTAAGATTTTCTTGGTTATAATTTGTTCCATGAACAAATAAATCAACTATAAATTTGATGATATTTACGATACTTTTCCAGGGTCATGAACATCATCGTCGTTGCTGTTTAACTATAATCAGACGCTGTGATTTGGTCTGGTGAATGATTCTTTGCCTCTATGTGTCAATGTGTTACCTTTGACATCAAAGTGAAATTTTACAACGCACCAACAGGGTTCAAATAAATGTATGTGGATGTAAATTTGAGATCAGCATTCCTCATGTTTCTTAATAAAAGGAGTGATATCCAATGTTGCTCAACCTGGGCACTTCAGAAGCACTGAAAGTTACACATGTACTATGTTTGTAGAACAAATATATCTAAAATTAGCAACAGTGTGGGATGAATGACCTCTAAAACTAACAATAATGAGCTGCAGGTGAAGGCCTCTCGTGCTTATCAGCTCCAGCAGTTTACCTGACCAGAGGTCAGAGCTTTTCTTAGCTCTGACCTCTGGCTCTGAGGTAACAGTGACCCTCTAGCCCAGTGCCCTGACTAAAATAACCTCAAAGTAAACTTAGGTGGTGACACTGACCCAAAGACATGTTCACGCAACATAGTGCACATACCCTCTGATATTTAAGGACCATTTTGAAATTGCTCAATTATCCCCATAAGTAGCATTCTCATAAATGCTATATATATATATATATATATATTTTTTAAATTTAATTTAATTTTTTTTAATTGGCCAAAAATTACAAATATTCTTGATGGCTTGCTTTGTTTTTCACACATTTCATTGACCCTGACATGAAGTATTTGGTACTGACCTTTTGGTATACTTTTCGTAACAATGTATTAAATGTGCCTGCCTACTGATTAGTAATATGAAAAAGGAAAGGTCAGTAGGGGAAAGTACTTAATGGTAAACTTGGACACAAACTATAAGTTTCATAGATGTGTACATCACATACGTTAAGGAGGAGATGAGAATTTGAAGTGGTTGATTTGGCTTTGACCAATCAAACTGTATCCACATTTCAGTGTAGGGGTTTTTTTTTGTTGTTGTTATTGTTGTCTGGGTCTAACAAAAGATAACCATTGGGAATAAAGGAAACACAACATTATACTCATGAACGTTGAATAAAGAAATTGGAAACATCACAAGCAGAGTGCAAATCACATAGGCAGAGGAGACAGACTCTGTTTGTGTTGTGCTCATTTCTGGGTGAGAGATGAATGTATGCCAAGTACTTGTCCATAGCTGATTATCTGCTTAATTTAACCTGCTGGCCTTGTTTGCACAGAGACCAGCCTGATGGACTTCCATTCGCCCAGCTGTCGTAAATGACAAAGCCAACATGTTACTCGATTACAGGAAAGGGAAATGTAAAGATCTGTAGTCTTATGCTATGTTACCTCATACTGTACATCAAGGAATTTGCGTCACAGCTCGCGCGCTGCTGCACGTGAGCGAGTCAATTCACTGAGGTTGGCACTATGGAATGAAGACATTTTCACTTCAACCTAGTGAATCTAGAGTCAATGTGCCAAGTGTCACCGTGCATTCATGACTGACTCACCATACTGAATAGTAGTTAGGAAAAGATTTATTATGCACTTTTAAGATAGATAGATAGATAGATAGATAGATAGATAGTTAAGGAGGAGATGAGAATTTGAAGTGGTTGCTTTGACCAATCAAACCACATTTCAGTGTAGGGTTTTGTTGTTGTTGTTATTGTTGTCTGGGTCTAACAAAAGATGAACAGACCATTGGGAATAAAGGAAACACAACATTATACTCATGAATGTTGAATAAAGAAATTGGAAACATCACAAGCAGAGTGCAAATCACAGAGGCAGAGGAGACAGACTCCTGTCTCCTGTTTGTGTTGTGCTCATTTCTGGGTGAGAGATGAATGTATGCCAAGTACTTGTCCATCGCTGATTATCTGCTTAATTTAACCTGCTGGCCTTGTTTGCACAGAGCCCAGCCTGATGGACTTCCATTCGCCCAGCTGTCGTAAATGACGAAGCCAACATGTTACTCGATTACAGGAAAGGGAAATGTAAAGATCTGTAGTCTTATGCTATGTTACCTCATACTGTACATCAAGGAATTTGCGTCACAGCTCGCGCGCTGCTGCACGTGAGCGAGTCAATTCACTGAGGTTGGCACTATGGAATGAAGACATTTTCACTTCAACCTAGTGAATCTAGAGTCAATGTGCCAAGTGTCACCGTGCATTCATGACTGACTCACCATACTGAATAGTAGTTAGGAAAAGATTTATTGTGCACTTTTTAGATAGATAGATAGATAGATAGATAGATAGATAGATAGATAGATAGATAGATAGATAGATAGATAGATAGATAGATTTTTTTTACCTTATCCATCGTATCACGACGAGGATTAAATCCTTAGTGTCCTGCAGACCATCAGTGCTTTGCGGAAGAAAAGCACTTGTTTTTTTTTTCCAGATGTGAAAATGTCCAAGTTTCTGTTGCTGACTTTGATTTTCCTCCGTGGATACAGTGTAAAGGAAACACTAAACGATTATGGGAAACTGTCCTAACATTACATTCCCAACGCGTTTGATCTACATAATGTTCAGCAGCCAGTCTCAAACACTATTCCAAGTTTCAGATGAAAACTTGTCCTCATTCTTTAAAGAAAATAAAACCTTTGCATGTGTTTTCATTCTTAAAGAATGGGAAAACAAACGGAATCATCCTTATTGGTGGCGATAAACTAGCCTTCATAGAACCTGTGCACTCAGCTTCAGTCTTGTCGTTAATTAGTCCAATTAACATCCGCACGTGCGCACTTACTGCGCCATCGGCTCCGAGAGTCGGTTAGACGGGAATGAACTTTCCCATTCAAGCGTTCGTCCAGGTGATAAAAACAAATCTCACGTCATCACAAAACTTTGGAAAAGAAACATTAAAACTACCTCCTCCAGGTCGTAGCTGGACTGACACTGATAGTTCAATGTCTTCACGCAATCAAAACCACAACCACACAAAGAAAGAAAGAAGGAAAAGGACAAAAACATAACATTTCTTCCTGTGGCGCAGCAGGGGAACAGATGCACACAGAGGGCTAAGCCGTTTCCATGCCATAACGGTCCCAGTGTGTTACCTTGGAAATGAATTACAGACACACTTCTGCCATGGAAAACACTTGCGGTAAGTGGTCGAGGGACATTGTTAAATGGAGCAAGACTATCAAAGAAAACATCGGCTGAGGGCAGATGAGCCTGAGCCATGTTTTTGTCACAAAACAGAGGACGCCATGCACAAACACAATTATAAAATAATCAACATCATCATCATCATCTGTTCTTTTAGTCCTTTTAATATGCTGTTATGATTTGATATTACATATCACAATTTAATATGAAAAATTCCTGAGCCAGAAATTGATTGGCTCATGAAACTGAGCCAAATAATTTTTGGGTTTAAGTTTTTATATAAAGGTTTGGGAATCGTATCTTTATTTTAAGATGATTTTTACTCTGAATAGCAAGTTGTCTATCAGGTTGTTGTCATGGCTACACAGCCGCGACAAAATATCCGAGGCTCTAGGAACTATGAACGCAGCGCCGTTTGTTTCCGTGGGACCTTTTATCCAGGTGGACCCCTTGAGAATCGTGACGTGGTGATTGGTCACTCAACGGTTTCTTGTAAATTATCAAATTAGCACAAACTACGTCGTGATTTGTTTGACGTCTGTTCTGCATACCTGGATTTTTTAAAGTATATGTGGAATACGAAGTTTGATCGTTTGTTTTAACGGGACACAAACTGTTTCCTGTTGATTGGACTGGTAAGTTAGCTGAGGCCTCTCGAAGACCCGGGTAGCATCTGTAGCTAGCAGTGTGCTTGATTTATTTCCAGGAATCTACCAAAGGCTACCAAAGACTTCATTTGTGTGATTGTCAGTCTGTTGTGAATTAGTATTGGTCGCTGTCACTTAACCGGCCGACCTTTATCTGGACACAACCAAGCCGAGAATAGCTAACAGTAGCTCGTTAGCTTATTAGCTCACAACACGGTGGTTACTTTCACTTGTTAGGGGTGTTTCGCACAAGTTTCTGTTAGCCGTGTTGTTAGCAGGAAAGCTGCGTGGCTGAGCTGGATAAGGGATAATACTCTTAATGTTATTCTGTCCATGTCCTCTCCTTAATTGGATCATCAGGACCGTGTGTGTTTGTGACCGACCTGAGGTGACACAGCGGCATCATGAAGCTCTACAGCCTCAGCATCCTCCACAAAGGAGCAACCAAAGCCCACCTCCTCAAAGCGGCCTACGACCTGTCCTCCTTCAGCTTCTTTCAGCGCTCCAGGTGCGTCTGGCCAATCCCTGCCACACTTTACCGTACTGTGTTTTTATGCTTATGTTATAAATTATATGTTTTGCACTTAGTGACACTGTTGTTTTGGTTTGCTTAGTGTTCAGGAGTTCATGACCTTCACCAGTGCCTTGATCGTTGAACGAACGTCACCAGGAAGCCGTGCCTCCGTCAAGGAACAAGGTAAAGCCAAACACTTTCTAATCTAGTTAGATAAATACAGATATGAATTATTGGTAGTTTGTTGAAAGTGCACCTGTATCATTAGGCCAGGAAATGTCACTTTTATCACACTTTGATGTTTTGATGTTGGCACATGGACTTTCACTTTCTTTCAGAGTATCTGTGCCATGTGTATGTGAGAAATGATAACCTGGGCGCTGTGGTGATCGCAGATACTGAGTATCCACAGAGAGTCTGTTTCACATTGTTGGACAAGGTTGGTACAAACATATGTAAATAAAGACTTCAGTATCAGTTTTTATACTGAAATAGGTGTTTGTAATTTTTTTTTTCAGGTACTGGAGGAGTTCTCCAGGCAAGTGGACAGTATAGACTGGCCCTCTGGAAACCCTGACACTATAAACTACAAAGCCCTAGATATTCATCTTTCTAAATACCAGGTGTGTATATATGTCTGTTTTAATATCAATGTACGTGAAAGCTGTTTTTTTTTTGCATTTTTAAAAAATATATTATTACAAATTAATTTTATTTCCAGAACCCCAGGGAGGCAGATGCAATGTCCAAAGTACAGGCAGAACTGGATGAGACAAAGATCATTTTGGTAAAGTATTACTTTAATCTAAGGGCTAAAAATATGCACAGTACTTACTGAAATGTATTAGAAGATTTTTAACGTTTCCAAATGCCTGACATATTGCCTAGCATTTCGTACACACTTGTCAAGCATAATCTTTACAATAATCCTTTGGGTGTTATAGCACAATACAATGGAAAGTTTGTTGGAAAGAGGAGAGAAACTGGATGATCTTGTGTCAAAGTCAGAACACTTGGGAAACCAATCTAAAGCCTTCTACAAGACTGTGAGTACTGATGACTAAACTTATTTACATTGGATTGGAAGGTGGTTGGTCAGTCACTGTTCAAATGCCTGACTGTGTGCATGTGTCCGTGTTAAACCTGCAGGCACGGAAACAGAACTCCTGCTGTGAAATCATGTGATGCCGTTGCCTCGTCCCCGTGGACACACTCGTCTCTGCCTTTCCGCTTTTCCTACATCTCCCATTATGCACTGGTCACCAGCTATCAACACAACGGACAGAGCAGATGCTGCCTAGTCCAGGATGGGGCATCTGGCTGAGAGGAGGAAAGGGTGGAAGGTGGTGACCAGTCTTAAGTGTGAACTCTCTGGACTGTGGATGATGGGTGCTGAGGGAGTGATGGGGTTGGTTAGGGGAATGAGTAACATTTGAATTATTATAAACCTTTCAAATGGTAGCCATCTGTATGGTGTGTCAATACCTACTGAGGACGTAGTGTGACATGTATCGGTTATGTTTTACCTTGGAACCATTTAATGTTATTCAGATTGACTCAAATCTTAATAGTTTGATCTCAAATCGTAAAAGTTTTCAAATAGTATTAACTACGTTTGTGCTTTTGCTCAAAGGCAACTTTTGACAGTCCCACTGTCTTATCTTACAGTTTCACAATTTGTCTCACTGTTTTGGTTTAATTCTTCAAAAACTCAAACTGTTTCACCACGCAGACATAACCCTTCTTGCCCACTAACTGGCCCTGCTAATTTACTATTTCACTCCCGTGAGCCTCAGTGTTAAGTTGAGTCTAAAAACTCAGACAGAGAAGGAACTGGCTGCTCGGACAAGTCATATCAAAATCTCACAGAATTTTACATTGATTTTTAAGTATCTTTGCTATGATGGATCACGTTACATGATTTCTTGGCTCTACTCTGTCTCGTATTGTTAAATGAAACCTTAAACATTCCCGCTTTGGATGACTGTGTTATATTGTGTTGTGATGCATCTTAAAGTTTTGGAGAAGTCGAAGATTAGAATTAAAATGTATAAAGCCGTTTCTCTACAGACGGAGCCTTATTGCGGTGTGGGTATCACATAACCTCCCATATTTTTTTATGTCATCCAGTAGACAGGATGGGACTTGTAAGCTATTATTTTTCTTTGCATACCACAGTCAAGTGTTTCACGTGACTGTGGTACCACGTGACACTAAAGCAGGTTTTACAGTTCAAAAGTCCACCCAGATAACTGTCTGTAATTCTCAAACCCACTGACACTAATATTTTAATATATCTTTTGTGACTGAGGTCTTAATTTGGGTGTTGCGTTACTCTGCCCTCTTTGTTGCTTTCATTATTAATTCATTTTTAATCCCCCTCTTACTTTAAAACACTCCGGATCTGACTTTCTGTTACAGTGAGCACTGCTTGCTTTGACTGGTTTGCCAGTTTCTTTCTTTACAAGCTGCTGATCAGGTTATATGAAGACATGCCTTTGGTTGTGTATTTTAAAAATGTGTCTCTGCTCTATGCTTTGTGCTGTATGTGTGTATGATTTACCGATCTACATCTGTGGGCTGCAGTGATGTTGTGTGCCCGTGTGTTCTTGTCTGTGTGTGTGTGCGTGAGTGATCAGATTTTGCTCTGTCTGCTTTTACAGTGTAAACGTGTGCAATATCTCTGCAGACTGTTGGTGTCGCTCTTGGAAGCAGAGAGAATAAATGGAAACGTTTCGCATAAATATATCCCCCCATATATTCACCTTTGTATTTGCTATTTTTATGACTAACCTCCAAGTCAGGCTCATTCAGGGTTGTTTTCTGAGATGTTTCTTTGACACTTTCTTTTCCGAAGCCCCAGTTAATGTGCAGAATTTGGACAAATGTTAAATATATATACTGTAGCTATTTGCAGGTGTACTGATCAGTATGTTTAATTAACAATCTGCAGTAAATGTTTTGATTTAGATGTGGTCTAAAAAAAATTAACATCCAGAGAGACTCCAGCTAATAAACTGCTCTTCTCACACTGTCTTACTAGTTTGTACTTTAAACACACAACATGTGATCCCACTTCAGTTAAACCATGTTGTCCCACATGTGCCAAAGGAAAGCCATTTCTTCTCAGGGCGGCAGCGGTGTGTTGCAGAAGATCCTGTAAAAACCGGTTTCATCCCCAACAGGAAGTCTGCAGCCCAGACCCCATAGCTTCAGTCAGCGAACCCGAAACAATGTGGCTTCTCCTCATGCAGGAAGGTGAACTCATTATGTAGTGAACACTTCAGGTAACAGGAATCGCCACAGCCAAATGACGTCGTCAACATAAGACCATAGAATGTATTTGGGAACTACAACTTACAAATGGCCACAAATAAGAGGTGTCTTTTAAAAAAATATTGAAATAATATTACTTTCAATATAATAATAATAATAACCTCCAATGCGCGTGTCATGTGCGGGGAGACTGTAAAGTACGTGTTCCGGCGGAAGCACCTGAACGCAGCGGGAGAGTCGCGCGGCTGAGGTGAGGCGGAAAAACAAGGCGAGCAGCTGATGAGCGCTGACCACAACAACCTGGGCAATGTGGACGGAGACGAGCAACAACAACAACAGCAACAGTTTCCTCATCGACAACGAGCGGAACCGCTCCGAGGTGAGACGCCACATGCGGGGAAACAGGCTCCTGTGACGGGGAAGCGCTTTGAATACACCTGCGTCTGACGACGCGTTTGTTTTTGTCCCGACGGGAAAAATAGTTTCACGGCAACAAACGGCAGCAGCAACTCTTTCTCTCTATTCCCGTCCAATTCCAATGAGAACAAAAACAACAAGTGACAGATAATAAAGCTGCACTGGACGTGGTTTTCCACTCCGTGTCGCGTGCTCCACTTTCTTTGTTGTTTCTGTTGAAACATGATGTTGTTCCTGTTTTGTTTGGTTTTGTGTTTCTGTTTTCAGATGTTTGGCCCAGATCTTACACAGCACGTTTCACATGGTGCTCGCCAGAGAAACGGTGAGGGTGGTTTATCTCATCTTATCTGGCCTCGTTCTGTAGTCACGTGCTCTTAAGACATGAATCCATACATCCAGCAGGGATAAACAGTAATTAACAGCAACGTTTCACATTGCATCCACAGAATGGATATTAATGTAACACCACACAGTGAATTAGAGAGTTAATGATTGTTTGAATATTATAATTATGACTGGTGATTAGAATAAACAGGCCCCTGAAGCTTAATGGAAAAAAACAAAACACACAGCTACAGTGCAGCACAGCATTGTGTCGAATAATATCAACATCTCTGACACAGGTTTAAAAACACTGCAAACAAGAATCTTGCTTCAACTCTTGTACCCAAATTTCGGTATTTAACATAAAGGTGTTATTTAGTTCACATATGACAGGTTGTTTACCAATACATTTAGATGGGGATCCATTGTAATCACTACTTTTTCAACTCGCACTGACATATTTGATTGGAATTGAATTCCCATTCATGAGTCACAGAGGCAAATTTTACGACAACGTATGAGTGTTTACGTTTGTGCTGTCATCACTTTAACTTTTCTCACCCCACGAAGGTTCGACTGCAGCTGTCACTCATCCCTCGCACACAGACGACTCTCTGAGCAGGAGCAGTGGGATCATCCCAGGTGAGTCCCACCTTGACTGAAAACTGACCTACGTCAAACCCGTCAGATTTGTAAGACGTCAACAGCTGGCAAAGACTTCCTGTTTCACCCAGAGGTCACAAATACACAGTGAGCTCATTGCACCACCATCAGCAAACAGTTTTTAAATATTGTACTTGGCTGTTCTCGTCGCAGTGTGACTGCTAAACGCCAAAGAGGTATTTTGATGATCAAATAGCTTGAGGTTATTTCCATTGGCCGTGAATGAAAAGGGGATTTTTTTAATATTCTGAGGCTTTCTTAGTCACACGCGTTCAAAATTAAAACACAAATAGACACAAAAACGGACTTACTAGGTTTGTTTCTTACTTATCATTATCAGCAATGTTTTATTACGGTGTGTGACCCAAACAGGAGGCAGAACTCATAAGTAATAATAAGTTATGTCTATGCTGCTCCAAACCCCTGACCCACTTTTATCACTCGAAAGTGTCACACAATCTCAGTAAAACCGTGCGCTTGTGTAACACAAAGGACTGTTAAACATTTACTCATTGCTGGTCTGGATCAAATAGCGTTTATGAAGGTTTTGTTTTTTTTATAAACTGCCGATTCAAATCTCCATGGTGCCGAACAGACTGTCGGAGGTGGGTTGGGTGGACATGAAAATGAGCAGCTCAAATATGCATATGAGCACATACACACACACACACACACACATGAAAGAGTTATTTGTTTTCGATGGAGGAACTGCGTCCATGCAGAACGAAACGCGGGGAAACATTTCAATAGTAGTAGATACAGCTCTGAAAAGCAAATTGCCTAATGATTCCATTGATTCCCATTAGGGCAACATATATGTTTGAATAAAGTTGTTTTCTTATTTGTTATATCTTTTGTGTTTTTAGGTGCAATTGCAGCCACAGTGTTCATTGCCTTTTTACTCGCCCTCTATGCCGTCCTGTGGAAGTGCATGGTGTCACCGCCGCCGCCACGGTAAAGAACACACACACACACGATTTTGTTTTTGACCTCACACGATCAAAATCATATTACATATAAGTTACTAATGTAGCCGTCTTGTAAATTGGTGCACGTTTGTGTTTCACTTTCAGAAAGTACAGCAAAGTGAGGGTGAGAGTGCAGCAGAGGAGTTGTGTGTGAGGACGGGCGTTCAGGTTATTTTGGTATGATGGTAATGTCACAGACTGAGATCTGAGATCTGAGATCTGAGAGAAGGACTTTGCTCCCGGTTCATAGGAAAGCACCCGATGTGACAATGTGCCGCTGAAGATCCCTCTAATGGATCCACAGATAAAACCTCACAAAAACACTTCCCGCTGTTTTTTCGGTAATTTTCTGTGAACTCTGCACCGCTGAGGAACCAAGCAGCTCGGGTCAGAGCGATGCAGTGACCACTGTGTGAGGTACATTTAGTATTCGTATATATTTTTTGTATGTTCTATAGCTGTGTCATAAGGACGGGTTCATTTTTGGTTTCTTTACCCAACAACCACTCGAGCAGTTACTGTGAAAAGCCTTGTTTTGATTTTGATTTTCCATGTCCTTTCTATCCCCTTTGGAACCTGTGGTTTATGTCATTTACTCAGGATGTGGTGACCACTGTGTCGATTCTTTCTAATAAACTTCAAGTTGAATTTGAAAATGTCAGAGATCCATGCTGAATCTGTGTGAAGGTGCATGACGAGCATGAAGTACTCTTGCTGTAACAGGTTTCTCTCTGCCACTGTCTGTGGCACTGTGTCTGTGCCACAGTAAAGGGCTGACACGTTCCCAGGACTCGTTCTGCCAGTCATTAAAAACTGCATTGCCAGAATGAGTAATGAGCAGGGAATGTGGTTTGGCTGGGAAGAGCTGGGTGAAAATTATCCAGAAATCATCAGGGCAGCGTTAACTGATACACAACTTCAAGTCGTACTGTGGATTACCTGCAAAATCTATACACAATAAAAACAAATCCATCCAAACAATCAGTCGTTTTTTGGCAGCCAGATGTTCTCACATCACGACCCACCGCAGTGATGTGCAACCATCAAACCGATGTTGTGTTACATAAGGCAACGCCAAAATAACTTATATTTGCCACAATTGTTTCATATACATCATAATATTAATATGGCACATCATAGTTCTGATTACAGAGATTACAAGATAACCCATATCAAAACAAAATATTATTAATGTTGACAGTGCACGGAGCAATTTACACACACACAATAAATAATCGGAAAATAAAGGAAAAATACAGCCGTTCTTTACAGGAATCAACGACAACATCAGCCACATTTTTGGCACCTGCGTGAGAAAACGTTCTTCCAGCATAGAGTGCATAGGTAGACCTTCCATAAAACTATACATACATTTAACGTTTATAAAGTAATGTCAAATATTTATCAGAAATAACAGCAATCTCAATTGGCTTTGCAAATATTATCCACTTTCTTTTAAGTGCTTGTAGGAATTAAGGCCTCTGTTGCCTGGTCCGGTCTGATACCCCGCTACATTAGCAAATAACACCCAGATGTCAATACTCCTGTAGCAGGGTTCATCAGGTTCTCCAACACCACATGTCCATATGCTGGACAGGACAGGTGAACAAAACAAACAAGGTCAACGGTCACCAAGACGATTAAATTAGTAAAAACACAACAATAAAAGGTACAAAGGCTGATTTGCAAAAAAAAAAGGCACAACGGTCTGAACACGCGTGATCAAGACCGTGAGAACGTGAGAAAGACTGACGGCTGACGTAGACTGATAAAGGCACATACATTAATTATGTCTGCTTCTACTTCCTCCCTGCACGTTTTCTTTTTCACTTATGCAATTATACAGGTTTTTAAAAATTAACTTAAATCCACCCCATTAAGATGGACGCAAATGTACACATGCACCACCACACGAGACATATATATATATATATATATATATATATATATATATATATATGAGATATATATATATATATGTCATATATGTCCTCAGAGATAAACAATGTTCTCCTCGCCTCCCTCCTCCCTGCCCTGTCCTTCGAGGGAGAGGTAGGCCTGCGGAAGAAGGAGTGGCGTGAGAGACGGCGAGGGGGAAGGGCAGCCCTCGCAAAGCCCGTGACCCGTGACCTCAAACCTCCACGGACTCAGGGACCGCTTGTCCAATGGCGGGCTGAAGTCTGCTACAAGAAGAAAACGAAAAAGGGTCAATAGTGCGTTTTTGTATGTTTGACACCTAATGGGTATCACTCAGTGGTTAATCGCAATCGTGTATGATTTCAAAGCATAGTAGACCGTCTTACTGTTGCCGGGCCTCTGTGGCTGCGCAGCGACCATGCTGCTGAACGGGTGGGCGGGGTCGTTTAGGGGCCGGGGGCAGCCATGGCTGTTGCCGTACTGTGGGTACGTCAGACAATCGGCGGGCTGTTTGCTGTGGGCCTGACTCAGCAGGGCGTTGAGGCTGTTGTAGAGGCTGGCGCTGAGGTTGGCGGTGTAGCCGGAGCCGTGCAGCAGGGGGCCATCGAGGTTCTTCCTCACCGTGGAGAGCAGACACTGGTGTTGGTTGTTGTTGGCGGGCTGGTGGGGGGGGTGGTTATGCTGGAGAGAGCTGAGCAGCGACGCCTCGTTCTCGTCCACCGAGGAGCCGTCCAGACTGCCTGAGCGCACGTGGCTGGACACCTGAGACTGAGAAACGACAACATAAATATGACGTGATCTTCTCCGCAGTGTTTAATCCTTCATCTGTAATTTCCCAATTTGGGATCAATAAAGTATATCCATCCATCCATCCATCTATCCATCCATCTATCCATCTATCCATCTTCCCGCCTTCACACCTCATATCCATCTAGTGGGATTGTAACAGGCAGGCTGCTCTGGCGGTTGTGTCTCCAGCTCTGGAGAAGCCTCTGCTGGGCTTCCAGCTTCTCCTTCTCTCGCTCCACGATCCTCTGTCCCTCCCTCAGTCTGTCCAGGTTCTGCTTATACTCCAACAGCTGGGCCTCCAGCTCCTCGCGCTCGCAACGCAGACGCTCGGCCTCCAGGAGGCACTGCTGCTCCCGCTGCTCCAGCACGCTCTCCTGCTCGCTCTGGAAACAAACCGAGCAACAGGCACATCAGAAAAATCACAATCACGCTGAACACGAACACTGAAAATGAACTATTTGACCACACGTAACCATGACGCCTGGTTCTGTGTGGCCATGCAGAGTCAAAGAAGCCCACCTGCTGCTTCTCTCTGAGCAGACACTCTTTGTCCCAGCACTGCTGCTCCTGCTTCACCTTCACCTGGAGCTTCTGCACCTCGTCCACCTCCTCTTTCTTCCTCTCGGAACCCACTTCCTCCTTCTTCCTCTCCGTGCTCCTCTGCTTCTCCTGCTCCTGGATTGAAAACAGAAACCGGCTGCATTTTTCGTCATCTTCTTGACAAAAGCCTCAAACTGCCTGAAAACGCTGGTGCGGGCCCGCGTGTTATATCGAGAGATGTGTGTGGTACCAGGGAAGATGATGTTCGGAGCTGAGGTCTTTCTCCCTCCTGCAGCAGGAGCTTCTGGACTTCGTAGCAGCTGTCCTGCAGGGTCACAGCAGCCTGCAAACACAAGGACACAGGCAATCGATTCTTCAAATCCGTCTCCACTTTCAGTTCTGAACTCATTTCTGTGAGTCCCTCTCACCTGCAGACTGTAGAGGAGCTGAGTCAGGCTCTGGACGCTCTCCACCACCTACAGAACGGCGTGTCATTACAGAACAGTCGTGCATAGATATTCATTGACATGCATTCCTTGAGGAAGGCGAACCGAACCTTTAACATTGCCCCTTTGGAGTCGCCTCCCCTCAGCTCCACGGCAGAGCTCCACATCGCACCACTGTTCAGCCCGGTGGACTCGGCGTCCGATCCCAGCGAGGTGGAGCTCATACTGAGCGTGCTCAGATAATCTGCTGCAGGAACAAAGAGCGGGGAAGCAGTTTCAACACAGGGATAAATGGAGAGAGAGAGAGAGAGAGAGAGAGAGAAAAAAAAACAACAACGTTGGGCATCAGGGTGTAAATGGGCAGCTCACGTTCAGAGGGAGACTCCTGCACGCTGCTGCCGTGGCTGTTGTAACTGCAGCACTCTGCAGGCTTTTGGACAGGTGAGCTCTGACTCTGCACAGACAGCACATCCTGAGCCTGGAGAAAGGTGATCAGGTTCTCTGCTGCAGGAGAAGCAAACATCTGTCAAAGACCAAATTCTTCCTCTAAACAAATCTGCTGTCGCAGCAAAATCACAACCCTACCTGACGCATTTTATTTTGATTGGAGTTGGTAACTATAAATCGTCCTTTCTTACCTCTTTCTAATCCTCCTTTCTCTAAATGCAGCTTGGAGAAGCTCCGACGTGCTTCTTCTCCAAGCTGCATTCTAGCTCCTCAACAGTCCTGCACACACACCCTCAAGGCAGTTTTTCTCTCATTTGGCCTCAGGAGATCTCAGTCTGAAACTGGGCTAAGCTGCTCAAGGAATTTTATCATATCCTCACAATTGATGCACAGGTGGGAATGATAACGGGATCGGTTGTTCTGCTCCACCAGACCACTTTATTGCACATCGTTTTTGTTGTGGCAGAAAATCAGAATGAACAGAATTACCGAATTGCTCATTGACGACATCTAATCAAATCTAAACAAATCTGAAATTCGTTCGATATTTCCTGAATCCACCGGTTTTGTCTCGGAAAAGCCTGACCGCAGACAGAGTTGTCAAGTAACAGCGATCGTACAGTTGCCCGACTTTGCTCTTACACTCTCTGAGTGCGGCGGTGAGCAGGGAGGAGGCCTGCCTTGGCATCTCGCCGTCCATGTCTGCGTGTACCAGCAGATGGCGCTGTGGTGCAGGTTCTGGTGAGTGGAGGGTTAAATCCCGAAATTGAGCATACAGCTGCAGCTTCTCCTCCAGGCTGCAGCAGATGTGCTGATCCTGACTCATCAGCGTCTCTGCACAAAACAAACGCACCAATTAAGACTTTTTTCCTGTTTGCGGTTTATATCACTAAATAATGTTAGGTGTAAAAATGGTAAACGTACAAGAACCAATATAATCTTCTCACCTTGGAACCTGGCGATCCTCTGAAGTCTTGCTTCTACAGCTCGCCTGAGCACATCTGACTCGGCACTATGATCCTCCTCCTCCTCCTCTTCCTCAGGACAACTGGCAGGTAAAGCATTGTGTTAGTGACCAACACACACACACCGAGATGCAAAGTACTGTCGCACACACACACACACACACACCTCTCTACGGCTTGTCGTATATGTTTCATCCATGCGTTCCTCTCCTCTCTTGTGGCGGTGTGAACCTCATACATCTCTGGTCCTGCCGAGGAGGCCGAGATCAGGAACATCCCTCTCTCCTCATTGGCTACTTCTCGAACAATGAGCTTCTGCAGAGGGATAACTGGAGGCTTCTGGTCCTGAGCAAGTAGATAAGTGGAGTTAAAACTTAAATTGTGAAATTATTCATTATTATATTCTTATTATTTAATTAGTGGGTGTTTTTTTGGGTTGTGTCTTACTACTGCAGCAAATACGAAGCGCTGGTCCTTCTCTTGTAGGAAAACCAGTACATCTGTCAAGAGGAGTGCCAGAGTATCTGAAAACAGCAGGGAAAACACACGTTTACTTGTTATTGTCCAAGTTTTAAAAAATACAGTTTTAAGTTTTAAAAAACAAAGTTTTAAGTTTTAAAAATCGAATGGCCATGATCAGGTAAAACACCTTTTAGACGTCCCGTTGCGGTCTTCCAGAAGACCACCCCTTTATGGTGCAGATCCCTGTGTTTGCTATGCAGGTCCAGTTTGCGAAACACCTTGCCGTTCTTTAGCTTGGCCAGGCTCTTGTTCTCCAGTCGGGCCAGCACTTCCTGCAGCTCCTGATGCCTCCCGTACTGACACACAGTCAGGTCCACCGCAGCGATGATATCACGGATGTGAATTAGGGCACCGGACAGGTCCGAGTGTTCTCGACTTCCCCCTGAGAGATTAACAGAGGTGACACAGATGGCTGCATGATCAGAAAAAAAAAACACATTCTTGCATATTGCACGTATAATGTAAAAAGCATACAGGATGTTCACAGATAGGTTGACTAACCCTGAGTATAGAGTAGTATCCTCTCCAGCAGTACTGGATACTTGGTGATGCGCTGAGTGACCAGGAGGATTAACTCTGGAACCTCTCTCCGCCTGACCAGAGCGTTATTGCTCTGTTGCTGTGAAGATGTGAGATAAACATCAAAATGAGACGTTTTACTCTCAAACCATCATCTTGAAGTGGAGTAGAGGTCGGGGAGTTTACCCTGACAAAGTTTTGGAGTTTCTTGTTCTGCTGGTGTAACTCTTTGAAGACGCCGACAGCCTCAGTGTGGTGACTGCAGAACTCGCCGTACACCTGCTTCATCTTCTCGGCGTTTTCATCTGAAAACTGAGAGAGAGAGCGACGGAGACGGTCAGACGGCGAGGATAGAAAAGTGTCTGTGTGCTTCGATTGCTTGAATGCAACTTCACCAACCTGCTGAAGCAGTATGTCTCCAACCTGCTGGATGAGATAATTTTGGGGCTTGTTAAGTTGGGCGGCGGCACGTCGGCGTTCCTGCAGCAGGCCGAAGAAGTTCCTGTGGAAAAGCAGCAACTGATCCAGACACGGGAAGACCCGAGCCACACAGTCCATGTCCAGCTGCACCTCCTCCAGCATCCCTCTCCTGAACACCCCGGACATGACTGTCAGGGTTTGGATGTGGTGCAGCTCCGTCTGCATCAGCTCTGTAACAGGCGCAGTGAAAGTGAAAATGCATGAGATACATTAACCGGTGCAGTTAAAATGCTTATGTCAGCATTTCATGCACATCATGTATGTTCATAACTTTTCCACTTACTACATATATTAACTACAAATAGGTTTGATTCTTTGGTGTAACCCAATGGAAAAAGTACATTGCTCATATAAAGCATCACAAAATGAAGTTCTAATAACAAGAAGGAAATAAAATGTCACCATAGATAACGTCCTGTCGTTTGATGGTGCCACTGTCAAACCGTCGACTGAACTCCAGACTGACTGACTGACTCCATGACTCTGCGCCGAGTCCCAGCAGCTCATCCGACAGGTCGCTCAGCAGCGGTGCATCGACAGCATCTGTGAGAACAACAACCATGATAAACGTTGTGCTTTTGAGTCACTGTCGCCTCCAGCGTTTTCAGTTTTTAATACAGATACCGCACGTCTGTCTCGTCCTCACCCTGCGCGGCGGTCGGCGGATCGGTGGACGGGGGCGTCGATGAGAGCGACGTTCCCTCATCAGACCACATGCTGTTTGTGGAAGCTGCCGCGATGTCTCCGTCCGTCCCTGCTGAGTCACTGAACCGTCTGTGGAGAAGCACATGAAGGTGACTGTCAACTACGGTTTTATTTGTTGACTCCATTGGTTTGCAGTCTGGAATAATGGTCTCATTCAAAACGTATCCAGGTTTTGCTTTGTTGTATTCTTGAAACCAGAATGGGGACATGCGATGCTGACCTGCTGTCTATAGAGATGGAGAGGCTTTTGGTGAGGGGGGCGACAGGCTCTCTCTTCTCTCTGGTCGCCACCGGCGGCAGTGAGGTGGAGGTGGAGGGCGGAGGAGCCGAGGTTGAGGAGTAGTCCTTCCCAGTGTCTGAAGAGAAGTGGGATAAAGTCAGTACACATGAAAACTTTAAATCTCTCTGTAGTCAGAGACCTGACTATAAAGCGTGTTTCATGAGAATAGCTTGTAGTGATTGCTGCTGTTTGTGTTTGACAACTGCCCGACAACAAACGGTGACGACACAGTGGTTCTGAGACAGCGAGAGAAACAAAAACACACACACACACACACACACACACACACACACATAGAAAAACAATCCAGGGCAGATCCCCCACTGAGAAAGATTAAAGTTTAACTTCTTTACCAGGGAGAGAAGAACGGGCAGGAGGAGGGAGTGGGTGATGCAGAGAAATGGATAACTCGCACTATGTGCGAAAGAAGGGAGGACAGGTGAAAGTCACATGAATCACAGACGGGGGTGGGGGCGGGGGGGGGGGGGGGGGCGGGGGTTATGGCGGTAGAGGAGCAGCACAGTAATTTCTCACTCACTCGGTGGGAGAGACAGGGTCTTGCTTTTCACCAGCAGTGCATTCCTCTCCTGCAGCCTCTGGAGAAACACACAATCATATCAGCGTTAGTGTGGGGTAGTGTTGCTGGCACCCCCCCATAATAATAATAATAATAATAATAATAATAATAATAATAGTAATAATAATAACAACAATAATAATTTTAGAAAATGTCTCTTTGACATTTTTTGTGGGCCTGGTGCTACAGCCTGATTATAAAGGCACCCAGAGAAACAACATTATCTATGTGTCAGGGTGATGATGTCATCACGCAGGGGTGATGTCATCAGTTGTAATAATATAACTATTGTTTGTGTTACTTTACTTACAATAAAACATACTAATTAATACTAGTAATGTAAGATTACTGTAACATTTTCTGACTTTGAGTCTCTACTGCAGGTCACGCGTCCACAATGTGACGTAAATACACATCCCATAATGCAATGTTGATTTGCATTATGGATATTACGGGATATGGGTGGTTACCTTTCCACAGGCTGCAGCAGAGTCTCTGCACTGTTTGTGTACATTCAGGAAACAGTCTGCAGACAAAGACACGCGTCCAAGTTAATGTCGTCCGTTAAATGATGATAAACAAACCGGACTTCTGCTCAACAGAACATCAAGGCTGTGACTCACTGGAGCACTGCAACAGCTCCTTCCCAGACACAGACTTCTCACAGGCCACACAGAGAGCAGGGCCGGACGGAGACACGGGAACAAACTGGTGTCCACTCGCAGCTCCCGTCTTCTCCTTCCCCTCCTTCACCTCCTTCCCCTTCACCTGAAATACAAGTAAATAAATAATAAGTACCAATTCAGCTGACGTTTACTGCAGCTAATACGACGACATCACGTCGACCACAAAGCAGGAACAACAGGACTCACGGGGCATTCAGCGGTCATCTTCTGGCCCAAACGCACCTGTTAAAGTGGAGTTAGCTGAGATAAAGGGGCCCCTGAACGCCCCTCTCTGTTTACTTTGTTAAGGTCCATGGGGACGGCTGCTGTTGTGGTGCTCTATCCTAAGGGGGAGGGAGCATTAGGGAGATTTCTTTGTGTGTGTGTGTGTGTGTGTGTGTGTGTGTGTGTGTGTGAGATAGGGCAATATTTATTTTTTAATCAGACTTTACAGTGAAGTCAGAGTGCATGTTTGTTTTTGTTTTGTTTGGGTTTTTTTTTTTTTGACTGTCCACATGTAGCACGTGTCCACGCGTAACATGAAAGCGTGTTCTTGAGCACACGCACGCACGCACGCGTGTTGATGAAATGGAGAGTTATATACTATGGAATGTGTTTTGGTTCCTCATGCTGTGTGGTGGGGGGCTCGGTATTATGTAAGAGGATATTTTCTCTGTATCCCGTTGCTAGGACCTGAGGAGGGGGAATTTTCTCCTTTGCCAAATAAAGTCACAGTGAACATACAATGGCTCCTTCGCACAGGAATTCTGACCTGGCTTGTCTGAGAAGTGATAATAAACCTTTTACTGCTGTACTTTGGGGGGTGAGGGGTTCTGCAGGCTTTCTTATTCTCTATAGGTCAACTGAAGGGATTTTTCAGTCATATTATAAAATAATAGAAATCATATGATAGAAATCATACATCTAAAACACAGGCTTCTAAAACAAAGCGGCACCTTGGTCTTGTTGCGGTTGCTGGACATCCTGCTCTTGAGAAAACTGAACGTCCGGCTGACTTTGTACTTCTCCGACTCGGCCTTCGATGGAATAATGTGTTGATCCCACTCCTCATCCTCGATCCTGTTTCGGCGGTAAACATTTCAGTCGGTAAACATTTTAGCAGTTATCGCAACCCCCCCCCCCCCGTTTCAGTTTGGCCTGTGGAAGACTGCAGGACTCAAACCCCCCCACATGCAAACGCCTTAGAATTCGAATCATCATTCGAGTACTTTTAATATACCGAGTTGAAAAATCAGCTTTCTGTGGTGTCATGCTGGAATGAAAGAATGTCCAGTCTTCCAGGGCCCCTGGTCTACAGATCATTACTCTTAACGACATGCTTGACATGCTTGGAAGTCACTATGGACTCTAGTGGATACTATTTATAGTATGACCTTGGCAAGATGCAATTAATATGTGTCAACCCTTTGTAGCAACTTGTTACATTAGATATTCGAGGTTAAAGGCAACAACAACGTCACGTAAAGAAACATCAGAAACATGCAGCATCACGCAAAGCGTATTAAAACGTGTTAATAAGATTTATACCACAAGATTTACATGTGACCAAAAACAGCTGCAGAGAATCCCCACGGTTAATGGATGAGTTGGAGAAGGGTTTAATGAAAGGGTTAGAATGAGTGAGGCCATGCGAGCATGGCGTGGTGAGGTCGTTTTGGTGAGAACATACTCTTTGAGGAACTCTGTGAGGGTGAGGTGTTGGAGCGATGCGCTGCTCTCCTCCTCTGCTGACTGGGCCCGCTTACGGAAACCCAAAACCCTGCGTGGATATAACACACCTCAGAGCGGGTTGTTGTTCTTCAGTTTTCAGGAGACACAAAACACGTGTGTCATCTAAGATGAAGGTCTACAAACCATGACTAGGCCTGGTAACATGTGTGTGTGTGTGTAAAAGCCAAAACACATAGAAAACACTGGATGAGACAAAAAACCATGGGTCCAATCCGTCTGGTGTTGTAAATACTGCAGTATTAATATGATCTCGTCTATAATCATATGACCTCATATAATCAGAACTAATGTGATCTTCAAAGGTTTTAGGTTATTGTTGGTGATGTGTAGTTATTAAGAAAAAAATGCATTAGCACATGATAATTGGATGAAGCAATGAGATGAAAAACTAGAATTATGGTGGTATTGAAAATAAAGCATAAGAAAAAAAAAATGTCACATGGTACAGCTGTGAGACAGACATTAAAGCGCACATGATGAGCTGTACTTACTCTATGTACACATGACTAAGAGGGTATAATATGATGTCTAGAAACAAGCCACACTTTGTTGTTTGGACAGGGTTATTTTGAGGTTGCAATCGGAGCATGTTCTGGCCCTGGTCTTGCAACAGGAAGTATGTCACATCCTGTACGCGCAGACCCCCAACCACAGGTTGGACACTGGAGATACGCTTCTACACACACGCAGCCTCGTCTGAGCCCTGTCTCTAACCTCCTGTCAACACCACTTTCTGAAGAGGGAGGAAACTCTGAGATAAACCATGTGCGGTTGAGAGTCGGCCTGGTCTGAACACGTTACCTCTTTTCTCTGGGCGTCTCCGTCAGGCTGAACGCTCTCTGCTCTGTAACGTAAGGGGACACGAAGAAGCGAATGAGTCGAGCCGCCAACACATCAACAAGACATTGTTACCGAGATGAAGACGTTGTTACAGTGTTCATTAGCAGAAAGGGTTAATAACCACCAAGAATCCCTCAACCAGTCTGGATCCAGCAAACCCCGACAGAAAAAGAACAACAGCCAAGATTTTCCCTTTAAAAGCCAGATGACAGTAAACATGGGAAAAAAAAAAAAAAAAACCCAAGAGGGAAACAGAACACATAGCCAAAAGAAAGTAAAAAAAAAAACACACAGAGTAGAAACAACTGCTCCATTCAGATCATCTATGGTTAAGGTATTTTTCCAAAGCGTCAGCGTATCAAAATCTCAAAAGACTCAAACCACTAATAGTGAATTATTACACAGATAGTATTTTTTTACTATTGTGAACCGAATCTGCTTTTGATAATCCAGCTAATCAAAATAATATTAAATGCATTCTTTACAGAGTCAGTGGTTCATGCATTAGACATCATAAGGGTCACAGTCACCACCAAGATCCAAATCTTACCACATACACATACAGAGCTGCACAACATGGACACCAATGAGAAACGGCACAGGTCACAGCAAATTAGTGATTAAAATCTCTGCAAATAACAAAATAATTTGATTTATCTTTGAAAAAGAGCCCAATCGTTTGGAGCCATTTCCGTTCTATTTCAATACATTCAATATGTTTTGCCAAAAATGGCAAATTGGCCTTTTCACTGTGCAGCTCTTGATAGTCAGCACTTTGTCCAATGGTTTCCCAGAGAAACAGCGAGAAGACGGCGAGAGATGCGTTCACCAACCAACCGCCACCGTTCGTGTACTTACTAACTTGGTTAAGACGAGAGAGGGATTTAGAGAGAGATAAAGCTTGAAGCAGGGAACGGCCGCCGCTGCTGAATGCACCATCTACACGGGACAGAGGAGGGCCTTAATGCTGCATCCTCGCTCACACACACAAGAAGTGGGGACGTATCTAAGCTGAATGTAAACATATGTACAGGGGGTCCTCGAGTTACGACGGAGATCCGTTCCTGAGAATGTGTCGTAACCGAAGTCGGAACATACATTCATATGTAAGGTAGATACTAAGTTGTGCCACTAGATGTCGCTATAACACCACGCTAAAATAAGAGTTTATTTTGGTGAATTGCCTTTTTGTCCCTCTTGACTCACCGTAGGGGTTGATATCGCAAGTGTAATGAGCATTTCCTGTATATTTCTGATATCAACCGTGTAGACCCTGTGTTGTGAATAAACCTACGGTATTGCCACGATCCCGAACGCATCTGTGTCCGTGTGCATCTCCTTACCGGCTGCCGCTGCACCCTCCGCCAGCCGTCCATTTCACATAAGTAAACACAACGCAGAGTAGCCTAGCTGTAGCGCTGTTGGAGAGCCGGCACCAACTAGTTCCCGTGTGAAGTCTGTACATATTTACGGGGCAAACCACTTAAGCCGAAACAAGGAAGTTCATGGGAGATGTGCCGTAACCACGAAAACGTTGTATCTCGAGACCGTCGTAACACGAGGACCCCTGTATATGTATATATGCGTGCGTGTGTGTGCGTGTGTATGCTATGGACGTTCTGCTGATTTACGACACCTGTTGGGCCTCCCCCTGCTTAGACATGTGGCACATGCGTCCATTCAGCTGGCTCCTGCGAACAAAAAGGTCACAGGGGCCAAAGGTCACTCACCTTCAGCCAGGTCAATGAAGGTTGCGTCTCGGTTTAGCAGAGGCCGTGGCGGCTTGGCTTTGGGGGAGGAGCAGGAGTAGGAGCGCAGACGGACCTCGGCTTCGTCTGGGTTCTGGGTGACAAAAACAAGTCAGAAGGGTCGGATCAAACGTTCACAGACACAGTGGCGTCAACAGGAAACTTTCGTTTTTTAGTGATTTGTTGCTGTCAAAGCAAAAAAATCAAAATAAACTTTTTGAGTCTAGATCGTGATATTGGAATTACGAGAGTTTAAATTAACTGTTTGGAATAACAGTGGGAAAAACGAGAGAGGAACACCTGAGAGAGTTCTTATTCTTTCTTTTAAAAAAAAACAATTATCAAAAAATGTTGAACATTTAGTACAACTCCACTGATCGGGGGGCCTACCTTAATGGACGCCTGTGTGCTGCTGAAGTGCGTGCAGTTTATGTCTGGTGAGGTGTCGAAAGAGTCCCTGTCCTCTCCTGAGCTGGACCGCAGGAAGGACTGCTGCTTTGAAGATGAGCAGGGGTAGGAATGTCCCAGTATGTCCTCTTCCTCACTGTCGCACTGAAGACTGGGACTATTAACACATACATAAAAAAAACAAACGCTTAGATTTCTGTGCTGTAGCTAGAATGTGATGTGATGATGTGATGATCAAATGTCTTAGTTATACGAAAACACAGATGTTTACATTTCTGCAATTCACACAGCACTACATTACATCACGTTTTGTTTGATTGGCATTATTCAGAATTATTCAAGTGTGAATCCAAGCTATGATTGGACCAGAATCTCTCCCAATACATGGGTCAATGTGTAGGATCCTGCAGCACTGAGGAATGTTCAGCCACGTTAACACACAAACAGCTCAATTGTGTCCCAATTGCGTCCTCTTTCTACAGCGATCACTTCACAACGCGTCAAAAATCGCTTCTGCTGAAATCCCAAACAGATGATAGTTGCTGGTTGTTGCAGTAATGTGCTAATCACATGATCGCCTGATCGTTTTGTCAACGTGATCACGCAACAACCTTTAAACTGATTACAGAATGTTCAAATCCCGCTGCACTGGGCCTGTGTTCCCAAAATAAAATCAAGTAATCAGGAATCATTAAAAAAAAAAACACACATCCGAGATGCAGTAACAGTAAAAGTTCACTGTGAGGCTTTGATTGTTTTTTTAAATTCAAGAATCAATAACCGCCCACCTCAAAGCCCGGGTCGCCTCTGTCATGCTGCATCCCCTGCGCTTCAGAGGAGGAGAAGCCGCCTGTCTCTGATGCCTCTGTGCTCCGTCCAACAAACGGAAGGCCGAAGTCAGGTGGGAGGAAGGAAAGGACGGGGAGGTGGCAAAGGGAGAGGGGGGAGGCCAGGGAGGGGACAGCGGCCTGTGATCCTCTGTGCCGCAGACGTGGATTCCCCTCCTTCCACCATAGGGTGAGGACGTGTGCCGGTTCTGGAAGCAGTTCTCCGAGTCGGGGAGAGCCATGGAGAGGGAGTCCCAGCACTGGCTGTCAACACGGGGGCCAGAGTTCAACTCCCCCTCCCCTGGAGAGCGGTATTGAATGTCAGCGTGCTTCATCTGGAACACAACAGTGAGTGAGAGAAACGTGAAGAAACAACGTCCAAAGACCGATTTGTAACCTCCATATCTGCTCTTGACTCAATGACTTAACTACATAAGTGACACATATATTATATACGTATTTTTTTTTTCGTATAAATCAAAAGCCCGATCTGCAGCCATCTCACCTGCTCCACCAGCATGGTGTTGGAGTACACTCTGTCTTTGCCTTGAATCATCGCTGACAGCCTGGCAGCTGCAGCCAGAGTCGGGGATGATGCCTGGCTCTCTCTGACTGACTGGCCTTTCTCTGCAGAGAGAGAGGGGGGGGGTGAGGAGAAGAGATTTTTTAATATTACATTCGGTCTCCATAGCAACACCAAATAACTCCTCACAAACACAGGAAGTGACATAGACATCCTGAGCAGTTGCATATCATTGTTCTGGACCAAGAGTCTTTGTGTGAGTGTGAGTGTGTGTGTCTGAATAGCTCTTTACACACACACACACACACACACACACACACACACACGTGAATGGTTGTGCGTGGAGTTTTAAGTTGACATCTGCAGCCATGCATTTCCCCACCCTGCCCTCTATACAGTGGGTGAGTGGAAATAACTCCCGGTGAGCACACAGTAGCATTGACATGCACCTTCTCCTCAGCACAGTGGACTCACTGTGAGCTGTGGCCTGGTTTTGCTGTTAAACTGGAGAAAACACTCCTGCTCTCAAAACACACACGCACACACACATACACACACACATACACACACAGCTGCCTCTGGGAAGCAGCTCGGTACAAAACACAGCTTCTCCACAACGCACTTTCGTACATTAACGTTATTAAACGCAGCCCCGGCTACAACGAACCTTTGATTGCACATGTACGCAGCACAGTCAACTATTGTTTCAGCCATTCGTACAATTTAAAGAAACCTGAAGAGAAATAAAGATAAACACAACTGTAAGGAATGAACTGTCAGGCCGACATCGGCAAACGACGACAAAAACCTGCAGAGTAAAAATTAAGATTTTAACATTTCACATTTCCAAAAACAGCATCCTCTGATGAAGATCATGTGCATGATCCACGCTTCAAAAACAGCCACTACACATAGCCAGACATGACACTGATGTGTTGACTTTTTTTTTTTTTTTTTAGTAGGTCGTAACTCAGAGGGACGCGGTGTTTGTGACAACCGCTGTCGGACCAAAACACGGCTTGGTCCATTTGTTTTCAGACTCGTGTCCAGCTCCAGATGTGCAGTAGAACTCAAACCAGATAACCAGATCATTCACCATTATGAACACACACACATCGTCTGTGGTGAAGATCTGCGCCATCATTGACTAATTCATTTCACATGCTGCTGACATCACTATCAAAACATTAGCAACCGGTAGTTAAGAGCACAGCGTCATTAGCTCAGGTATATTATTATGTTCCTAAGTGACAATCTCGGGTTACACCCAATAGCTGCGATGAGGCTAGTAGTGCAAAAGAAAGAAAAAAAAACATTGCATGGTCTTTGGCATCGCTGCTTCCTCCTAAACTCCTCAGGCAGACTCAACAGTCCGGTGTCTGTAACAGAGAATAAATCAGACCAACAATTGGCTGTGCTTCCTGCAGCCGGTGAATCCAATAAATCTGCGAGGCAGCGGGGAGTCATGCACACATTGATGAGGACACCAGATGATTCCGGCTCCATTCACATCACATGCAAAGGTGAAAGTTTGAGTTTGACCCCTGCGGGATGTGCAGATACCACGCAACATCACCACTGAAGATCCAAACTTCTGAAGTGTCTCACATATGGCATGAAACGACCCCAAAACAAAAAAAAAATCTGAATGTTTCGACCTTTTGGATCCTCCAACAACCTGATTCTAGATCCATCATACCAGTCACGCTGGACCTTCTACTACCTATCACAGGGTGAGTTTTAGTCAAACACCCAATCCAGAGACGGGGTCAGATCCTGGATGTGGGTCAGACTGCTGCTGGAAAGCAGATACTGTTTCATATAAACCCACTTCAGCAGCTTGACAGCCTGTTTCTAGTAGTTCAAGTTCTGGGCCACATCCAAAGCCACAGCTGGCCGCCGCCGCCGCGGGCCCCGATCGTTCACACACCTCTGACCCATAAACGCCGCCTCAGCGGTTATTACTGTCAAGCGCCGCGATCTGTGTTTAACATTCGTCAAGAGGGGGGGGAATAACAAGAGAAGCGGGGAGTTTGTATCACTGCGGCGTCAAAGTCGCACAAAGTCCATCTTCCTGCCGGAGAAAAGCTGTCAACAGCGCCGAGACAGGGGGCGCTATCTACTATCTGCAGTGTGTATGTGTGTGTGTGTGTGTGTGGCACAGTTTTGCACTCAGAAAGTGTATTTAGAGTGATGTGATATTCAGAGCATGCATATTCAGAGAGAGAGAGAGAGAGAGAGAGAGAGAGACGGACAAAGACAGCAGTCAGTGCCAGGTTTCCAGAACAGGGCAGTTAAACACAGAGTGTGACCCTTCAACCCATGCACACCCCTGGGAGAGGGAGACTGAGGAAGGCAGGATAAGAGGGTGGGGGGGGTAGGGGGTGGGGGGGGGGGCTGTCACAAGGGCTCTTTCTCAAGGCTCACTCAGATTTAGAAACTGTGTGGCAACACACACAAAAAAAAAAGGTACAAGACAAACACAGAATTATAATTTTTTGGTTTTGAAGTGAATAAACAGCTGGGCTTGTTTTCTTGTGAGAGCAGAACGATTATTTGTCCAAGCTCCGCCATCTTTAATTGACGCGGAGCACCAAATTAAACAACTGTAGAAATAATAAGCAGACAAAAATGGAGACAAGTCGTCGCAGCAGAGGGCGCTGGTGAAAGGTCGTTATTTGGCTTCAGTGTTGAGATCATTCAAACGAGTGTCCACCAAAATGTACAAACCCCACTCTGAGCTATGACACCTGCCGTCCACGCATCACATGGCGTGTTTACATTTCAGCGTGTGACTCAGGCCGAGAGATCCAGGAAGACATCAACCCTCTGAGGACACCTGTGGCACAGCACACCTGAAATCACAGCTAACTGACCCCAGACCAGTCTGAATTCAGATTACAAACATCTACATTCTCTTAAACATCAGGCTAAGTTTACGGTGAAGAGACACAGACATGACAGTAACTCGATCTCGCTCTGTGTCCCTCTCTGTCTCTCGCTCTCTCTTTGCTCCCTCTTCCCCGTCGCTCAGCTATTTTCACACACACACACACACACACACAGGCCAGAAAGTGCATTAAACCATTCTGTTTCAATAATAATATTAACAATAACAATGTCTTTGTTGTCATCGTACAAGAACAGTTCAATTGAAAGTGGTGCACTGATCATTTATAAAACACTAAAACCCCCCTTTAACACCATAAAACAACATTTAACTAGAATAATAATAAGATGAGGCAACAAACTAAAACGCAACACAATGTGCGTTAGTGTTGGCTCACTGTGATAAACTGGGACCAACACTTAACTTCAGCTCTGTACAAGCACTGGCGATGGTTATCGATGGCAGGTGCCTGAGCCTGAGCACGCCACACTGATGGACGCATTACGCACGGGGACACCAGTGGTCCCATGTGACCACGACTCCTCACCAGGCTTCATTCATGCACACAACAGAGGGGCCTGAATGCCGAAAGCCCCTAAACCACTCCATCAGCCCCGAGTGGACATCTGACATTCCCCAACATACTGTCACATATCAGGTTACATCACTGGCAAACATGGCGTTATCTCACTCCTGGTGAGTCGCCTCACGCCGCCGAGGCCCGTGACTCCGAGTCTCGTCATGGGAAGAGTCTAATTTTAACTTTATTGTTCCGCAGTGAACAGTGAAAACGCGTGTGGCAACAGGGGAGTTTGCTGTAACGTTTTCATTCGCCGTCTGTGACATGACACACAACTTAACTCTCTCTCTGTGTGTGTGTGTGTGTGTGTGTGTGTGTCATCCTGATCCGTCAGAAATCAGAAACCCGACACGTGAGAAAGAAAAGTGTCCCAATCTGTTCACTGCGTCTCTGTCACCTTTTTTCCCGGTCTTCCTGTGCATCCTCATCTTGGGAAAAGAAGGCCAGGAGTAGTTGAAAGGAGAGTCCGAGTCGGAATCCATGATTCGCTGCCTCGTCGGGAAAATCCTCATCCATGCACCTCAGCGTTCCTGATGAATAAACCAACAGTTTGCATCGCCTGTGCCCCCGCGGCTGAGCAGTGTGCTGACTAGCTGCGCTCACGCCACATTTTCCAGAGCCCCGCTGTAGACACTGACACTTCAGGAGTGAGCCAGCATGTTCCCCTCTGTCTCCCCCCAACAACCCCTCCCCCTAAGACCCTACCCTCCCCCCTTCACAACCCTCAAACAACTGTCCCCGACAGAGCCGGGACCCAACTCTGACTTCTTCCTGTTCTTCTCTTCACTCGCTTCTTCTCGTCTTTTCCGGACGACTTGGTGTCTGTGTCTCTCCCGGTGCTGGTTTTCCCAGTCTCTCTCTCTCTCCGTTACTCAGCTTCACCGCAGACGGACCACAGGGGAGAGTCATCCAAGTCGAGCGCGGGGAGAGGACTCGTGTTGACGGCCGGAAAGTGTGAGGGGAAAGAAACGGGGGGGGAGACAAAGTCAAGTGTAGGAGTGACTTCGGAGCCCAGAGGGAGGACAAAGACAGGAGAGACGGCTGAGCCTCAGACACGGGAGAGATCATTAACCCCGTGAGTTCATGATTGTCTCGCGGACACGGCAGGCTGCGCTCCGCGGACATGCCACGACGTCGGAAGACAGGGTCACTCCAGTCTCTCGACATGTACTGAGATATCAAAGCCAGGCTGGGAGGAAAGGAGTCTCAAGTGTGTGTGTGTGTGTGTGTGAGGGAGGGAGGGAGGGAGGGGAGGGGTGGGGTCAGCAGGTCAGCAGCCTCACCATGGAGACAGCAGCGAGAGCCTCTGCTGTTTTCCTCCTCTGCCCAGCGTGCAGGAGCGCAGCGCTGCGTCTGCACCGGCGGGCGAGGACACCGACGTTTAAGAGGAGGCGGTAAAATGGGGAGAAGGAGGCGGTGGAGGACGGTGAGGGGCGAAGCAGACAAAGACTCTGGAGGGAGGCCGAGCTGGGTTTATAAACACACATAAATGAAGGAATGCAATCATAAAAAAACAACGACAGAAAAGGGCAAAGTGGTTCGTAAGAAGAATATAGAGGAGACACTGGAACTATAGAAAACAGCTTGTGTGTGTGTGTGTGTGTGTGTGTGTGTGTGTGGCACTGTAATAGTGAACATTAATGCTGCCTTTGTGGGGTCTGCATGAGGTTTAGTCCTTTTTTTTCCCCGTCTCCAATTAGATCCCTGTGGGGTCGGAGCTTGTTAGTGCTCCTGGTGCGGCGCTCATCGTCTGCTGTCACCATGCCAGACTATCCATATCCATATAAATCCCTCTCCACACACACACACACACACGCACACACGCACACACACACACACACACACTCCTCTCTTGGGATCACAACAAGCTGCTGGAGGACTGCATTCAGTAAAGCCCTGGCAACCCCCATTCAGCTTCTCCATACCCCTTGCCCCCTTCAGTGCACTTTTCCCTACCGCATGCTCCCTCTCACACACACACACACACACACACACACACACACACACACACACACACACACACACCTCCTCCGTCCTTTCTTCAGCTGGTTCCTCAGGGTTCCTCAGGATGAAGTGGCCTTTGCTGTTTGTTCACTAAACTCACATTAAAACGCTGACCTGGGAGGATGGGACAGAGAGCATGTGTGTGTCGGTCTGTGTGCATGTGTGTGTGACCAGTTATTTAGGTGCCACTGTGTGCTTTGGGTGGGGTATTTGACTACTGGGGGCATTAGGAGGGCAGAGTAGGGGAGGGGGGGTGTTGAAAAGTTAAAGCTGCACTCTCTTTTCTCTTAAAAAATAACAATAACAACAATCTGCATTACGTGTGATGTAAAACCATGCGTTAATGCAGTTTTTCAATCAGAGTCCTGCCAGTGAAGCGACACAGTAATTCAAAGTGGCGAGAGGAAGGCGCTGACATCAAGTGGACGAGGGGACATGACAGCTCCACGCAAAATTCCTCATCCCTCGCTGAAGCTCTGGCTATAGAAGCTCTGTCTGTCTATTTGATGACGCACTGGCGCAAGTGGTGGGAAAACAGACATATGCATCGCTTCCCTGTTAAAGAAAAAAAACAAACAAACTGCTGGTCACTCATAGTGAAGTCTCGTTAGTGATGTAACGGCCCATATCAAAAACCGGAGTCGTTTCCAATCGGAGCGATTTGTTTTTAAATTCAAACAATGCATTCATAACTTCACAGGAGAAAACAGAATTCAAGCGACTGATGTTATTCGTCTGAACCACAGAAGGGGGTCACGAGCAGGCTGCAGTGACTACACAGAAAATGTGAAACTCCAATACCAGCCAACACACACACACACACACACACACACACACTACAAAATGGCTATACAGCATGGAAAGCAGCACCCGCCACAGGAAGCTAAGATTGTAGATGTCCAGTGCCAAGAGTTATAAAGCCCGAAGCCTCAGCTTGTAGCCACAGCATTCTTACACTGAGGCATCAGTCTGCGCTGCAGCAACACAGGCCAATTATTAACCCACAGGATGTTCCCGTTCCAAAATCCTTCCCTTCCCATCCAGCAGCAGATCAGACTGAAGCCACCTTCAGCCGCCTGGTTCGTACTGACTCCGCTCCCTCATCGCTGCTGGCAGGAATAGGAAGACTCAGGATTTCTTCCATATCAATACAAAGATCCCTGTATTTTGCTGTTAAGAATAACCCTCCTTATTTTGACTTTGCTCGACTCACACTGAAACTATTATTTTTTTTTTTTTGGGATAGCATGGCAGTATTCCCAAATCAGAGGAATACATGTCGCATTAACAGCACTGGCATCCTTTCCTATCGCGCCGGCGCTCCCTTTCCTACAGACGTCGTTATGTGACCATTAAAAAAGAGTGGCCCCATTCTGTGTTTATACCTTTTATGAAGAGCAGAGCGGAGGAATTAAGGCACAACATTCCCGCTGTGTAAAACAGGCTCCAGAGTGACAAGAATCCAAGAACTCCAAAGAGAAGGGGACATTACGAGCCGAGCGGCTGGAATGTGATCCTCTGGTCCATGGGGATGTTGGAGAGTCGTAAGCGAGGATTAGAAACATTTTGTTTCCCGGTAGTTCGAATCACTTAACGATCGCAAGCTAGTTGGATAACGTCCTATAAATATAACACCCGCTTAAAAAAATAACACAAATAACGATCACTTTCTGTCTGCACGAAATGTGATCGACAGCTGAGGCGCCGCAAGCTTGACAACAAAACCATATCTGAAAACAGGCTTCAAAGACAAAAAGAGAGAGAGAGAAAAAAAACCCTTACCAGAGTCAGACTCCGAGTCATCGTCCTCTTCGTCCACCTCTTTCAGGCAAAACATGAGCGGCTTCTCGGAGACCTGAGGGAAGAAACAGGGAACTTTTCACCCACACTACATCCAGCAACAAGGTCAACACAAACACTAAAAACAACAACAACAACAACGGAAGCAAAAAAACTCAGGTGTCTGGCACGCACATAGGTGTGTGACCGAAAAATGAATTAAGGTACCATCTGCATCACATAAAACAGGTCCTACTGGATAACCGCAATCATCTGCACACGCTGGCGCCACGCCTCTCATTAAACACACACTTGACCGCGCACAAAATCAGGTATTCAGTGGCGTGTGCAAGGCGCCAACTCCAACACCTTAACAATGAGCGCGCAACAATGTGGAGCATTGAGGGCAGTAAAAGTCCTGACCAGTGCCTGATGCAGGTGCCTGACTGAAGGACTGAAGGACTGAATGGAACGTTTTACAATATGAACTCAGATAATGAGAATTTTTAAGTTAAGTTGCAAAATTGATATTCAGGTGCATCTCAGTGAATTCGAATAATGTGGTAAAGTTCAAAAGTGAAACTCTCTTATGTCACAGATTCCTTACACACAAAGTGAACTATTTCAAACCTTTATTTCTTATAATTTTGACAATTATGTCTCACAGTGAAACACGAAAACCAAAAATTCTGTATCTCCGAAAATTGGAATATTGTGACAAATCAGGCTTGACATATTTCCCTATGTGTGTAATGCATCTATCTATCTAATTTATTGATACGCACCTGTATGTGTAAATTACTGTATCAGAAGAACTGGTCATTTGAGCTCATATCTGACTCAACAGGTAAATTATGTTTCATGCCACAGATCTATGTATGTGTATCTGTTATTTATTGTCCAATACTCACATTTTCTCCCACAGCAGAGTTCCCTCCATCCGAGGAGATTGCTGAAAGAGTAGAAAACATCTCATACTGTACTGAATGTCGCCTTCACCAGGGCCGTAACCAGGATTTTTCAAATACCAAGGTGCATTTTCACCATACACAGTACAGCCTTGGTATTCGCTGCCAAGCACGGCTGCTTGGCAGTGTCTGACAATATGTCGAGCCCTATTGTTGCTTCATATTCATAACACGAGTGGATCCATCCACCATGTGGCTTTGAACACTTTGATTTGCTTCTATGCAACCAACTTCAAAGGACGAGATAGGATCACAGAACAACAACTGACTGATGGCAACACCCCTACGTGATGACACAACCTCGGCCCCGTGGGGACCCGGGGTAGAAGAGAACCCTAGGACCCCAGTGCTGATCATAAGAGGCAACAAATAGGGTTAGAATGTGATGTGATTTGGTGGCATAGCACCTAGTTGTTTGCCAACCACCAATAAACAACAGAAGTAGAAGACCCAGACCATGCAGTAATGCAACAATTTGGATGCCAGCTGCCATAAAACGCCACAGAAGAAGTTACAACCTTGATATTTGAAAAATCCTGGTTCTCTGACTTGTCATCCGGTTTCCATTCATTCAGTATTTGAGTTTAAAAAACAAAACAAAACACATCAGCTTGGTTGATCTCTGCATGTTTTTTCAGTGACTTGTAGTACCTCTAATACCCCAGAGGGTGGCAGTCAAATTCTATCCTCTTGCTTTGAATCGAGCTACTGAACAGCCTCATAAAACTGGAGAGCAAAAATGTGCGGGCCGTTGCCACATGAAGGAGAAGAGTTAAGACTCGATGGCTTAGCGTAACCAAACCCACCAAATCCCACAAAGCAGGCAGATGAGGAAGTAGGAGTACGATACCGTTCTCTGAAGGATCGTCCACTAGTTCTTCCTTCCCCGAAACCGTCTCCACCAGCTGTCTCCTTAGTGCTCTGATCTGAGGGAGGACAATTCATATCATTGACTGATATCAACTCCAGCTTACTGAATGACAATTATTCTATTGCTCTATTTCAGATTAGCATTTCAGGCAACACTGATACCACATAGCCACCTCTCTGAGGAAGGCCTCATCTCTTAGCCGGCCTCTGAGAAGCAGGATGTCAGCGTGACGGCTCTCCTCCGAGATCCACCGCAGGTTTTGTCGGACGGTCAGAGTCAAATTCCCCGTGTCATGGCAGAACCTCAGCAGGCGGCCCCGGTCTGCCCACACCTGGGACAGACCTGCCGGAGGCGTAGCTAAAGGGTTGGGTGGACTGCACCCCCGGCAGCTGGATTAGTTTTTTATCACAAATGACAACTGGACATTCTCAAAGGAAAATGTGCCTCTAATCGTAGTGATTGGAGAAGTTAATGTGTCAATACACTATATGAAGCCATTTTCCAAATTCATTCCAAGTTCACCATTATTGCACTCATATTTTCAAATTAAATGTATACCTCGCCAAAAAGTTTCAACCTATGCACAATGTCCAGTACCAATTTGTTGTGAATTCTTTATTAGGTCACTAATAGCATGAAATGGCAGGAAACAACATTCTGAAACAGATTTTTTCTTTTTTTTTTTTGGGAAAACAACACTGATGTTGTTTGTGATCTTACTGTGTGAGCAGCTCCAGAAGGTCAGTGTTGCCTGCTGCATGCGCCAGCTGCAGCGGTGTGACTCCCTCCTCGTTTGGCAAACTGACGGCCATCAAGCCCCCCGGCTGGCAAAGTAACAGCTCAGCAAGCCTATACAGACCCCACCTCACAGCCAGGTGGAGGGGAGACTCCCTGGGACTATGTTCTGGAAAAGAGGAGAGATGTGCTTTTAAATTGCTGGAAACCAAGAAGCTGAGAATCTCATCTTATCCTTTAGAGCTGGATCCAATCCCAGCTCCGTATAACCACCTCCTCATGACAATTAACCTAAATGTCAACGATTGATTTCTTCTCCTGCGCAGCGTCGGATCCCTCTGCTCCACTGACCCACTTTTAAAGGAACGCTTTTCAGCAAAGAGGTGACAGTTTCTCATTTCTGCGTCTGCCATTCAGTGCCGTCCAACAAGTTCTGTCTCCAGGTAACTGGCCTGCGTCACATCAGCTACAGTCAGACAGGTGCAAAATCTTAAAGCAGGCCAATCTCTTCTAATTCTTCTAGGTGCAGGTATAATTAAGTAAAAGATTTTCAGGATATTTGGTCACAATATCCGCTGCTCCTGGCTTATAGACGTGAATAATGGGCAATAAAGTGTGTTTGTAGGACATGATGATGATGATGATGTCACAGTGTAGCTGAATGATCTGTAATTTCATCATTTTATAAAACGTAAATCATAAAATGTAGCATAAGATTCAGCCACATAACAATGTGTGACTCAAAACTTTGACTATTCGTCAAAAGATCATCAGCATCAGCGAAACCATCAGGCTGCTCACATTCAGAAGCTAGAAAAACAGATGTTACAGTACAAACTACAGTCACAAACAGTGCATCTGGCTGAATGCAAGAATCCTAATGCTAAGAGAGGGCGTCATGATGCAGTCTCTGTTTTGGTGACAGTGATGAGTGTTTTTTTTTTGTACCATTAGAAAACACAGGATAAGAGAAGAAACGGTCACCATCTCAGGAACGTTGCAAATTGATAATGCAGTCATATGCAGCATCAGCGGCAGAGTGATGTCATAATCAGTGTTATCAAATTACCTGCGGACATTTAGTGGGAGACGCTGCCATGAAACAGACTGCCATAACACAATTAGTCCTAAATCTAGTTTGTCATTTGTGTAGGTGGCCCAACGCAAACACTCAAATCATACAAACAGATGGTGGCATCTAGTGGACTTGGTGGTCAGTGCACAAAACACACACACACACAGATATGCTCGCGCGCGCGCACACACACACACACGGACTCATCCTGAGATTTATTGAGCTCTGCCTAGGGCTACTTCCAGCTGGAAAGGCTCGATTAACCACATTACACACTGCTTAATTGGGTTTGATGAATTCAGCAGGAGCACACGTGACCATGTGCACTTCCGACTTCGGCTCGGCAAGAATGGAAAATTGGAATGATGGTGAAAGCATGAAGGAGGGTGGACTGGAGGAGAGTTGAAAAGTTCACTTTCTGTGGATAACGCTGACTCCGAGTCTGCAGCATAATGCTGAGAGATGAAGTTATCAAAAAACTATTTCTAACATGTCATAAAAAAATAGGTTTCTTCTTTAGACAAAACTTTCGTTTTTTAAAGTTCTTAGTATTAAATCCTTCTTATCCATAAATATGTACTGTAATATTTCACTTATTAATCTTTTTTAATTGTCTATGACTCGTTCTACTTTTTTTTTCCACCGACATTGTTACATAATAGGACCAAAAGATAAAATGCTTTTGATCCACAGATCTGTGCAGGAATGCCATTTAGCTTGATAAGATAATCCTGATCTCACCTTCTCCGCTGTGGCTTCCAAGTACATTCCAGTTCTGAGGGATATCCAGGTTGGCCATGGCCAGGGCCACTCGTCGATCCATGGCCCAGCGAGAGCTCTCTTGGCCGAGACTGAAGAGGCTTCTCAGCTCCTTGTGATCTGTGGAGCTCAGACAATGTCCATGTATTACCAGGTGCTCTGCAAGGTCCTGGGAATAAAGCATTCATGTGTAAGATGTACTATGAGATGAACTGGTATGAAAAACACAACGTTTAGATGATTTTAAAACAACATGTGTGGGGGATTATTACTAATTTAAAAAACACTTATGAAAACATCTTTCCTACCTGAGCATCATCTTGGACATACTCCAGTGTGGCTCCACCCACCCAGGTGAGGGGTGTGGTTTCGGAGCACAGGTAGGCCTGGACGGAGACCATCTCAGCCAGGTTATGACCTAAAGAGAGACACATTACCTCAAAAGCATCAAGAATCAATAGGTAAAAGAATAAAAAGTAAACATTATGAACGTAATTGATAAGAGCCGCTACTGTCTCTAATAGGGCAGACCCTTATTATAATAAGGCTGTCTATAATGGACAGCCTACAATAGACAGACTGCCTTATTATGAACAGAGATACGGTAGAACCTTATTATAGCCAGAGATAAGGCACGTTATTGCCTGGTTCTAAATAAATCAGTCCAGCTTGATGGTTTCTAATGAATTAGTTAGGATAATTATAATTACACACATTATCAGAGTAAAGTACTAATTCCCTGTGCAGCGTTGTATTATTTAAGCCGGCACAGAATCCCAATGTTTTGGAAAAAGCACCAGTGTAATTAAAAATGTTCAAAATTTACATAGTGACATAATGCAACTTAGTGCATAAATAAGCTTATTTTTACAGCATAACACAATAACAACAACAACAATAGCACAGTGATACAATAAAGATCATACAGATATAACCATGGACGTACCAGGCACTATAAAGCAAAGCATGACATCACTCTGAGCTCTGGTGACATGGACCAGCGTGGATCCTTCCAACACAATGTAGACCTCAGCATCTGGCGGCGCTGAGTCTAAACCCTCCAGCAATGCAAAGACTTTGGCCTGGCCCTGCGACAGAGAGAAGGTGAGAGAGGTTCCTCAAGATACGGCTCATTTTAGAGTAATCATCTTCTCTGATGGAGTGTTCTTCCTTCCTCTACCGTACACCAAATCCCCTGTCAGCATTCCCCGAGGGTACGATCAAACATTACCCCCTCAATAAAAACAGGAATGTCTTAGTGCCTATTGTAAAGACCTGCACTGATCCCAACAGGCCAGAACACTTTAGTCTTCTGATCAGAGGATAAGGTGTAGCAGATGTAGAAACTGACTGGGACCTTTTAAAAACAATTGCGCAGGTTAAGAGGTTCAGGTTGAGTTAATTTATTTAAGGCTGAGTCTTTTTTTTTTTTTTCAAAGCGTCTTACTTGTAATCCCAATCTGATATTAATGTAATGGAAAAGATAACCAAATCAAATCAGAAATTTCCTCTTTTTTTGGTACTTATATCTTCAATATTGGGGTTAGACACACAGCCACACACATACTGTACCCTGTGACAAACATTATAAAATACTGTTAGACAGAGACCCTATTAATTTAATTAATTAACTACACAACTTAGGGAAATGGAACTTAATCTATACATTTATTTCTGTGGTATTAGATTAAGAAAACATAATACGCTGCATCACTGAGCAACATTTTTAATACATCAAACGCACAAGTATTAAAAATGAAAAAGTGACATGAGTTAAGGATGGATTTTCTCTCCTCTCCTGAGGAAGAAATTGGTTTCACTGAGACCTCGTCTTAATGAAGCTTTGATCCAAACGCAATTTAGAATATTTAAAGCAGTATTAATTGTTTTTTGTCCCCTTGAGGACTTGATCGTCATTTCATTCCCTCAGAATAAAGAGCAGGCTCCAGTAGCAGGACTACCAGACTGCTTGTCTTATACTGTTTGACAAAGAGAGAATCAGGGTTACAATAAAACTCAGTGTCTATACAGTCTCTCCATAGCCATGAAATGAAACTGTGAGCACAACATTGGGGACTATCAGACACTGAGCAAGGATGTATGGAATATATATATGTATATATATATATATACACATACATATATATAGACACTATACACTATAGACAATATAGACACACACAAACACATCAGCTTGTAATATTGACATGTTGTATAATGTTTTGATTTGCTCATTCATTCATTCATTAATGGGTCACTACACTAGAGAAAACACACACATAACTTGCTAAGTGACCTTAAAGCAACACTGAATAAAAGGAAAAACACTATTAAACACATGTCAAATTGTTACAGTGTTGACTGAATGAAGAGTGAGCACTCAACGCCTCTTTTGATCACAAGTTGACCATTAGCTCACAAGAACGTCTGTGTACATTGTTAATATCCCAAACCTGAAACTAATAAAAACATACTTGACTAGAGTCCTACCTTGTTTGAGTACAACTTAACGGATTCATTCACAAGTTTACCATGACTAGACACATCAGAAAGAAAAAAAAAAAAAAAAACATCACTGTGAATGAATCACGGAGTTATTAATTTGCTAGTTATGTACACAAGTGCCGGGCTGTTATTGACCGTGTTGTGCTGTGATGAATAACTTTGTTTTTCCCCAAGAGAAACTATGATTCATTGCTCAAATAATCCAACAGCAAAGCCCACAAATGTTTCATCCAAAGACCAATAAGGGCCTTGTTTGATCACCGGGGAAAACACCTCTTTTCATCACAGTGCCTTCATCAACCTCAGCAGCAAAGCTGAGGTCTTGTTCATAAAAATCATACAGCAACTCGAGTGAATGTCAGAATCTGTAAAAACCAGGTATTGATTGCAGTTATTACTTTAAGTTTGAGACACATTTTCATTTTTAAGGCGGCAGCTGACCTTTCACTACTTTTCCAGCCCACTTTGGACAGGTTTTCCTGAAGGATAACTAAGTCTTGCCATGAACTGGACAAGTTGATCTCCAAACTGGAGCATATACTCACATACAAAGGCACTTTCCTCCTGCTCAGCTCCATCTGCTCGGCAACTGCATGCAAAGACAGATGAGACACTCATAAGAGAAACTGTAGACTCGCACTCGGTTGCAGCAACGGGATTCATCATCACTGGTTTGGTTATTGTGGTTATTGCTCTGCTCCTCTGATCCCGGAGAGATTATCAAACCTTCATCTGTGCCAAGCACAGGTCGACGGACAGGAGCGGGTAATCTTTTAATCCCGAGTATGTGATTAATGATTTTAATGATGATACTTTCTGCCTTGGTGTGTAAAGACTGTGCCAGAGCACTGTCTGTGCCCAGATGTAACCTGCATGTGTGTGTGTGTGAGAAGGAAATCAATTGATTTCATTGTAGCAGATTTCAGATCTGTTCTTTGTCAGCAGTCGCTTACTGAACTGGACACAACAGCAAGGTCTTAACACAATTATATATATATATATATATATATAAATATATATATATATATCTCAAAGAAAATGTTCTCTATTCAGTTACATACCATTTTGCAACTACTTTAAATCATAACTGCCTCCTTTATGATTACACATTAAAAAAGTTACAGTGAGCTAAAGCATAGAAAGACTGTTTTTTTTACCGCTCATATTACTGAAATTATAATGCATGTTTTTTTTACCACAATGATAAATCCTGACTTAAAAAGAATATAGTTTTTTTTAACGGGATTATAAGTAGACTTTGTACTTAATGAAGTACTCACCTGCACACGTGCTCTAACTCCTGAAGAAGAAACTACAGTTAAAACGAGCCAATAAATAAATAAATACAATTTTTAAAAAAAAAATACAAGCAAAAAGCCGCTTTAACTCGGACTCATCTCACAAGTGTCCGTGTTGAAACTACAAGTTGAGAAATGACGCAGAGTCTGTTTGCGGTGCGAGCCGCAGTCTCCTCTGACACCGCATCCTCCTCGAGGTCTGTCTGTCTGTCTGTCTGTCTGCCTGTCTATGTTTCTCCTTCTTCCGCCTGCTCGAACTCAAATTCCTCCTCATGTGTCAAAGTTCAGTGTTTATTTGAGGATGGAGCGACCTCTAATGGTAGGCGATCTAAACAGCAGCTATTTGCAGAGGTAAATGTTTTTTTAATTATTATTGTTGTTATTATTATTTATATTTTGGGAGCTTCTGTAAGACACATTAATAAAATATTGTAAACAGTAAGAGATGTCTTCAACGAAAAGCTGTTCAGCAGAAACAGCTATCACATGTACCAAATAGCTACATTGATGTTCTAAAAAATAAAAGGAACTAAATCTAAAATACTAATTATGAAATGCAATTTGATTTGACAGTTTTAATATTACAAAGATTTAATTTTTTATCTGCTTATAAAACTTCTTCCAAGGCCAAAAGTCAAAGCAGACATCAACAGTTAAATTTTTCAGACATAGAAATGTGCCTACTGACATACACACTCACAGACACACACACACCCTCACAAACACACAGAGGGGTTGAAAGTGTAATCACTACACTTCCACTAAAAAGGAAAACCTTGCTTTGCATCCACTCAGTCCTCATACAATAAACACATGTTCTCGGTGTCGTCTGTTGTGTTGTCAGTTGTTGAAACACCAGAGTGATACATGAATTTGTCCGTCACTTAAAACCTGCAACACAATGTTACTGTTTGATGACATGTAGCCTGGCATGTCACACTGTGTCTGATGTTTCAAACGGGGGTGTTAGAGTAGTTCTCTAACCCGGTCTACAGAGGTTATCCCCCTGCAACAAGTGTCAGGTGGTCTGAGGCTGGGGTCTTTCCTCTCCCTGAGCAAGGCCATTGGACCTGCTGACAGCAGAGCACGGCACTTCCTTCCTAGGGAGGGAAGAGGCAAACATTGTGTCCAACATGCCAAGCACCTCCAGGAGATTCTGCTGGTAGTCGATCTCCTTCTCCACTAAATCTTGCAGACGCAGCAGCTGTCGGTCAACGACTGGTGACTGGCCGATGACTGACCGATAGATGTCCAAGATCATATCAGCTGCAGTTACGAGAACAGGAGCAAACCTAGGATCGACCAAATTCCTGGAGAGGAAATGGAAGTATTGACATGTCAAAACGTTCACGCACAAAATGATCTGCAATTGTTTAGTGCAGTCCCGTAAGGCTCAAAGTTTCATCGGCATCTTACCCGATGACAAAGTTGAGTAAATGAGAGAGGCCTTGTTCATCCCTTCCTGCCAGAGCATTCTTCAGCGTTCCCCTTCGATTCAGTTCCTTTACAACAGCAACTGTGATCTCGGGTTTTCTATGCCTTGTCCATGTCTATAAATAAAATTGCATATACTTGTAAATGAATACCCCTACTGAAATGTGTATAGTCTCCACATAAGATATGCTGTCGTGTTTCCAATGGCCAGAAAAGCAACTCCACTTTATGAACATACATACATACATACCATACATATTGCAAATTTAAATAAACACATTGAAAGCGTACCTCCAGAGCTGTATCCAAAGCCTTGGTCACGTTAAATTTCTTGAGCTGCTTATCATATTTGGCCAAATGCTGTTTTACAGGTTTACTGACAAGATAATCATCCTGCAAAAAAACGGACAAAGAAGAAACAAATTTACACAAAAAGAGTCTTGAATGGTTGGACAAGAATAAGAAATGTTGAGACACAACTGTTGATTAGTGTACCTTTACCATAAACTATTCTTGACTGTTAAGATCACTGTTTCAGGTCTCTTCACCAGCCCTCACCTTATGCTGCTGCATGTTTCTAAATATAAAACTTACCTTTTTGGGTACGTAGTTCTTCCCCTTAACAAAAACACGATATGATGGTCGTCGCTTCTGTTGAGCTGAGATTTCCTTCGAGTCCTCAGGGGATTTCTTGTGTTTTATACTCAGAACACCGTTGGTCATACCCACAACAACAGACTTGTCATCCGGCTAAGGAGGAAAAAGATGATGAATAGTTTTACTGTCAGAGATTCAAACACCTCTTTAAAGAGCAGTGGCATTTTAACTTCAGCAAATTTTTCACAATACTATGAAAGATTGCAACAGTGACTGAAAAGGGAAGTCCATAAGCTGTCAAAGCACAAACTTTAAAAAAAAGTACCTTGTCAGTTCCACTAATTTTGAACATTGTGTTCTGGAAAACAGACACCATCATGGCAACACAATGAGGGGACGAGCTACTGCCCTCTGGCTGCACAGACTATTCCTACTGGCTGCTGCAAAAATTAATTCTATCAATTTACAGCCTTAGAGTTGATCTCAAATAACAGCTTCCTCAGAGCAATGCACCTTAAACACAAGCATCTCTCTGTTTCGTATTTCCCTCTGTTCATTTGCATAAATTTGCATATGAGGTGTTATGCTTTTGTCCGTTTATAGAACACAGTCCACTAAATAAAATGATAAAGGTTGAAAGTAAAATCTTACAGCCAAAGCCAGACTGAGGATTGAGGCAGCGTAGTCAAAGTTGTGGACCACTTTATAGTTTGTTGTGCTGTACACCTTTACATGCCTGAAAAATAAACAGAGGCTCTGCATTAGATCACGTTCATATTACATATGAATATGTTTGAAACACTATAAAAACAGCAGCCTCTAGGATTTCCACAGCTAAGAGCATTTTTTTTCCCTTTCTCATACCTGTCCAGAGAACCCGACAGTAGTCTGTGCCCGTTGCTACTGAGACACAAGCAGGTGACAGTTTTGTGATGGTTCTTCAGGGACACCAGAGGTTGTCCTCCTTTTAGCAGATCCCACACTTTCACAAAGCGACCCCCTAAAAAGAGACAGACAGAATTTGGATAAAACATGTATGTGTGTGTATATACATTGGACTGACAACAGGTTGACACTTTTCTTATTACATGGCTGACTACCTGCGGAGATGAGGAGACCCTCGGACGGATAAAGCAGCAGACTCTCCACTGGTTGCCCGTGGTCCATGGTCATAACACTTTTATCCACTCTGGCATCAAACACCTTCAGTGTGTGGTCATATGATCCTGAAGCATAAAAATTCTTAGTCAACAAAAACAGAGCAAACTTCTTCATCCTGTTCGTCTAATGGAGCAAACAGTTATTTTCCCTTGATTTATCCACACCATTCAACAGCTTCCTTCTCACCAGTGAAAAAGAGATCTCTGTTGAGCTTGCTTGTGACACCACAGCGAATGTAATCTGTGTGTTCTTGATAGTTGTTGACTTCTGTTGCATTTGGGATGTCCCAAAGTCGGCAGGTGTAGTCATCAGAGCCAGTGAGGATCTGGTAACGGTCTGATGTGAAGTCTGTTACATGCACAGCCCTGAACAGAAAACAAAACAAAATTAGCTTCTTCTGTCTTAATAAAAAAAGGCATTTATAAGTCAACGAGACTGTCAGGGTGTCAGAATTCTAGAGTTCATCATGAAATTCAGTCGATGGATCACTCAAGAAATCATCATTCAACAATTCCTTCTCACGCCTTAATGCAGATTATTCAATCAGGTAGCGATTCCTGAAGGCCCGCTAGTAAGTACAGTTTTACCTGTACTGACTGTACAGTTGTACTGTACACACTACATGACTGTTACATGCGATACATACTTTGTGTGCCCTCTGAACATCCTGAGTGCCACCTTGCCACTGATGTCGAATAGCCGGACCAAAGAGTCTTCACATCCTGCCACTAGCAGCTGGCCGTCTGATCTGAACCTCCCACAGTAAGCAGTGTCTTTAAACCGTGTAAATGTCTTCACAGGCTCCTGAGAGAACGGCCCGTAAACGTGGACCTGTGGAGAAATCAGTGTTAACATGATTTCAGATATTGCCCAATTCAAACTTGATTACTCACAAGTGACTTACTGTTTAATTTACAAGTACATAGTGAATAAACTCAACAAAACCAATGAGTTAAACACAAGCAAAAACCAACATACTCTTGTGAATGCTGTCACAGCAAAGTTATGTGGAGCCACCGGGGAAAAGTCTATGTTTGTGACTGCTCCAAATTCTTTTATCTGGACAGGAGCCTGTGGGAGAAGAAACAAAGAATCACAATTAAAACTGAAAAACAAAGCTGAAAAACTTGAAACACCACAAGTGTATCATGACAGCTTTTATTCACAGAAACAGCTGAAGACACTCACCTTATAGTTCTTCCAGTAAAGTGTGTCTTGTGTGACTTTCTCTCCGAGTTTGGGATACACTGGGATTTTTGTAGGTTTAAATGAAGCCATTTTTTGAGCAGTTATTTTTTACTCTGTCTGGAAGATAAAAGATAGTACTTTATTTATCCCACACCGAGGAAAAGTACATAAATAAAAAATGAACATTAATATACAGAAACGTAACACGAGGGCAAACAGGCCTAAGCCACGTTTATCCACAAATGGCAGCCTCACAAAACGTGTACAATATATAATAGTTTGACTAATCTGGGATGCTAACAGCATCCCAGCTATGCAGTAGGTAAATGCTAAGCTAACAACTTCACTGTATCGCAGCAAAACATACACTTCAGATTTAATGACGTATAAAATCTACATGAACTTAGCATGTCAACAGGCGAACATTTATAAAGAGATTGCACTTCATTTTACGTTATTGGTCTGGAAACAAAAGCAGCTTGGTAGACAGATAACAGACCCAACGTGTTCAGAACAGCACTTTAGCTGCTTAGCATTCTCCACTAAACCGGTTCTTGTGATTCTCACCTTTGAACGAAAATGTCCCGGAGCAGAAACTTATTCTTTTAGACAAATGGAAGTTGAAATAAGATGATACCAATACCGATTGTTCGCCAAAAAACACAAGTTGCTCATTTTAAAAAGCGATCACGTTGCCTCTCTGCAGACAGGAGGGCGCCATGACAGTAGCCTTATGCGCTTCCTCCTCCTTCTTCTTCTATGGCGTTTTATGGCAGCTGGCATCCAATTTGTTGCATTGCTGCCATCTTCAGTGTCAGTCTATTATTACATTAGATTCTCTTGACGAGACCAGTACAGTATCTTTCAGGTATTTAAAAAAACACAAACTTCCCACTTGACCCCATTTCAAGTGGGAAGTTAAGTGGGCAATTAAGTGTATTCACTACTGACGAAAAATTAATCAAAAATAAATTCTAAATGTGAAAAAAAAATGTGCGCGCGCCCGGCAAATTGCGATCTGAGTGCGTCACTTCCGGGTATCGCTCCTTTCTCCAAGCGTCTGTCGGCGGTGGAATCCGCGTGTTTACACTCTCACAGGTTAGCTTATATCCCTGTGGCCTTATTGAACCTCGACACACACTCATAGTTCAGTTCTATGTTAAGTATGAAGAGCTCTTGGTGTGACTCAGCTTTAAAGTGTGTGGAATATGTTAATTATACGCGAGCGCTAGCGTCACATTGAAGAGGCCTAAACTGGCTGCCTAGCACGACATGCTAACTAGCCAACGATAAAGTGTTATGATTGTTCAAACTCTGGGCAGAAATTTCCTTTTACAGTCCTGGAAAATTGCGGAGACGCACTTTGGTAAATAGTAACGTTATTAGCTTACGCGTCCTTCATTGGGTAAGGTAACGTTATGAACATAACTTAGCCACTAACTTCAGCTCCCCACCTCATATTCGTGTAAAGTCGAGGTAGGAAATGTGTGTGGCTATTTTTGGGGCCCTGGCAGCTGTACATTCTTGTTACATTGAGGCAAAACAACTGCCTGGGTAGATTTGTTTTTTTTTTTTAGTCTTGGCACATAATTTTGATTGCAAAATGTATCGTTCACGAGCTTGTTAGTTGGTACATATCTGTATCTCAAAGTCCCCATGACGATATTTATGCTCCTGTAGATAAGAATTTCTCATGATCTTGTGATAGGGATGTGATGACAGTATAGTGGATAACTATCCACGTGCAATTTCCAGGTCTGTGTCTGCTTTTATGTTTTAGTTGATTATTTGCCAGCAAATATTAAATTTGATTGTGTGCTATTTCAGATGAAGGAGTCGATAATGAACCAGGAGAAGCTTGCCAAACTGCAGGCACAGGTCCGCATAGGCGGCAAGGTGAGTTGTGTTGCATGCTAGAAATCAGTTTTAAGCAACTGGTTGTAATAGAGTAATAAATTCATGCATTAAAGCATTTTTTTGTAATTTGTAGGGCTCAGCCCGCAGAAAGAAGAAGGTGGTGCACAGAACGGCAACAGCGGATGACAAAAAGCTACAGCTTTCCCTCAAGAAACTAGGAGTCAACAACATATCTGGCATTGAGGAGGTAGAGCAAATGCTTTCTGAAATGCACAGCCATACGTTCATTAACATGTCCTAATCATTACATTGTCTCACAATGTCTGGTTAGTATAATAAACTTGATATAAATATCACACAATAGGGCTAAATTTGACATTTACACAATCCCGTTAACGATAACTTTTAATTATTGTCCAAAATGTTCAATGTTAATAGTACAGAGCATGAAAGCCCGAAGCATTTTTGTAAGCACGGTGTTGTATCATCAAGTGAGCACCAGTTGCTGTAAAGTTTATACACACACACACACACACACACACACAAATATGTATAATTAGTGTTTTAATCATTCAACCGTGGAAAATGGCATTTGGCAAGGACAGCACCTTGCTTACCGTTGCAACATTTCTGCTGATGCTGACCTCATTTTCCTCTTTTTCTTCCTCTTTGTTGAAATGAACTCGTATGTCACTGTAGGTGAATATGTTCACAAACCAGGGCATAGTGATCCATTTCAATAATCCAAAGGTTCAGGCCTCCTTGGCTGCCAACACCTTTACAATCACAGGGCACGCTGAGAACAAGCAGCTCACAGAGATGCTCCCAGGAATCTTAAACCAGATGGGAGCCGACAGTCTAACCAGCCTCAGAAGATTAGCAGCGACTCTTCCCAAAGCAGGTAAGTGCTCGCTTTTTTGGCATCAGTAATTTTGTGTGGTCTGTACCAACAATTTGCTCTTGAATCTTCTTTCATAGCTGGAGAAAACAAAGCCCCCATGGTAGCTGCTGAAGAGGAGGATGATGAGGTTCCAGGTAACAAATTCTTTATTAAAAACATTTTACACCAACAGTATATTTCTTGAATTTAATAATTTTACTTTGAACTTTAATGCGGTCAGTCTTGATGTATCTGCGTATCTTTATGAATAAAGTCACAATGCTGATATTTCTGGTCATATTATTGCTTACAAATGTCATGCTTATGTTGACATCATCTTATGTCTTTTATCTTCTTATTTCCGAAACCTCTAAATCTTTCTGTTTTCGTTTCCAGATCTGGTTGAAAATTTTGATGAGGCTTCAAAGAATGAGGCAAACTAAGAAATCCCAAGAACCTTTCAAGGCTCCCCCTGACTCAGCACACTTTGACAAAACAGCTCTCTTTTAATGCTCTGCGGCTACAAACAAAAGTTCTTTTTAATTGTGATATTAAAAATATAAAACAAGTAAAATCAATTTTTTATGGCCATTGTTACCTACTCCTTTGTCTTGTCTTGCAGTATAAGTCATTATTTAATTCAGTGGAATGTGTAGACCTTATTCTTTCTCATGCTGTCTCTCTTACATTATGATGCCCACACATGAAATATATATTGTTGGAATTATTCATGTAATAAAGATTACATTCAAATCTTTTTTCCAATTCTGCTCAATATTTAATGAGAAAACATGTTATATTTTATATATGTGTGTGTGTGTGTGTGTGTATTTTCTTTTTTGAAGAGAGTTGAAACGTCTTGAAAAACCTCAAGCAAGCAGAAAAAAACAGTAAAGAGCTTGACCTTCGTGACTGAGATGACGCTATATGGTCTTTAAAGGAAATGAAACTTGAAAACTTGAAAAGCAGCTATTTCTGTTGATATGACCTAATGGGTTATGTGAAATTTTGAATGAGTCGGTTTGTCACACTATGAGAATTTATCTAATATGAAATAAGGCTATTCACGTATCAAACTATATATTTGCTGCATATTCACCTCTGTCTGTCTGTCTGTCTATATGCATGCGTGTTAACAGCTTGAGGGGACTATGTGGACAGGTTTAGTTCTGTCGAAGCTGACATTTGCAGTGGAAATTCTGGATGCCCCATACATGAGTAATATAGAGGGAAAGTACAGTTCTCTGTTCCTGCTTATTTTTCCTGTATGCTCTGCGTGTGTGTGTGTGTGTGCATACGTGCAAGGCCTCAGACTCAATCAAACGTCCTCATCAAGATTGTGTGATGGGGAAAACCTCTGCTAGAAAATAATCTTTGTTGGTCCAAATTATCTTTGGGGTTCGGTAAATATCATCAGTGCCGTGAGACATAGGTTCAGGCTGTTTTACCATTGCATTGAGTCAATGACTATATCTATATATCTATGTATCTACACACACACACACACACACACATATTTATATATTTATATATATATACTTAACTCAAGTTAACTCCAGCCTCAATCTACATGATTTGCTCTATTCTTCGTTGTCCAGAAGCGGTTAATTTTCACATTTTAGTACTGAAGCGGCATAATGACTGATTGAATATCTGATTCAATTATAATTGTAGCTCGTCTCCTTTAAAATATCTAAAGCTAATTAAAATAACAGTGTCACACAGCATTTTCATGACAAAACAAGATTATTAAACTAGACTGACCAGTAATCGATTTGCAAAATTTCACAGATAATGTGTTATGCTGCCGTATTTCTCCCGAAATGCTGAGGGTAACCCCCCCACCCACTGTACACACACATTTAACTCTCCTTATCTTGAGCTCACAGTACCTCATTTAAAACACACCGTACATGTGTGTATATTTATATGCTGACATGCAAAACAGTACAGAGGAAATGCTCTGCCTGCCACCTCTGTCAGCCCTTGTAGCCAATGGGTTCCTATCAGCTACAATCATCTCAGTTTCCATCTCGTGTCATCGTGACAGCGATGACGATGATGACGATGATGGTGATGATGCGTGCTGCATTTGTAAGATATAAAAACGATGGTCAGTGGGCAGTGAAAGAATGCAATCTTCAGGATTATTACAAACATCTACTCTTGGTTCGTTGACATCACCTCATCCTGCTTTGACTAAATGGTAAGAAATAAGTTCTAGGACTTCAAGTGAGGATGATGAGGAACATATTTATTTTAATTATTTTTGGTCAGGTAATGTGGCATTTGATTGATTGTGGTAAATAATAATCAGGTCTCTGATTATTTTGCATTTTCAGCGTTTATTCAATAAAATCTTTCAAATGTCTTGTTTTGTTTGGCTATTGAAGATGAAATGGGCAGTTATCAAGTAAGCGTCTAATTCCTGTGCTTTAATAAATGTACTGGTTTGTTTTTGAAACAATCTGTTCCTCTTCTTTCTGTCCAACCATCTCTCAGATGACTTCGTCTCTATGGATATTTGGGCTTCTTCTCATCAGCCTCACAGGAACACATGGAGTCAGCCCATTTCCAGAAAATTGTTGGTTTCGTTTATCACAGATTTTAGAATATAAACCTTTTCCTCTACCTCCTACATGTTTTACATCTGTTCTTCTTGCCACATTTGTGTTCTCGTGCATGTGTATCTCACTCTGTGTACATGTTGGTCTGTAACTCTTTTGTAGTTGTTGTGGCGAAAAGGAGTCAAACAATGCCAATAACACTGACCTGTCCAAGGAGCAGGGAAGATGTCACATGGAAGCTGAATGGTGAATTGATCGAGAATTTTGAGCCCAATATTAAGCAGGATGGTCCCAATCTGAGGGTGATCAGGGTTGGTGCGCCAGTGCTGGGTGAATACAGCTGCTGGAGTGGAGAAAAGATGTTATCATCGACCTATCTGCTGCAGGAGGCTGAGGCACAAGAAGAGTTTGGTGAGATGCTAGTTTCATTTTTCATTCATCACAGATCCTGGAACATTGTGAGCACTTTTTCAAACAATGTGAACAAAATAGCTGTCCTTTAACTTCAGTGGTGATATTTGCTCCCAATTTCTGGGCAGACAATGTCAATAAATGTTTCAGCTGATCAACTCACTCTGTATCTTTATAGATTCACTAATCAATTGTTGGGCAAAGTCTTATCACTGTATCTTCAACTGTACCTGGACCAGCAGTGTGTACACAGCAGGGCGCCTTGGACTGGGCAATAACTGGTAAATTCCAAAGAATTACAGTAACAAATATTTACACCGTATATAAAGCTAGACATGGATCACATGTCAACAGAATGACATCTTTCTCTGTTACATAATTGACTTAGTGTCTGATTGAATTGTCCCTGTAGCAGTGAAGGTAGGGAGTCATGTCACTGGGTCAGAATTGGTGACGGGGACCAGGCTTCGCTGTCACACTCCCTCAACCCCTACGCTGAGGAAAGCACCATGCTGGAACTCACGGCTGAAGTCATTGATGAGGAATACTCCCTCTCCACGATGACTAAGAGATTTTATCTCAGAGACATCAGTAAGCCGAGTAAAACTGAACCACATTAACAGCAATCAACGGGTTCTCGTGATGTGAACCAAACAACATGCTGTGTTTTGCTTTTAAAAAAAAAAAGTTTCATAAATATCCACAGTCATGCAAACGGTCATCTGTAAAAACTTTTGTAAATAAATATCATCATTGCAGCAAATTATTGTTAATTTACACACACATATATCTATATGATGCTAAATGATTGCTTACTGACATATTTTCTCCTGTGATTTTTTTTTTTTTTTAAATCTGCCTAGTTCAACCAGATAGTCCCACCATTGTTTCGTGTCAGGTGTTGGATCAGAAACTGAACGTGACCATTGACCCACCATCCAGCTGGTCCACTCCTCACAGTTTCTTCCACCTGGAGCACGAGATTGAATATATACTAAGAGATAATGGCATGGTACGATTAAGCCTGATCTCATCGTACTGCTCTTTTTGGTTTTCGGTGTTTGTTTTCTCATTATGTCACCTCTCTGACTTTAGATTGGACGCTCTTTGTCTACGCTGATTCCAAAGAGCATCAGTAAGATGAGGGCTCGCTCCAGAGACTCACTCGTCCTCTCAAACTGGAGCCTATGGACTCCTTGGAAAAATGTAACCTGCTGATATCTCTAAAGCTAACACTGTCTGCTCCTGCTCTGTCTTTGGTCTCATATGGCTACAGTTTCCTCTTATGTCCTGTCACAAACCTTTTTTTCACATAGTCACACATTGGCCAAGAGATACAGTAAACACCCAACACAAGGTCGGTGATAAGCCAGGAAGTTTGATCGATGATACGTCAATACAGCATACATGTATTATTTACTTTTATTCATGACTGTGGTCAAATTATTTATTTATATATATATTATTTATAATAAGTTATTTGTAGCACTACTACTCCCCATTCTGGACTCTTGGAGCCAGTACAGATCTTTGAGGGAGCTAATGTTGGTTCACTCACCAGATATTGGTTCTGTCCAGCCACTTCTAGCCACCCTGACATTATAGTCATGTAAACACACAGTATTTTGTTTCATGGGCTACATTTGCATTCCAGCGGAGGAATCCAACTCAGTCTAAACTTCAGATAGAATTTCACAACTTGCAATTCTTGTCTCGGCTGTTTCTCTGTATATGAGTTGGTGTTTTCTGTGTATTTTGCCAATTTGCTGATTGTTTTGCAGAACAAATGTCTATTAAAAGCATGTGCTTCCTTCTTTATACATGTTCCTTTTTCATTCAAGTGATTCTTTTTATTACTTTCCTTCCTGAAAAGACAAATAGAAATCCCCTTCAGTATTTTGTAGTGCGAAACCTCAGATATCAGTCACAAGGTATAAAAATTAATAAATACTGTTAAAAGCAAGAAATGAGGAAGCTTCGAGAAGTACTTTAAAAAGGAAAGCCACAATACAACAAAAAGCAGTTATGTTTAGTTAATCTGTTACTACATGTACTGTATATGTCTCTGTATTTACATGCTAATTTGAATCCTATATATAACAAGTTACCATAAATGTAAAGTTTTATTCAATGCACAGTTGTAATATTCAGTTGATTTTGCTTAGTAAGGAATGAAGTATATACATTTCTACAGATATTGGGGGGGCAATATTTAATTCCATCAATTACTTTAGATTAAAACATACAATAATGTCTAATATTTGTTTCATAGTCCTTGAAGTGCAGTTTTATAAATGGACAAAACTAAACAATCTTGTTACCATTTCAAACCATAATCTGTCATACTATTGCAGGTACGGCCAAGGAAAAAGAAGAAAGCAAAAAATAGCAGTGCAGAGCTGCCACCTAGATACATGCGCTGCTGCAAGAAGAAAGGGAAGAAACCATGCTAAGATGATTAAAGATGCGAAGATGAGCGAAGTTGTCCTGTAAATTATGCCTTGCCTCATCCTGTTTGGAAATAATGAAAACAAATACTAGGCACACACAAACACATATGTCTGGTGCAAGACAGTTAGCTGTTAATTAAAGACACAAGGCAATTCAGTCAAATGTGACAAGCGCACAATAAAACAATGCCAGGGCAAAAGTTACAATAATTTATTTCTAAAACAGTTTATTTTATTTCATTATGGCTTTCATTATTTGTATGACGGGTGGATTTGTGGTTCTTCTATTATTATTATTATTATTTTTTAAATTATTATTATTATTATCATCATCATCATCATTATCATCATTGTTGTTGTATTTGATGACGACGCTGTTGTTACAAATACGTGGGCAGTATCGCCGATACCGATACCAATTCCCAGTACCGGCTCATTTTAATGACCTAATCACAGTCAGCTGTGCGACGCTGCTGCGATGTGAGGAAATAAGGTTAAATAAGATACAGCACTGTTAGCAGCATATTTACATTAATTTTTTTTTTACTTTTGAGCGACACTCTTCATACAAAGAAGGTCTTTATTTTTTTTATTATTTACAAAAAAAACTGTTACAATTTCTGAATAACTGCTAAAACTGATCACCAATGACACTGTGAAAAACATGGTCCCTGTGCCCCCCACCCCGAGGGTGTTGTGTGTGTATGTTTGTGTATGTTTGTGTAACATGTGGCAGTGTCTTTATCAGCTGAGAGAGAGAGAGAAAGAGAGAGACACAGAGAGAGAGAGAGAGAGAGAGACGCTGCGCTCGCGTGAACTCTGTGAGGAAATTTGATTAATTTGCTGGACGCAACAAAATATCGATCTCACCACACGAAGATCGATCAGATACCAATACTCACTTTGGTATCGATACTAGCATCGTGTCGCCCAGCCCTAAAATGGTTAGGTAAACTAACGCGACGGATAACATAGCGCTGGTCAACTAAACACCCCGCTGAAGCCGCCCGTCTAAAAGGCTGCACATGTTTTGAAAGTGGACATGGTTGCTCGCACAGCAGCGTTACGTTTACTCCTGTGGACTGTTTTCATGCGCCTCAGTCGCATTTCAGGTGAGAGGAAGTGTCGGATGCTAGCTAACCAGTAAGTTAGCTAACAGGTAGTGCTAGCTAAACGCGCGTCACGTGCGCAGAGCTGCCCCGTGTAATATGTCATAGTCCTGTGAATGTCGTTTCCGTGTAGCCGCAACCGCCATGGACACTGTGGTAGAGGCGACGCGTGCACAAGTTACAACAGTAATCATTTTGTAGGGTTAATGTACGTTGTCATGTATTATTCCTAAAACACTTCCTCAGATTCCCAGCAATACACTCACCAAGTCAGTCAAATTTGTGGTTGTCACAAATATGAGGGTGTCTTCCTTTTATTTACTTTGTCTGTGTGTCACTGGTGTGATGCATCTGGAAAATTTGGCATGGAGTTATACAACACATGCAAACTGATGCGCATAATATTCATGTTTAATTCCATATGTGGTTGAAAATGTCTGTGGAAAATAACAATCATAAAACACCCCACAGCAGAATATGCTATACTTGACTATACAGCATACTGGAAAGTTGTACCACTGTAAAATTGTAAATACATTTCCGTTTATTCCAATAAACTTTAAAAGTTTGAAATTCTGATCAGAAATGAACTAATTATAATTAATCTCAGACACAGAGTAAACCAACCTGTCAGTCATCTGGGTATATGTTCATATCCTGAAAACAAATGAATTTAATCAACTTGAGCTTTTAAAAAAAACAATTTTCTTTCAATATTTTATAAGTCATTGGTTTCTGTATGGTTGGTTTGGGCAGGGGATAGTTATCAGGACACTGTCAATGCATAAACGGTTAATTCAGATGAACTGTGCATCTTAAGTTTCAAATATGTGTATATTGACGTGCTACTGTGTGTTGAGTAGGCTTGTTAGAGGGGAAAGGGGGATAAAGAGATGAAAAGCAGTCCGCAGGAAGAACAATGATGGATGGAGTCTTCAGGTTGTTGTCATTTCCTTGATTTGTCGTCAGGCTTTTCTGCCTTCCCCTGACAGGATTCCACTCTGCAAAGGATGTAACAACAGACAATTTAAATCAATGGATAGAAATCACGTTGGGTTATACGCTACTCACAAAAAGTTAGGGGTATTCAGCTTTCGGATGACATTTCAGAATAAAAGGCATTATAAACCTTTACAGGTGAACTTAATTTGTCCTTCTCTAAACTGTTGAATACACCTGTTTAACTGTTTCAGTACTTGAATAACATGTTGTTCTCTAACAAGTTGATTAACTGCAAAATAAAGTGATCCGTGAATCGATTGCTAAAAGTTCTGGTTCAGTGACAGTTTGCATTTAAACAGGCCTCATCACCATCACTCTCGTCACATTTCTACTTCTACTTAAATGCCCTACGTTTACGATTTATCACCGCAGCATGACCCCATGAATTTCCCCCTTAAAAAGCTGAATATCCCTAACTTTTTGTGAGTACAGGTGCATCTCAAAAAAAAAAAAAATTATTTCAGTAATTCGATTCAGAAAGTGAAACGCTCATGTATGATCCACTCATTATACACAAAGTGAAATAATCCACGCCTTTATTTTTTTTGTTTTGTTATTTGTCATTTTGACAGTTATGGCTCACAACTAATGGAAAACCAAATATTCTGTTTCTCGGTGAATAAAAAGTGAATATTGTAGACTCAAGGAGTTACACTCTAATCAGACTTGAAAATGTTCACTATGAGTGTTTAACTCTTTAAACTGAATGACTGAAATGAATCATCATTCTGTAGAGTGTTTCCCTGCCCCTGGTTACCTCCTCCTGCATCTTGGACACAGTCTCCCCCACACTGTCCTGATCGTGGCCTCCCGCAGAGACGGACTCCCCCACAGGTACACCGCCGGCGTGCACACGGCGTTGAAACGAGCCATGATGGCGAAGAGGTTCGTGGCCTCGTTCCTAAACACCAGCCCCCCACCGTCCACAAATCTGACGATGATGTTAACGAAAGAGGGGCACCACAGCACCAGGAAGCACACGACAACAAAGATGACTATCTTCAGTGACTCTCTCTTGCTCTCCCTCTCTGCACTCGGGGGGTCTCTCTCCAGCTGGTACCTGGCAACCACATACAGTTTGATGGTCATCACCACTTTGGTGAGCACCACCAGCTGGAAGAAGATGATGCTGAAGACGTACAGCTGCGTCGCCTTGGACAGTGGCAGCACGTTCCTGGCGAGCAGGTGCGTCAGGTTGTAGACCCAGCAGCAGACGTTGATGCCTATGACGATGTGCCGCGTGACGAAGCGGCTGTAGAGGAACGGGTGGCACACGGCGAAGTAGCGCTCGATCTGTGCGAACAGAAACGTCAGGATGTTGACGCCGAGGAGTGAGGGCAAGACACTGTAGGTGCCGTTCCTGGGCGGGAACCCCTCGTAGACGTCAAACAGACCCAGGTAGTAGACCGAGAAGCCCACCAGCGTGTCACAGATGCTGGTGTTCAGCATGAAGATGAAGCGGTTCTGCAGGCGCAGCGCCCTGGTGGACGCGATGCCGATCACCACCGTGCCTGCCACGACCACGGTGGTCGTGGCGAACACGATCTGGAAGATGAAAACCAGATAGTGCTCGGGCCTGGTGAAGTCCACCGCGAGAGGCACGGCTCCTGTCAGGGGGAGCGTGATGTTGGAGAGGAGCATCATTTTTGGCTGCGTGCTGCACGTGCTGCAATGAATTTATATTTAAAACCTAGCTCTCCTGAGATACCACCACCACCACCACCACCACCACCACCCCACGTGCACAATAGTAAACTTTGACATTACAACTTTGGCCATCTGTTTGATATTTTTCTTCCCACGTGCACTTCATTGTGCGTTCGATATTGTCGAAAGGTTTATCTCAAATAGCTAAGTCTGATAAATAATACGTTGAAAATATAAAAATACAGATGTCAGAGTCTCAATAGCATGTGGTATTGTAGTAAGAGCTTTAAAGTTGTGTGTATGTATATGGTCCGTAAATACCACCAGGGGGTGCTGTGACATCTCGAAAGCATCTCGAAGCATGTAAAGTTCTCCCGGCGTGAAATCATCAGCTAATAGACGTAAACACAGTCACTGAACGACACAACCACTTAAGGCCTATGAGGGACACAATGTGTGTAAATCTAATTTGCCAATTGTGTTCGCATTCATGGCTGTAACCTTATAGCTGCTTAGTCCCAAGGAGATTAAGTTGTTGATTTCTCTGTCACCTATTCGGTTATGAGTGAAACTTCAGCACCAGGAGCTGTCCACAAAGCAGATTACTGTAAATCCGAGATTTTAATGATGCAAAATTCACACACTCTATTTATCTTTAAAATCATGCTTTAACGAGGTGTTGTGAAGAAAGCAATCCGAGGTTTTAAAAAGATACAGTCCGTAAAGCAGCTGTTTCTCAATTACTGTTAGTAGAATATGGATGTGGGAGTCTAAGAAACGAAGTGAATCTATCCTGAGCTGGATTCTGGGAAAGTGTGTTCGCGAAGTCACTGATGTGTCAATCTTTTTTACCATAGTTTTTCACAATCTTTTTATATACTGTAAAGTGCTTACAAAAAGACAACTCAGTTAAATCACATGTTTTTAGACATGATTTTTTTTTTTGATCAGGTGGTTAGGTCACCTGCAGGTGAATATGTTTATATTTACTGTATTTAATCTAAAAATGTATACATAATTATAATTATAATAGATAATAGACCATCTGTTACAACCTCAAGCTGAGAGAGCTTTGTTCGCACATCAGCAAAAAAAAAACAAAACAATATGTTAAAATATGTAATACAAAAAAAATCTTATATCAGAGTTCAGCTTTGAAAAAAAAAAAGCTTTTTCATCAGAACAAAACAAATGAACAAACCGTCTGGAGGCCCGAACAGCAGGGTAAACTTCAGGAAATTGTCGGGAACAACCTGTCAGGGCCAACAGTGATCAGGATTTATTTTTCATACAAAATTTAATTTAACATCTAATTTCCATGCACTTTGCTGTCATTGATTTAGTCGTTGCTGACCCCTCCTTTAATCATTTTAAGAATCATCGAATCTTCATCGGCCTCCTCTTGTCGTTTGGCTGCATATGACAGGAAGCAACTCTGAGAGAGACAGACAGAGAGAGACAGAGAGAGAGACAGAGAGAGACGGATTAAACAGCTGCTTAATGCAGGTTATGGAGAGAGGAACAGCATCTTCAGAACAGTAAGGAACGTTTAACCTCTTACCTCCTCCTGCATCTTGGGCACAGCCTCCCCCACACCGTCCTCACCAAGGCCTCCCGCAGAGACGGACTCCCCCACAGATACACCCCCGGCGTGCACACGGCGTTGAAACGAGCCATGATGGCGAAGAGATTAGTGGCCTCGTTCCTAAACCGCAGCCCTCCTCCTACCACCAGTCTGAGTACAATATTGACAAAAGAGGGACACCACAACACCAAGAAGCACGTGACAACAAAAATGATAATTCGTAGCGACTCCCTGTTCCTCTCTCTCTCTGCGCTCGGGGGGTCTTTCTCAAGCTGGTACCTGGCAACCACATACAGTTTGATTGTCATGGCCACTTTGGTGAGCACCACCAGCTGCAGGCAGACAATGGTGAAAACATACAGTTGTATTGCTTTGGAAAGGGGCAAGAAAATTGAAACTATCGTCTGAGCGTAGACGTGAAACCAGCAGTAGACGTTTGCAGTGATGATGACGCGCCGGGTTATGAAGCGTGTGTAGATGAACGGGTGGCAAACCGCGAAGTAGCGGTCAAACTGTGCAAACAGGAACGTCAATATGTTGACGCCTAGAAGTGAAGGTAAAACATTATAAGTTCCATTTCTAGACGGATACCCCTCCTGCACGTCAAACACGCCCAGGTAATACACCGAGAAGCCCACCAGCGTGTCACAGATGCTGGTGTTCAGCATAAAGATGAACCGGTTCTGGAGGCGCAGCGCTCTGGTGGACGCGATGGTGATGACTATGGGTCCTGCTACGAGAACCGCAGCTGTGGCGAATGCAATCTGGAAAATGAAAATGAGATAATCCGCCGGACTTTCAAAGTCTACAGAGAGACGAGGCGCACCTGGTGAGGAGGAGTCTGAGATGTTGGAGACGAGCATCGTTTCGACAGCGCAGCCTGGTTTTACGTGTCCTTAAATGGCGCAAACTCAAACTGGCTGACCCCCTGAGGTATGACATAACGTCACTTTTCATAGGCGTGTGGTTAACCTCACATCGCCGTAAACAACCTCAACATGTTTATGTGTTTTTAAAAACTGGAAATTACATCACACACACACACACACACACACACACATACACACACATATATATATATATATATATAGAGTGGTCACTCGAGCTTCAGGGAAGAAAATAGTTAAATCGCAAACAACAACAATAAGGAGCTGACCAAGGTTCTGAACATGCGGCTGTCAGTGTTAGTGGAGCTGTCCGTGTCACGTTGCTGACCATGGTCCTGAACCTGCGGCTGGCAGCGGCCACTGTGCTCACGTCCATCATCATCATCATCTTATGAGTGAACTGTTGAGTGAAGTGTATGTAGTTCTTGTGTTAGGACCTGTGTGTAAGCATGAAGGCCGGGTTCGTATGGTTAACGTCTCGTGTCGACTTATCGATTAAAATGAGAACCAGAACGGTTCCTGTGCCACACCTGTGGAACATCAACACCAAAACTAAACATTTAAAAAGGGATGTTAATATCATATTTGAAATGTATGCTCTATCATTCCCGTGGTGTCCAGATTTCGTCTCTTGTGATGGTGCAGGTGTTAGAGTTCGGGTTAGGTTCATTTCTTTTTCACGCCATGACAGGTAAAGCCGACTCTGAAACGAGACAGAGGTTGTGAGTAAATATAGTGATCATCAAATAATTCTTATTCACACATGCAAACATGGACACTTTAAGACACGGCGGGTGTTGAGGCCGACCTTGCCCTGCGCCGGGGGCAGATCCTCCGCCACACGGTTCTCCATACGGCCCCGCGCAGCGCCGGGCTGCCCCAGATGTACAGAGCCGGGGTGACCAGTGCGTTTAAGCGGGCCATGGTGGCAAACAGGTTCGTGGCCTCGTTCCTGAACCTCAGACCTTTTTGGGTCAACTGTCTCACAATTATATTTACAAACGACGGACACCACAGAGCCAGGAAGCAAATGACCACAAACACAATGATGCGCAGTGACTCCTTCTTGTTGTCTCTGTCGGCGCTGGGCGGCTCTCGCGCCAACTGATGCCGGGCTATGACGTACAGTTTGACAGTCATCAGCACTTTAACGACAACTATCATCTGAAGAGTCATGACACCGAACGCGTTTATCTGAGCCGCCTTGGAAATCGGCACCATGTTCTGCACGGTGAGGATGGTGTACGTGTACGTCCAGCAGAAGACGCAAATGCCAATCACGGTGCACCTCGTTACGTAGCTGCTGTAGAAGAACGGGTGGCAAACGGCGAAGTAGCGATCGAACTGAGCGAACAGGAAGGTCAACACGTTGACCCCCAGGAACGAGGGCAGAATGTAGAACGTCCCGTTCCTGGACGGGTAGCCCTCCTGCACGTCGAAGAGGCCGAGGTAGTAGACCGAGAAGCCGGTCAGCGTGTCACTGATGCTGGTGTTGAGCATGAATATGAAGCGGTTCTGGCCTCGCAGAGACCGCGTGGAGGAGATGCCGACCACCACCGAGCCGGCGACCAGCACGGCGCTGGTGGCGAACAGGATGTGGAAGGTGAAGATGAAGAAGTCGCCTGGTGTGGTGAAGTCCACCGACAGAGGGACGGTGGCGTTGAGGAGCATCGTGCAGGAGCTCCACCAGCAGACGCACATGAACCATATTTATACGCGACGCGGACGGTGCGTGCCACTTCACGCACGTCTCTCTGATCTCTGTGGGCTTTGTCGCAAACAAACCGCACGTGTAGTGGAGACAGGCCCAAAATGAAGCCTAACCCATGTGTGTGTCTGTCTCAGGGGGGTGTGGTAACTGACAACTAGGTGGTTTGGATCTGTGCCCACACTGTAAACACACTGTATCAGACGCCTCAGGACTTTCTGTATTAAACACTCTGTGTGTCTACACACGTAGATTTAGCCTTGTGGCTAAAGTGAAGGCTTCAGTTTTCCCATTATGAGACAATCTGATGCTGCTGCTAATGCGTCACCAAGCAACACGTGATGAGAAGAGTTCGTGTATTTTCTACTGCGCCGTGTATTTTAAACCAAACGCATCTGTCTTATCCGTAACACAAACTCTCTAAATATATTTTAGCCACTAGGTGGAGCAATTAACCCTTGTTTTACACTACAGTGTGGCCAGGTTTCAGAATACGAGTTGGGTGTTTTATATTTGGGGAACAGACACATTTTTTTTTTAAAAAAAAAATCCCAAACATGGTTTATGACATGATGTTTGAGCTGTACGATGAAAATGATTAAAAAATATTATTGCACCAGCAAAATATATTATATATATATTTATATTATATATATTATATTTATATTATATATATATATTTATATAATATATATATATAAATATTTATTGACAGTGCTGCCTTCAGACATGAGGGTGATGATGTATAAAAAATGGCAGAAGAACCTGCATCAGTATAGTCACTACTTATTTTTAGGCCTTCTACTAAACAGTGATAAGTTGTTGTTGACCTGTGTGTGTAATCTTTAAGGAGCGTGTTGATTTGCTATCATGGGAATTCGAGTCACCCATCCATATATATTTATATTATATATATATAAATATTTATTGACAGTGCTGCCTTCAGACATGAGGGTGATGATGTATAAAAAATGGCAGAAGAACCTGCATCAGCTCAGTTTTAGTCACTACTTATTTTTAGGCCTTCTACTAAACAGTGATAAGTTGTTGTTGACCTGTGTGTGTAATCTTTAAGGAGCGTGTTGATTTGCTATCATGGGAATTCGAGTCACCCATCCTCTTTCTATATCTACACTATAAATCAGAGCAGGAGTAGGACGCCTCTCAGCTGAGACGCAATGAGGACGTGGGCGTGAGACGCAGCTTTCCTCAGGACCGATGAGCAACAGCAGCCAGGGCCTGTCTCTCCTGCTGCCCCCCACCCGCTTTCAGAATGTGCTGATGCTGCTTTTCAATGTTCTCCTGGCCGCCACCATCATTGTCCTCAACATGTCCGTGTGTCTGTCCATCCTGCTGAGCCGCGCGCTGCGCAGCGAGAACCGCTTCATGTACATGCTCAGCACGTGCCTCAGTGACCTCTGCACCGGCGTCTCCTACTATTACGTTGGCGTGTTCGATGTGCGGGACGCGTTCGACTCCCCCACCAGAACCTATTACATCGTGCCCACCTTCCTGGGCCTGTCGTACATGGCCATACTGGCCGCGCAGGCCGACAGGTACCACGCGGTGGAATCGCCCTTTAAATACTCCCAGCGCATGACCAGAACCAGAACCCTGGTGGTCATCGTCGCCTACTGGCTCTACGCCTTCCTCATCGTGGCCGTCAACAACCTCGTCACGGTCGGCGTCGCCAAAACCATCACGAGCATCGGCTCGTTCGCGGTGAACATCGTGACGGTGATCATCATGATCGGCCTGAACATCCGGCTGTTCGTCGTCGCGCGCTTCCAGCTGGAGAGGGAGCCGCACTCCGCGGAGAGGGAGAGCAAGCGCTCCTCGGTCTACCTCATACTGGTGGTGGTTGTGTTCTTCCTCTGCGCGTGGCTGCCCATATTGATCCACGTCGTCGTTTGTAACTTTCTCGGCTTGGTGTGTTACACCGCTAAGAACGAGGGCACCGACCCTCTGCGTATTTTGCCCCGCGTGAACGCGGCCCTGACCCCCATCCTGTACATCTACGGCTGCGCCCCGCTGCGAGCCTCGCTGCTCACCAAGGTGTGGAGACCCTGCTGTCGGAGGAGGAGGTAAGAGGGTCGTCGGTTCTCCCACCGTGCCCCGGTGTTTACACCTGTCTGCCGCACGTGGGTCACGTGGATGCTGCAGGAACTATGTTTGTTTCATTTGTTTGTTTTTGATGCGACAATAATCTGAATTCCAAGATTAAGAACATTTATATCTTTAGTTCATTATGTGACACAGCAACAATCAAACAACCTCTTTCATGACTTTTTTTTTTACGTTTAAGCCATTTAATTGCTTTAAATATCTTTTAGTTTAAAATGCTGATTGATTGATTGATTTGCAATGTCCCTTTTTCTGTCTTTTTTTCCATAGGCGAGTGTCCTGGATGCGATCCCACTAGACATTTAAAACTCGAAATCACTGAAAACATTTCTCAGTAAATGAATCAAACCATGCTAACAAACATTACAACGCGAATCACCCGCGGGACGTTTTGCGGGATGGATGGACGCCAACTATCTGACACCTCCAGGCGGCTGGTTTTCCTGAGAAGAGCTGGATGTGATTCATCAGTCCACACATCCATAGACTCATTCCACGTCTTATTGCCTCCGGTGATGTTCTCAAATCACAATGAGAGAATGTTACCACTTATTCCACAAAGGTGGATTAGTTAAATGTTAATACCACTTAAATCTGTCAAAAAATGTTGGTTTTGTTTTCATTGTAAACAACTTGTTTCGTGGATTCTTTTGAGAAGCGTCTGAACAAAAGTGAGGCGTTTAAAGTGAAATATAAACCATCGGTTTAATTTGATCCGATCATTCATTTGATCGGATTATTGATTTGGTTGGAAATATGCCTCACTGAAATTTTACAAATCAGGCTGCATGTGTTCAGTACATACTTGTCACTGCATATGATTTCTGTTTAATGGTTTATTATCACATGTTCGGCTCAGCTGTGCACGGCGAGCCAAGAAAACATGACCACGTGCTGTGCTCCTCTAAACACCTTGATTATGCAACTCCGGCGCGCGGAGGTTCACCGCAGAGGATGCAGTTTCTGTGGCAACCGCAGGGTGTCAGAAGAGCACTTTGGCACGGCGCCATACTTTAACTACATATCCAATAGGCTGTGAACCAAGAGCATAAAGGGGGAGGAGATGCGATACCTGGATCAGCCAGGGCCTTGTGGGTAATAGCACTCATTAACAGCTTCACTCACACGCCGTCATGTTATGTAGCTGATACATGTTATCAATAAATGATACGCTGGTCAAATACAGTGTGGTTGTGTCACGTTTTCTATTGGCCCCTGGGTCCTCTGTGCTAAAAGGAGGAGGGGTCAGCGGACCTCCACACTTCCGCACATCTGGTGCCCAATGTCTGAACCACAACCATCTCCCCCATTACCCCCCCACCCCCCACACACTTTGCTCATCAGTCGGACTGTATGGTTATAAAATACCCCAATGAAATGAATCTCTGTGAAAATGTATGTGTTGGTGGATGCAATTCGAATCCAACGTGTTTTCTTCAGTGTAACCGGGAAATGTGGAACACACACAGTTATGGTTGTGCTCTTCATAACAAACACATGACATATCGATTCCACAGTCTTCAGGGGGTTCTATGAAGAAGAAGAAGAAGAAGAAGAAGAAGAAGAAGAAGAAGAAGAAGAAGAAGAAGAAGAAGAAGAACTGGGGTTCTGTGGTGTTGAGCACAGGAATATATGGAGCACACTGCAAAAAAAAAAAAAAAAAAAAAAGTCAGGTCAAGGTGAATCATTTGTAAAGTCAACAGGGCGTCGTCGTATAAAGTGTGTGTGTATGTGTGTATATATATATATAATGTATTATTATATATATTTAATGTATTATTTTATATATTTAATGTGTTATTTAAATATACACACACACATATATGTATATTTGTATATGTGCGAGCCCCGGTGTGGTGCTGCAGGCAGGTAAAGTTGCAGAGCCGGGGGTCCTGGGCTGAGAAAGTGGCAGACCCTCCCACAGTGGGACGTTTTCTGCTGCTGCACTCGGGGCTGGTTCCTATTCAAATGTGGGTCAGGGGTGAGGAAGCCTAACGTCATAAGCTTTGCAACATGGCGTCGCGAAGGCAGTGAGATGAGCAGGAGGATGGTGAAGAACGCCTGAGACCGATGTGATAAGGTATTTACACTCACGCCTTTCTCTCGTTAGCGGTGCCGTTTTCACGCACGGTTCTGTCGGATCGGTTTTCACCCCCACTCCACGGATCGCAGGGTTTTACGGTGGCGTGTGTGTGTGTGTGTGTTTTTTCTCCACGGCGTGCCAACAAAAAGGGGGCTTCCGCTGGTGCCTGCTCCGGCTCTACCAGGCTGCCTGGCAAACACCCCCCCCCCCCCCCCGCCTTTCTCTCCCCCCCCCCCCCCGTCTCTTTCTCTCTCTCTCCGTTTGGCCCAATTTCACCGCTCGAACCCGCGACACCAAGAGAAATGTTTACAAATATCGCCGTGTTTGTGTCGGCGTCGTGCGCGAGGCGAGCCGAGAGTGGAGCGAACGAGCACCGGGGCTGGCAGAGCTCGTTAGCCGACGGGGGACGAGTCCACGGGTCCGCGGGTCTGCGGGTCCACAGTGGCCGCGGAGCTGCACGGGGGACGTGGGGACCGTGTTTTCCACGTTTCTCCTCGTTTCCCTGCGCTTTGTCATCAGGCGAGTTGCAGGGAGACTCTGGCCGGAAGCGGGGCGAACGTGTCATGTGAATCGGTGGCTGTCAGGTAACATGGAAAAACGCTGAGTTTGCATTTATTTTGTATTTATTTCAAGTGCGGGGGCAACCGGTAAGATGCAGCGACACGCGTGTCCACGGACTCGGGAGTGATTTGGTGGGTTTGCGCCGTCGTTCTGAGGACCACAGAGATGTTGCAGCAGATCCAGTGTGATCTTTATTGTTGATGTGTAGGGTTGAGCCACCGTGATGGGAGGTAGGGCTCAGTTGACAACAAACAAACAAACAAACAGGACTGATGAACCAAACACAATGTACACACTGCTATTTAGATGTTGAAGACCTGGTCTTGCCTATATGAGGTCTATATATCTGTGGTCTCCTACATCTCCATTGACCATCTTTGTGATCAGCTTCAGTGTGGGTGTAAACATTACATTGCGGCCCATCGGTGCTACACTGTTGCATGATGTTCATGTTGATGTAAGGTGTTGTACTTTTTTTTGCTGAGCAGATCAGGTCCAAATCCCCGAAAGGCTTCTGACAGAACGTCCGTGCTCAGGTGTGAAGGCAGCTCGGCCTGTTAGGTGATTAGAGGTGTTTGAAAGTACCAAGGGGCATGGAGATAATAAGAGACAGGAATGCCAGTAATGTGGTTTTTACTCTAACCACCATTTTGGCGTTTTCAAAAACATTTTCCAGTTCTGCCACAGGCCTCTGGTAACAGAGAAAGCCGTACTCGCAGATGAGCCGTCTTTGTTGTGTATTAGTGTGAATGGAACTAATGTTTATCCCGTGTTTACATACAGACCCTGCGGTGATGGTATGGAACCAGTCAAATGTCTCTTCCGTTTTTAAATGTGCCAGTGTTGATGCTTGAGTCAAAAGTCTAGTCCCCGCAGAGGTCAGAGGTCACCTGATTAATAACAGTTGGGGCTGTCCGGAAAGTGTTGGTTGAACTTGGTCACCCACAATGATCCCCCCCCACCCCCCACCCCTCTTCCCAGCCTTTATTCTTATTGTTCTCCTGAATCATGCTTTATCAAACAGGTTCACACAGCCTGGTGTGATGCTCAATCGCACAACTGCTGCATTCCACTCAGCAGATACTTTTAGCACGGCGGTTTCCATGAACGTATTTGTAATGAGGCAGTTTGTGCAGGGAACATTAATTGTTGCATCCAAATGCAATGACATTTTCTTGTTTTGGCACAACTTCATGGGGTTATATTATATAGTATAAGAATATTTGCACGCCCTCTCATCCTGTTAAGGGTTAAAGCCGCTGTGCCATAGTCTATAATATGAAGATTAAAGGATTGCATGATAGCTGGTTACACCCACCCCAGTAGTGTAGGTTAGCTGTGCAGTTGCGAGCCAATCTAAACGTTGGCAATTAGCCGAGCTGTGCCTGTTTAAGGCGGCAACCACATAGTGTCAGAAGACGAGGTGGTTCATCTACTTTCTGTTCTATACATAGTTTGTCTATCTGTGTGTATTTGAGGGCTGTAAGAGCTGGAACAAGGCTCCTGGCTGAAATGCCTTCAGCGTTTGACGGCGACAATGCGGCGTCTGTAACAGCAGTAGACTTTGAAGACTGGCAGGACACCCGGAGCGTATCCCATATGATCCTGCCGTTGGTTCCTTACAGACTTGTACAGGTAATCATGGCGTTTGAGTGAGAGAGCGACGCGTTGCCTGAAACGAAAACCAAGACTTTTACCCTTTCACCTGTTCGGTCTCCGCGCTGCCGCCGCATGCTAACAGTCTGCATATGGCGGCCGTTGTCGTAGAGGTCCATCTTCCAAAACAAATGTCAAACAAGTTAATTTAATCAAGTCAACTGATCAGTGTGACCAGCTTCATTGATTACCTTGGGCCACATAGCCGGGGCCTGGAGGGTAATTTGAGGCCCATGTTTGTGCCTCATGATCCTCATGATCGGCCTCACCCTGCCCGTCCCTTCCCCTCCTCAACACACACTTAGTACCCAGTGTGCACCGTGATCATGGCTTACAGTGGTGTGTGTGTGTGTGTGTGTGTGGGCAGCACGATGCAGTAAGAAGGCTACTTAGGCGATATGTTCTGCTGACACGCTGGACGAGGACTTATAGATTGTGCTGGCCTGTTGTTTCTGTACAGGTCTGTTCTGTGCTGCCTGTTCCAGGGCAGATTGGTTTGTTCTGTGGCAGAAAACCCCCTCAGGGCTGGGTTGTTGTTCTTCAAGAAGAAGACAGTCTGTGGAATGTAGTGCTGATAGCCAGAAGGTTATGCAGTGTGTAAAGGCTGGAGGGAGAAGAGGAGGGGGCGGCAGCTCTGTGAAAACCCCTCACCATAAAGGATCTCCCCTTACCCAACATGCCCTCTGTCCTTAACCTAAGCATTAGGCACCAGGTCATGTGAATGTGCTGGGGTTTTTTTTTTTTTTTTTTTTGTTATGTGTGGGCTTTGATCTCATTAGCAGAGTCCATTCTCTCCACACAGAAGGCATTTCATCACACTGATCATATGTTGGCTTGTTAGTGAAGCGTTTGGTTGCTGATCACTTTTAATGAACGTACACAGACGGGTGCAGTTTGTGTGGGTGTGCGCATTGCCAGGTGTTAAGTGTTGTTGCTGGTGGTCGCAGTGAAAGTTGTGTTTTTTTTTTTTTTTCTCAGTCTTTATTTCATTTCAGCAGCTGAGTCACAGATGCAAAGCATCACAAATTGGCAGCAGGGAATAAAAAGTCGTTACTCTATTTGAGAAAAGTCTGGAAGGATTTAATTAGATGTTAAATACCTGACTTTTTTTTTTACAAATCGGAAATTAACAGTGCTTTTTTTTTAAACTAAAACCCAACTATGTAGTGTCTTTATTCGCGTTCTGTCAAACAAGATATGCCGTGGCATAGATTTACACCTGGACCCTGGTAACTCACTTGATTTAATGAGGAAGTTGCACAACTGGTGGTTTGCCCATCAGCCGTTGCTCTTTCACATTGTCTGTTATGTCATTGGGAGAATTTACAGGCCATGTTACCACCTTTGACACCAGATTCACCAACCTACCAGACTTTTTTGTTCAGGTGTTCCTTATCACTGTTATTTTCCCACGCAAGGTCAGGCTTGTCCTCCATAGGCATTTCAGTAAATATGCCACACCTGACATGAACACAAGTTACTGTTTACTAGTCTCACCCAGTGATCATTTTACAAGTAAACACGGCTGTGATGTATATATGTGTGTGTGTGTGTGTGTGGTGCTTTAGATCAGCTGATTAGCATGGCAGAGAAAGGGCTTTAAAACTAGTCTGTGAAGATGAAGTGCCATTGGGCTTCACACAAACACCAAAATTATGTCGACGAACAAATGCATGGGAATTCGCTATCAGTCAGAAAACATCTGTAACCACTGTAAATATTAGATAAATACTGGACGGAACAGCTTAGCTTCATACATATACATCTCGTTTTCTTCTGGTGTTGTCTTGAATTGAATGAGTCTTGGCCACAGCTTATAAAACCAGGGAGGTTTATGGAGTCAGAGTCACTGAAAGACATGTGAAAGAAGGCGAATATGGGCGAGTGAGTGTGTGTGTGTGTGTGTGTGTGTGTGTGTGTATGTGTGCTATTTTTATACACCTGAGAGAGAACACTTGTATACCTGTCACTCCCTCCGTGTATGGCTGTGACTTTATAGTGTCTAGTATTACCGGTGACTGACATGCACACTGCAGAACACATTCATTCATGATGTGTTGATGCACTGTTAATTCCCTGATCCATGAAAATCCTGATATTCAAAAGTTGTTATCTCGACATTCCTCCTTTTTTCGATGAAGGAATATTACCTGAATGGAGCAGGTGGAGTTCTGCATTCGGTGTGTGTGTGTGTTTCTTGTTTTTCTTCCCATGCTGCACAGCACTGGCACATCTGGGCTACACAGCCAACCATTGACCCCCTCCTGTGATGAAATGGACAGGCTCTTTTCATTGCGTTGCACCCTGGGTAGGACTTGTTTGTCTGCAACATGGCTGAACCGCCTGACAGAAAATTAGCCTTAATTGGAATGTTTCTACCACGACTACGGGATACTGTAACGAACCCGCTCGCAAGCGTCTTTGTCCAACGCGGTTCTGCAGAAATTCCTGAATAGATCTGCCGCAGTCGGACTTTTTTGGAGCTCGCTCCTGAAGCTTTCTAGGAGAGATTGTAACTGGATCAGTATCCAGAGTCCCAGCAGATACTGGGACTCTGGATGAATCAGAGCTATTCAACCATTTACCACAGAAACACAAGTGTAGGCAGTTTTTTTTTTTAATTTCAAGAAAAGACCACAGCAGGTGATTTCACTTATTATTTCACTGTCTGTAATCTGGAACAAAAAAAACCCCTGCATATTATTATGCTCAACTTGGAACCTGGTTGAATAGACCTGCTTCCTATGTCGTCTACCAATGGAACAGTTTCAGTTCAGGAGTGCATGACGCGTTTTTGAATTCAGTGCACTGATTGTTGTCGTTGTCGTCGTTTTTTCTGCTGTAACTTGACTTTTTTTTTTAATATTATGCAAAAACAGGTTTAAACAAGATCAGGGATTAAGGAAACCCTGGATTGCGGCTCTGGAAACCTGATTTCTTTGCCACGTATACACAGAACAGGTTTTCCTGAAAGGTTTCTACTTGTGCGCATGACAAAGCCCTCAGTCCTGGATAGTGTTGCTGTGACAGTGGCGTGGCAGGATGGAAGGGAAGAAAGGGAAGCTAGCATATATCTATATATGTGTGTGTGTGTGTATCCTTGTAACTAATCCCATCTCTGATTCACAACAAATAACTAAGCTGTTCCCTCAGCTTGAACAGAAGTCGATTTGTAAAACACTCACACACAGTGTAGTGTCACCACTACAGTACGACTGCACTGCATATCAATTGCTGCTTTAACCCAACACGAGCCGGTAACCTGTTTCATATTTGTTATCAATACATGTATCAAAAATGGTAAATAGTATAATATTTCTTTGGCTGGATCTCCATCAGGTCAGGAGAGATCAGGTCCATGATGTGACACAGGTGGAACGGAGCACAGCGAGCGGGCGTCTGAAAAGCAGCTGCTCACAGGTTCAGGCTCCTGGTTGGATCGCGAGCCAGTGGGTCCTGGTCGGAAAGACCTTACCCATGCTGCACCGTCGGCCATGTTGAAATGGCTTTCTAGGTGGTTGCTCCATGTTTGTATTTCAAACTGGCTTTGTACCATCCCCCTAACCCCTCCCCCACTCCCTCTGCCCACCAGCATATTCTCTGGGTTTGTGTGTGTGTGTGTGTGCTTAAGTGCACACACACACATCAAGGCCTTTTGCCTGTGTTGGCTTTCTGTGCCTGTTCACCTGCAAACCCTCGTCTCTGCCCACCGCTCACCACCACCAAACACACAGGAACCGGTGTAGGAGCAAAATGGCCCCGCAATAAAGCAATGGTGGAATATGCTTTGAAAATCCCAGTTTTCTATTGGCTGTTGGCAGATGACCTTTCGCAGACGCAGGGTGTGTTTTGTTATTGCGCCACAGGACTTTGCCTCACCTCTGCCCTCTCTCCTGGCTCTCTGCCCTCTGCTCAGGAGATTAGTGCCACAGCCCACCGCTCTCGCCGTCACCTGCGCCGCATGAACGCCGACTCTCAAAGGTTTACTAGCTCACTGTGTAATCCATAAACTCCTCAGAAAGAAAAAAAACAACAAACAGGATCCAGTGGCAGGCAGTAGTAAATGGTGTCAAACCAGATCATCCACATCTCCAGTGTAACCAGTTTAATCGTAACAGGACTGAGGTTAATTCCCTGCTGAGTGCACACACACACACACACAAATACATAAACGGTCTCAGTCCAGGACACGGATGTGTGATCCTGAACTCATCTGTCATGTCTGTGTAAATATCCCTCTCTGCTCATCTCCTCATCACTGGGCTCCTGAAACATGTCACGGTTGAGACTTAACAGTGGGTTGTTCTCAAAACGCTGTCAGCTCCTCTGTCGTTATGCCACCGTCCGTCCTGAAAAGGTTACACTGCAGGCAAGGTAAGCTGATCCTGAAGGGCAACATCTAGACTGGTCTGCATGTGGTGCCATATTTGGTTCTGGTTTCTGGAGCCTCTCCTGAGCAGATCTCCTCCCAGTCTCCCCTTTAAGTCTGTGCAGAGATTGTACACCATTAATGCTGAAAGCTATCATTGCTGCAAATGCTGTCTACAGAACATAAATATGGTGGCGTGCTGCGGTGCAGAGCGATATCACTATCACCTCTACAACTGTACATGCATTCCTGACGTTCCGCTATAACCGTGACGCCGCTGTCGCAGAATTGTTAAAAAGTGTTTTTCCGTCAACTGCAAAGAGCACCACGCGCTCGTGTATGTTTCCGCCATGATAGTGCGGCGCTGTTTGTCCCCTGTGGTATTAAGTCTGTCTTCCTGGGCAGCGCCACTGGAAGGGGAGCTGGGCCTACACGTGTACCACCCTAGCTGCATATAGATCAGCCGTAATCCATTAGCAGCTCCCTGGAATCCAGCCGGCACGGCACGGCACTGGAGGGGCCAGAGGGAGAGGGTAGTTGTGTGGGTGATGGGCGAGGAGAGAGAGAGAGAGAGAGAGAGGGGGAACTCAGGATGAGAAGGGGGGTGGGGGACGGCTCTTTTTTTTTTTCTCTCTCCTCCGCCTCCTGAGCTGGCTTCTCCACTCTGAGCCCAGCCCCCTTTTATGTCGGCCTGCTGGAAAAAGCCTCTTGAATCCCCCCATAAAGCCCGTAGAGGTGTGTGTGTGTGTGTGTGTGTGTACGTTAAGAGAAAGACTTGACTGATATATGGCTTCCTGGCTGGCATCGTAGCAGACGCCCCTCTTTCTCCCTTAGAGCCTGCAGGGCTGGGTGCCACACCCCCCCCGTGGTGCACGCTATGGCGAACTGCAGAGCATTGGGGACAACGAGCTGTGCCTGGGACGTGTGTGTGTGTGTGTGTGTGTGTGTGTGTGCCCAGTGAGAGGGTGGTGAAGGTGGGATGACAGAGAGAGAGAGAGAGGGAGAAGAAAGACGGGGGAGGGGAAGAAGACCATGAGTGGTGTCAAAGCAGGAGAGGCAAGCCCAGGCCTGGTCCTGAGAGTAATGATCACTCCAGCTGATTGTATCAGCAACACTGACTCTTTCAGCAGAGCTGGGTTCGGTGCATCGGCCAGACGTCGCCCTAATGTTCACTATTAAAGACTGTGAGTTGTCGTGTGTTGTCTTTACCTCCCAGGTCTGGAGGCAGCATTCGAGTCTGTGATTTGGCCTGACACGTTTTTTTCCCTGTCTGTAGGGTTCTGTTTTGTGTCTCTGCATTCACTATTTGAGGAAACACTTGTGTTTTTTATGCCACTGTGTGGTTTGTGAGACGGTGTTCATGGTCGTATGTACTGTACTGTACTTACAGCCTCAGATAAGCATTTCTGCATTATGGTGTAATCCGTCATAATACTGCTCCGGTGACGGGCATTAACGTGCGTGTTTATTTTTCCGTCGCACACGAGTCAGAAGAACCGTGCTGTTACTATCACACTAAAGCTGTGGAGAGGCTCCTGGCATCAGCTGCATTCATTTCTTTGTGCAAAAAGTGTTGTTATGGTGTGGAAGTGGACCACTGGGCTCTATAACAGTGAGTAGGAATCATCTGCCCTCATTCCATAGATGAGGGCCTCTCTGCAGGATCAGGTGGTAGTGTCCTTGTCTTTGAGCAACCCACCGCACCCCACCCCACCCACTACCCCTCTCCCTGTGTAGCTTTACCTGCTCAGGTGTCACCTAATCCCTCCCCCCAGGGCTCTGCTGTGCCACCGACCCTCCCCACCCTGAGACAATGGGGTAGGGCTGACATTACCATGACCTAATGAAGAGTAAAGTTAACCAGGCTTCCAAAGAGGGCATCCCACCCGAAACAAGAGTTACTCCACAGAGGAAGAGAGGAGGCACCTCTTAGAATAGTCGCTACTTTACCCTTTGTTCTTCTCCACCCTTTTTAGCTTTTGTGCCAGCAACTTTAGCAGCGTGTCCCATCAGAACTTGATCCATGTAGGTTTGTAATTTGTTTAAAAAGGAAGGCGAGCGGGAGGGGAAGGGGGGGGGTGGGTGGGGGCGGTTCCAGTTTCTGAGCTGCCATGAGATTATGTGGCACAGTTTCCCAGAGAGAGCTAAAAGCTAGGCCTCGCAGCGGGAGTCATGACTCGTGCAGTTCAATTGTTGGATGTGTCAGACCTGCAGTCAGTGCAACTGTAATTTTTCAAGGCCCGTTTTGAAACGATATCCAATAGCAGTTCATGCACTGTTGAGAAAAGCATTCAGCATTTGAACAATGACAGCTGGGTTTTGCTGGTTCTTGCATGTGCGCGCAACGTTGACCCGATTAATGCTCAGAAAGTTCAGTATTTTTTGACCTTTTCTTATATACTGCAAACTTGGACATATTTTGTATCCATTGCAGAAGAGTACTACTCCTTTTTCATCTGTTTACCACGATTGTACACATTGTATTGAATAACCTGTTATTCTCCATTAATCTGATTTCTCTTTTTTGTTCTTGGTTTCAGCTTCAGGTGGTGCTCGTGTAGGAAGAGAGAGAGAGAGAGCGCGAGAGAGAGAGCGAGCGAGCGAGAAGGAAAGAAGGAAGGTGGAAATGGAACTGCCAAATCATGCCAAACACCTGCTGCTGCAACTCAACCAGCAGAGAGCCAAGGGCTTTCTGTGTGATGTTATCATCGTGGTGGAGAATGCGCTCTTCCGTGCCCACAAGAACATTCTGGCCGCAAGCAGCATTTACTTCAAATCTTTAGTCCTCCACGATAACCTCATTAACCTTGATACAGAAATGGTTAACCCCTCTGTATTCAGACAAGTGCTGGACTTCATCTACACTGGGAAGCTCCTGTCCTCGTCGGACCAGAGCAGTGAGCAGAACTTCAGTGCCCTCTTAACCGCAGCCAGCTACCTCCAGCTCCATGACCTCGCTGCTCTGTGCAGAAAGAAGCTCAAGCGCACTGGTGGGAAACCTCTGCCAGGTAAACCCTCCACTCCAGGTCCCCTTAGTCGCTTACGCCTCAACAACCAGCGCCTGTCCTCCTCGACCCCCGCTGGCCCCAACAACCACTATCCTCCAACTCCTTCTGACGCCGACCAGCCACAGCCGGATGAAGGCCTTCGGGACAAACTCTCAGACGATGAGATGTTTGTTGGCAGCTCTGGAAAGAATGGAAATGGCGGAAATGGCAACAGTAATGGTAACCTCAGTAGTGGAGGAAGTGCTGGGGAACCAGATCTTGGACTAGATTTGTCTAAGAAGAGCCCTCCCTCTGCGGGCACAGCCACTGATGCCTTCAGCCCACATAGCAACTCCCAAGAATCCCCTCAATCTGCCTCAGTATCCACAACCAACAGTGCCTCACTGGATGACTCCTCTGCCACCCTACCAGGCGTAGACACGTGTGGCTCAGAAACCATGGAGCTCAACCCTTCCTCAAAAACGTCAGAGGAAACCCAAAACCAGCCAGATGGGCCTCCACCCCAGAAGAAGTCCCGGCAAGGTGCTCGCAAGAACGAATGGCCTAAGAAAGAGGCATCAGGGTTGAAGTCTGAAGACCACGACAGGCCCCTGGTTAACGGGGTGATCGTGGGTCCTAAAGATGGCCGCTCCTCTAGGGCTGGAGGGGGGAGTGGTAGCAGCTTCACCTCTGACCAGTCTTTCCAGTGTAAAGATGAGGAAGAAGGGGGCGAGAATGGCCAGGACCACAGTGACGAGAGCGGTCAGAGTGATGGAGAGAGTGCAGGTGGTGGAGGTGGAACAGGAGGGGGACCTCAGAGCGCCAACTATGTGTACAGACAGGAAGGTTTCGAGCCAGCGTTCGGAGACAACCTCTACGTGTGCATTCCCTGCGGTAAGGGCTTCCCCAGTTCTGAGCAACTCAACGCTCACGTGGAGACGCACACCGAGGATGAGCTCTACATCAAAGAGGAGGGAGGGACCTTTGTGAAAGAGGAAGACGAGGAGGAGGCAGAGGACCTCTCTGCCCCAGTAGGTCCTTCCAGCTTTGGCTCGGAAACGCGTCCGTTCAAGTGTACGGTCTGCAGTAAGAGCTACAAAGACCCGGCAACGCTGCGGCAACATGAAAAGAGCCACTGGCTGACCAGGCCCTTCCCCTGCAACATCTGTGGCAAGATGTTCACCCAGAGGGGCACCATGACACGTCATATGCGCAGCCACCTTGGCCTCAAGCCGTTTGCATGTGAAGAGTGTGGAATGCGCTTTACTCGCCAGTACCGTCTGACGGAGCACATGCGTGTCCACTCTGGGGAGAAGCCGTATGAATGCCAGCTATGCGGTGGGAAGTTTACCCAGCAGCGCAACCTCATCAGTCACCTGAGAATGCACACCTCACCCTCTTAGAAATGCATCAAGCCAAAGAACTCTGGGAATAGAAAAAAAACAAAACAAAACATTTCTCTACCTTTTTTTTTTCTCCATCTCGAAAAGCAAAGAAACGCACACAAACACGTTCACCTGCGGACACGCCGTACTTCATATGAATTCCAGTTTACGACGCCCGCGGCTACGTGAATGATGTTCGTGTTAGCCGCGGTGGGCTCTTGGTGATGGTGGGATTTTATTGATGCAAGGATCATGTCGCGGTCGTTTATATCATTTGCTCACCTCTCAGGAGTTCCAGATGAACAGTTAACTCCTGTCTCTCTCCAAAGTCGCAAAGCCATGGTGGTGTGGCATGACTTCTGGTCTGTGTTGCAAGTCTGTCAAATGTGAATGTGGGTACTACTATAATGTCATGCCCCCCCCTCACCTCATACCCCTCAGCAACCCTCCTCTGTATCTTTGACCATCGAGTCTTTGAGTTTATCAGGTTGTTCCTCAAACAGATTAACTTTAGAGTCCCCTCTGCACTTCAGTGCTATTTTGACCAAAAACCCGTGCAAACAACACTGGCAATAATTCAGCAAAAAAGTTTTTTTTTTTAACCCTGACAGCTTTATAACCTTTATGTTGGTGATGGGGATCTGTATGTATGAGGAGGGACAACTGGGTATGGGACCATCTGCATGCTTTAACTGAAAATCCTATGAGAAGGTTCATGGTGGGATAACTTTGAATTAAGTTCTAGTTTTTACAGACAACAAATGTGGAAAGTCCTCGCTACAGCTCTTCACAGTAATATAAAGAGGACTTTCGTTGTTTTCAATTTTGCCTGCTCGTGCTTCCAGGAATGAATCCTGGTTGGACAGATGAACCCTTTGAGGTACTTGTTTTACTCACAGGACTTGTAATGTTTCAGTGAATGTCCAAACTGGAAGGTCTTGGGATTTTACTTGTAGAGGGGAGGGGTTTGGGTTGGTGTGGGGGGGGCAGTCATTTAACGGGGATAAGAAAATGGTGTTTTAGCCTGAACGGTATGTTCAGTGGGTACGTTTTATTATCATTTTTTTTTTTGTCTGTATAGCTTTCCTCCCCTCAGAAAAAAAAAAGAAAAGTCTATTTATATAGGCTTCTGACCTCGCTACCTCTGATTACTCTTATGAACTCTATGTTGATTAGTTGAAAGTTCCTATGTAATTAATTGTAAAAAGTGTGTAGATTATGGTAACTTTTCACCTAATGCTTTAACCTGCCCATCTCTCAACACAGGTTTTTTTTTTGTTTTTTTTTTTTTAAAAAGCCGATAGATTTTACACATTGACGTTGTTTTAGCTGATGTTTTTACTTGTCAGATATAGCTTTTTGGGTGCCCTGCTCAGTGTGGCCCTACTTCAAAGTGTACTGTAGCTTCCTGCCCGGGGCGTAGTAGTGTTTACGTTAGTTAGTTTAGATGTATAGTGTTCCAAAGATCTTATGAATGTTGAGGAGAACAGAGCTGACTAACAAACATTGCTAGACAAGTTCATAACCAAAGTTTTTAAAAAAGATGTACTTAAGATATATAGCATACTAAATTATTTCGCTTTTGATTTCTCTTTTGCTGTATAAAACAAAAATTATGAATTATATTTTAAGTCCACACAAAGAAATCCACTCTTTATGGGGTTTTGGCCAATGACTCTGAGACTGAGGAAGGTTCTTGTGATCTGCAAGGAAAGCTTGTGCTGATTGGTGGGCCGGTATAATGTAAACTTTGCCACCTAACGAAACTGGTGACGTTTAAAACATGTTCCCTGTACATGTTTTTTTCCCCCCCCCTGTTTGTTTTCTTTATGTTTGTTTCCAGAGTCCTTATCACTTTATATTCCCTGACTTTAAAAACAGGACTCGATGACATTGTATGTGTTCTGTTCAGACCAAAAAAAAGAACGAAAAAGAAACAAAAAAAAAAGAAGATAGGAATTATAATCAGAATTTTAATGTGAAGTTCAAGTTGCTTGTTAGTTTTTTTTTTTTGAGCCAGACTTGTGAAAACTTGTAATAAGAAGGGAGACGCAGAGATGCACTGGACAGCTGGACAGCTCATTGTCTCCTGCAGCATCCTTTTTGTATCTGATTGTATTTCACCATATCACAGAACGATTTTAAATTATTTGAAACCTCCTGAAGCTTTACCTCATCGTAAGCAAGCATGAGTTGGGAACGGCCCCTCTGTTGTCTGTGGGTTTCACTGAAACCTGTCCAGTGTATCTGCTCTTTAACAGTTACCGTGTGGAGCATGAACCTTCACGACAAGTTTTTGGTATAGGCATTCCTCTGTTCTGTTGGTCTAACTGTCCTCTTGGTTGATTTGAAATTCCTCTTTTGTCCTCATGTTAGAGTCTGTGAAACGTTTGTCGTCATAGGGACACAGCTACAGTTACAAACCTGGCTATAGTTTAAAGGTTCCTGCGTCCTGGACTCCCGGAGTTGTTACTTGGTTGTTTTGGATGTTGGCGTCTTGCTGTTAAGCAGTTGCGTTGTACATCTATGAAGATTTCCCCCCCCTCCTCAACCACAAACCTGTCATTTGTCGCCTGATCCATTGTTGCTTGTGTTCTCTTCTAGCTTAAGAGGGAGTCCACAGTGCATTGCCTTCAAACGTTATTGTACTTGTCAGCACTTACTGCAGTACAGCGTAATGTCTGTCATGCAAAAGGTGTTTTTTTGTAGAACAAGATCTCTAGCCATCTCTGCAGAAGACGTTGCAGCTGCATTTGAACGCTTTTTTTTGACAGAACGAAGAAAAAAAAAAACTACGAACTCCAAACTGTGACCATTCTACTACTACTACTACTACTACTACTATTGCTATTGCTACTACTACTAGTACTACTACTATTCAAATACTTCAGGGATTGTTCTGCATCTGTGAATGCAGGCTCTCAGCTACATTTGTAAGACATAGTATTGTATCGATTTCTCTGTATTTTAATCATATGGGAAAAGCAAAACACTAGTTTCATACGTAAGACAAACAGGGGGGTACTTTATCAACTAATACAAAGAGCCTTGATAAAGGCGAGGCAGCTTGAAACAAGTCTACATTTTAGTTAGTTACACATTATGTTCAGAAATAGTTGCAAAGTTGTACGAAGAACTAAGAAGAAGAAAAAAAAAGAAGCTCATACCCAAATCCACAAACTATTTTTTAAACCAAAGCACATTTGAATGATTATGGAACCGCGTGTGGCTCTAAAAAAAAAGAAAGAAAGAAAGAAAGAAACATATGTATTTATCTCATTGTTTACATAAACTCTTACAGTTTTACAGACCTCAGTCGGGGTTCGGCCAGTCAGAGAGATGGTTGTGTGTTGTTTTTTTCTTTTGTTCTTGTTTTTTTTTTTTTCCAAATGATGCTTTACCACAGAGGTCGCTGCCAAAATTAAAGCATAGCGTCAAACATGGGTTTAACTGCTGCATATTCAATGAAGGGGAGGGGTGTGTGGTTAGGGGTGCCGCCGCAACCCCAACCCCACCCCCCCTCCTCTGCCAGCTGGCTTTGGGGTGACCCTGCGCCCCAGTCCCCCTGCCCTCTGGCCTGTCTTCAGATGGAGCTGCAGCGGTGGGGGTGTGCAGTGCATCCTTGATGTATTAATCAAAATGCATTGTTAGACAGGGTCTTTGGCTGAATGTTGCTTCTCTGTGCTTACCCGAACGCACCCGAGGACTACCTCTGCTGCTCGGGTCGCTTCATGTGGAAGAGTGGATGCCTGAATGGCGTGATGGCGTAACATGGTGCAGCTGAAGCTGGCGGTTCTTGAAAACCTATGTGGAGAATGTAGCTTTTGATTTGTCCACTGCATGTAAACGGGCTCATCCGGTTGTCTTAACTGTGAATGTGAATGTTCTTTTCTGGGTTGACGATGTTCTGAAACTGTTTTTTGTTTTCTTGCTGCCTGTGTTCTGTGGATAAAAGCAGCACACAGCCACTGGCTGGCCGAGCCTCATACAGCGTTGGTGCAAACACTTATTGACAGTGTTCTTTTTGATTATCAAATGTCTATTGTCAGTGATGAATGTATTTATTTCCGGGCCTGAGCCCCCACCTCTGCAAAGAATTAGCTCAGCGTGTGAGACCGAGGTGGAGACAGGACCCCCTTTTTATTTGTTTTGTTTTTAAGGATTTCAAGCTGAGAATCAAAAACGAGACACAATACATAGCCATTAACCACAATCTGTGAAGTTGACTTTTTTTTTGTGGGAGAACTGATTTTTTTTTTTTTTTTTTTTTTCCAAACTCGGCTAAATGGTCTATGGCATTTAATATCTTCTTTCTCGGTTATACCTGACAGTCTGTAGGGTTTTAATTTCATGTAATCCACTATGGGTGTTTTTTTGTTTGTTTATTTTTTTTTGTTTTTTTTTGCCCATGTGCTCTTGATTTCTCGCTGAATTGACTGCACACCAGGGGAGATGAACTTTAACCCCTACGTGTGTGCGTGTGTGTGTGGACACAGGCAGGACGCTGTGACCTGCTTGTGCCGAGCGGAGGCTACTGTATCTTTTCGAGCTCGCTCTCCCTGGGTGTTGCCATGCTGTTGCCATTCAAAACAAACCAACAACAACAACAACAACACAACGCAACATATCTCCTCACTAAACACTACCGCACCTCCACGCCTGTTTTTAAACCACTCGCCAATTCTTCCATCTCCTCTTACGCCATGTTTTATGTTTATTCTCATCTGTTGGCTCCATATTGGGAGGATTTTAGAAACCTTGGGTGACATAGCTTTACTAAGTGCACTTTGTATGTTTTTCAAAGCCTCTGACCAGGACGCTCTCTCATATCAGTTTTCGTGATCGAACCGTTCACTCTCCTTTCTTACCTCCTCGCCGTCGCCGCGTGTGTTTGTCGAGCCATCATATCGTTATGCAGTGTTACAAAAGCTTTAAGGATGCATTTTCAAAGCAGGAAACTCGGCTGAGACTGTGCGTGCATCCAGGCGTTCGAGTCTCCAACTCATTTCTCTGCTATGTTGTTCCACCATGTGTGGTTGTTAGTACTGCCATCCTCTCCAGGCATTTGTATAGTAGAGGGGCTGGTCTGTCCAGTTACTATGGGGATGCTCCTTTTTTACCTCGGCAGACTTAACCAAAGCCAGTTCCAAAATGGCCACCAGTGCCATTAAACCTTGTCTAAGCTTTACATTACTCAGATACTCAGACCCCTCGCTTTTGCCCTTTGACCCCTCCCCCGCCCGCTATCTTTGCTAGCGCAACAGGCAACTGTACCCACTGCTCTGCTGCGTTTTATATTTCCCAAGTATTCAAGTATTAACTGTATCTTCCGTGATGATAAAAAGAAAAACAACAACAACACAGAATTACCTCAAAAGTTTTGTTTACAGAAATGTTGCATATATATATATTTTTTCATTATTGCATCACATCTCACCATTTACACCTTTTTCGTTTTTTGCCGTCCATCCGTAACCAAAATATCTTTGTAGCGGCACGTTTTCACGCGTGACCTTTTGAATTACCTGTCTGTTTGTAAAAAAAAAAAAAAAAAGGCACAGTGTCGCCGTGACGCGCGCCACATTAAAGGACAGACGGGATTAGCTGCTATAGAATATTACTTGAAGAGTCGATTAGTGGAGGTGCCCATGACATGGGTGTATCGAGCTTCGTCTCTTGTCCATTTTCTTCAGGATCAGTCTCTCAATAATGTATCAGGATCCGTAGGCTGAGAGGCTCCGGAATGGACACATAGTATCTTTGCTGATGAATAATTAAAGGGCAGGAAGCCCTCCCCCTTGGCAAACACACTTCATGTGCAAAGGTGTACACACCCAGGTGCACTGTCGCTGGCATGAAAGCACGCGTGCGCGCACACACCCACACTCATGCAAACCCAGATGCAGTCGTCTAGACTTCAAACGCAACCTAACATGCACACACCAGTATTTAAGGTGGGATTCTGTGACCCCCGTCGTGGCTTTTGGCAGCACCCAGGCAGGGCTCTCTCTTTATCTCCACTCCTCAGAGAGCTCCTATTCAGGTCAGGGCCGCCACCGTGCATAGCGATGGGGCTCGCAAAACGCAAAGTGTCATAAAAGTGTAATACGGCTGACTTCAGCACTCACAACCTTGCAGTCTTAATGTACAGCGGTGAGGAAAAATAAACTGTTATTTTATGATCTTTTCATTAAAAGCTTGATTGAAAAACCAAGACTGGCGTTGACTCTTTCAGTTGCTTGCTTTTATCTCTTGGGAACAGGTCTGTTGTTGTTGTGTTGTTGTAAAGGGATCCCGTTTGTAGATAATACCCAAAGAATAATGTCTCCCACCTCACAGGTCATGTGATTGTAGTCTCATTTCAGGTATTTCTACCTTGTGCTTTTTGGCCTCGGGCTCTGTTTAAGGTGCAGATCCATCGGTCGCTCCTACCATGCTGCGTGAGTCATTCACTCTGCCACTGATACACCAGCAGTTAGACAGAAGAGACTGTGTTATTCTTTAACCTATAGCTTTCATACTAAAATGGCTTTGTTGAAATATATACGCTAATGAGAGTGTACAACAACCAGCCCATCACTGTGCTGTGACCCTGCATCCAGTTTGTTGTAATGCTGAGGTTATTTAACCATTTCAGTGACAAATCGAAAGTAGTTTCAGTCTGCTCATTGAATGTGGAACTATTCCTTTAATTTGACATCCATTGTCTCCCCATCCATTGTCTCCCTCTAATACGATTCCTTTTGATTCCTGTAGGTGGAGATGCTCCTGGCTGTGGGCTGTTTGCCTGCCCATCACAGTAAACACAGACGCGTGGACACACCTTCCACAGGTATGTTGATGTCCTCCTCAATGCCTGTCTATCTTACATGAGGGTCTCCCAATGCTGCCCCTCCATTATGTGTCTCTCCTCCTCTGACTCTATCATAACCTCCCCCCACCACCCCTCTTTCCCCTTTGCCTTATCTCTGCCGCCTTATTTCACGTCGTCCCGGCTCAGGTCAGAGTGTGGGGAGCTGGCACATTTATTGCTCTTCTGTGCCATTAGTAATGCGCCGTGCCCTTAGAGGTGTCACATGCTAAATGACCCTGAATGCGGGGGTCAACCCAGAAACAATGGCCCCCGGTGTCGATAGCCCTACCCTGCCCTCCCCCCATCCCAAGGCCCTCTCCCCTAAAATCAGAGCCAGGCAAACACAATAGTGAAAGCGAGGGTGGGGGTAGGTGGGTGGGTGGGTGCCCAAATGCAACGACCTGGAGTGGCTGCTTGCGGCGAAAGGTCATTCACGTTGAGAGCTGTTGCGGCTCCTTGAGGGCACAAAACTCAGCAGATACATGTGTTTGATTTTATCTGGTGAGGAGAGAGAGAGACCCAAAATTGCCCCCCCCCACCCGCCCACCCGCCCACCCACTTCTCCCTCTCCCTCTCCCTGGCTTTCTTATCCCAATGGGTCTGTGAGCATGAGTGGAATTTACCAGGGTCTGCCCAGGTGGGTCCAGGCTTGCCTCTGCTCGTCCCGCTATAATCTGAGGAATGTAGATGAGAGATGCCTGGCCTGCCCATGGCGGGCGAGGGAGATGGACAGCGTCTGTTTTAAGTGGTACACACACACACAGACACACACACACACGCAAAAGACCCACACCCACGTTTATCTTCAGTGCCAGATGACCTTGTCTCCATGCTGATATTAAGCAGGAGGACTCTTGTCTTGTCTTGGTCATTAGCACCGTCTTAACTTTGGTGTAAAAATGTGTTGTACTTTTTTTTTGTTCTTCTAGCAATGTGCTCTTTTGTTGCTTATGTTAGCTTTAATGCTAACATCTATAACATATGTAAAACTACAGCATGTGATATTTGTATGGATTAAACCAAAAAAAAAAGGTTTAATCCTCCACTTCCAACTAACCAAGTGGACTGTATGTCCAGAAAGGCCCAAAATTATTTTCTCTAAATCCTCCTTGAATATGTTTTTTAGAAGTTGTCTAGTAGAGAAGTGTTTGTGTAAATAGAAAACAATATGATTTTATAAAACCTGGGACGATGTCTACTGTGTATACTTCTTATTTTATTCATATTTTATTCATATTTTGACATTCTATTCTTTCTATTCTCCACATAACGTTAAACTGTCTGCTTATTGCATCTTTACTTGCTTTTATCATTCAGAGACTTTTGTAACTTTTTGAATTTTCCCTCTGGGAATTAATAAAGTTCTGATTCTGGTTCTGATTCTGACTCTAGAAGTCTGATAGAACTTCCCCGACGTGAAGGTGGCACCTGCTCTGTGGTCGAGCTGGAGGAGAAGTTAAAGGGAAGTTTGCCGGCAGTTAAACTGAACTCAAATAATCAGCTACAGCTCCAAAGTTACTGTCAAATATTAGGAGAGAAAATGATCTATTGATTGTCGAGCTGCCTGCAGATCAATTTGATGAAACCCTCTCTCATCAAACAGAGAGCGAGAGCGAGCGGATCGCCCGCAAGTAGAATTTATGCATTCTGATCATGTATGCATATATATATATGTATATATATATATGTGTATATATATATATAAATCCAGTGTTTTGAGGCACATCCATTATTAACAATGTGTTGAATTAATGCCTTGGAGCATCGGCTTGTCTCTACAAACGTTATGAAATCCTGCCCCTGGTAGAGCAGGGGAAAGATCTGGGGAAATGTTGATTCACTGCTGCTTTCGCCTGCGATAGAAAGCTCAGTCCTGTTCGTCCCAGGTTCCAACGCTTCATCTCCGCTTCGCCGTTTCATCTCCCTGCCTCTGCCTGTGGGCCCATTCCCTCCATCCATACTTAACCGTGCCCTTCTCCTTCTCCCTTCTTCCTCAGGGAGGAGTGCAGGAGATCTGGTCCCAGTGGGAGGACACGTGTCCTGGCACAAAAGCGCGGCGCTGCAGGCAAGGTATATACATCCATTTGTGTGGGATTTCATTGATTTTTTTTTTTTTTGCTGAGCGTGTGCACACCTCTATATGAAAACAACTCGCTTTCGACATATCTCATTATTTCACCTCACATACACACACACACACACGCACACGTGCGCGTTTCCTTGACAGCACTGGTCTCATGATGTTGCGGTGCGAGGATTCACTCACGCCTTCATCAATAACCCATCAGTATTGACGAGGACTGAGTACACTCTCAGCATCAATACCTGATCTTAAATTCAGTGGGTCTGTGTGTGTAGCATGGGGAGGAGCTCCAAAGCCCCCCCATGCTGGTATGGGAAGAAGACAAGGCCAGAAGAGGCATGGATTCAGTGAACTGGCCATTCAACCCACTGGACCTGGTGTGGTGTGATTGTGTAGCTGTGTGGATTATTGGAATCGCCACACAATCCGGGGCCAGGTGCAGCTGAGGCGAAACAAAATACAGTACCTATGTATCTGCCTGCTCCTTTCACCGCTTTCCACTCTCCCACTCCAGAAATTAACCCTTTTTTCTCTCCTTTTTTTTTTGCACCCGTCCCTTATTTTTTTCCCCCCCTTTATTTCTCGAGGCCTCGGCCTGAATTAAAGCCGGACTGCTGAGTCACGCGGCGCTCGTCGGGTGAAAGGCAGAGAAAGAGAGCCGGGAGCGGAGGGAGAGGTGGAGGAGAAAGAGCTCGGCAGGTGGTGGGCACCGCCGCAGCTTCACTCCGCGGACTCTTTTCAGCTGGCACACAACTGCTCGGCTGCCACAGAGGCCCTGCTTTCCATCAGAATATTCCCCCCCATCTCTTCCCCCCTCTCCAAACGATAAACGGGGAGAACAGGCTTGGCCCGGAATAATAGGATCCTTTCTCCCTGCCCCTGCCATGTGTGAGCACGGGAACAATGGCGGGGAGCGGGAGGGGAAATGATTCAAAGTGAGGGTTTCACCTGCTCCCTTCAGCCCGGCTCTCCTCCTTTCAGAGCATGCTAATGCCAGCTCATTTACCGAGTGGTACTGTAAGCCGCAACACACAGGCCCGCGCAAAAAATGCGCCGACCCTTTTTTTTCTCGCTCTTTGTGACGGACAGTTAAGCGCATTGTGCTCCAAGACTTCCCTTTCAGCAATCATACTCATTATCGCCATTATCACCATTTTCAGAGCTAAATAAAAATTAGGGACTGGCCGACCCGCTCCATGGTCCAGTCTCCTGTTTTTGGTCCAGAATGGCAATGCATTTTTTCTTTTTTAATTTTTTTTGTGGTTTTATGAATAGCACTTATCACAGTGGCCTTTGATATAGTTTCCCATCTGTGAAAAGTTGTTGCGTTATCTACTCCACGCATCCCGTACAAGAAGGATAATGTAAACATCTACACAGAAACAAATCTGTTCTTTGTCAAAGAGACGTTTCAGAATGTGGACAAACTGTTTTGGTATCTGTATATGAATTGCTTGTATGAATGATCAGGCCATAGTCAGTCAGGAGGAGGAGAGCATCATTATTATGGAAAAGCTATTTGTCTCAGACAGTAATCAGCATCGTGGCTTATGATTAAACTCATTTGCCTCTAATCTCCTCCCCTTTGTGTTAATGTGTTTATCCCTGCTTGTGTGTGTGTGTGTGTGTTTGTGTGCCTGTGTTGTACTTTGATTCTAATTACCTTTGGTGGTGAGTGGATTAAAACGTGCATCTGATTTATCATGCAGTGGTGGACTCGGGGTGTTTAATCAGAGCGTGCTTATGAACACAGTGAAACACTCGCCACACACATGCACAGGCACAATCGCAACCACGGTCTTGTTTGGAGAAAAAAAATAAATAAACAGAAATTAAATCAGTGGCGGCTGCGTACATACAGTGAAAAGCATAATGCTAATTTAATAAAGAATAAAAGGACTGTGACACAGTTAGTGCACGCCTTTGTAACGCCAATGCTTTTGTTTAGTATGTTGACATAATAAACCTACTGATATGTTAACGCTAACTCCGTCTTTCTGCATGTTGAGTGTAGGTTATCGCAAATGTGTTGTGGCCGACAGCCTCATCCAATGGTTTTTTTTTTTTCAACTTCACAAAACTCTCCTCTCCTCTCCTCTCCTCTCCTCTCCTCTCCTCTCCTCTCCTCTCCTCTCCTCTCCCTGACCATTTCACTTTACGCCTCAGCTCCTTCCGTAATTGGACAGAATCCGACCTGCTTCTCTTTCCTTCCCCACTATACCTTTTCCTTACTTTCACCGTTTTCGGTTACCTCTCTGCCTTCCTGTCTTTCTTTATTATACAAATATATATTTTGCATCGCATTCACAGTTTTGCACACTGCCCCCCATTATGCTGCCTTGTGTTGGTCGTTAATTCGTATTCAAACTCAGAGGAAGAGCAGGGGCAGTGGAGGAGGAGGAAATGAAATAAAGTTGAGAGCCATGTTCCTCCATAGGAGGAAATTCTTGTGGCAAACAGCCTACACCCTTTGCCCTCAGGACACCAGAGTGCATTATGGGAAGGAGCAGTGGCAGCCTCACCCTGGGGAGGAGCCCTGATTAGGTTGCTGGCTCAGACTCTCCCAATTATAGGTAATATTAATACAAATGTAGCCAGTGGTGTGTTATATAACTATTCTATATGTTTTGTAATGGCTGTAGTGATGTCATAAACCAAATAAATCACCATCTGTTAATCTGTAACCTCTCCTCTTAGATGGATGAGTCCATTTATTTAGATAATAGATCTAGTTTATTTTTGTGGTATATGCTGAGACCTGATTTAAAGGGCACCTCACTGACTTTACAATCAAAGTTCATGCTATTTATCATTCAAAGCACAACTCGGGCACTGACAACACTTCTCTAATGAGATTGACTGTTTATTTTTCCATAATAGTAGTCAACTGCAGAAACACCTGCACAGAGTTTCCCAGTGTGTGTTTTTTTTTTAAATTAATCAATAGAGATCATCATGAAAATATCACCAAAGTGCAAAAACACAGTTGACCTCCTCCTTGTTGTTTTTTTCCCCCCTACACAAAAAAAGAAAATCAATTTTGTTTCACTTAACACTGATACGAATACAATACAGTGACGGAACACAGAGAAAGGCCTAGCAAACCCACCCTTCACATTCTCCCAGACGATCAGGCTTCATCCGTTATATAACCCATAACCCCATTCTGCTCTGAAACCCTCAACTCGTGTACACCATGCCACAGTTAACTCACTTTACATACAGTCCTATGCTTTATGCCATGAGTATCAGTGGAAAGCAAATGTGCACTGACACATAGAACGAGCTCACAGCCGTGGCAGAACAGGGTCATTTTTCGATTTAAGGCACCTGGAGGGGGTCTAATAACCTAAGAGCCGCGCCTGACCCCGTATTCAAGACACCATTACTATGCTAATGCTTACACAGCAATCGCCGCGGCATTGTTCAGTGAAGGCTTTCTAGAGCATGGCTGTATTTGTGCAAGCTGATGTATATAATGAGTGTACATGTCTATGTGTGTGTGTGTGTGTTCCATCTACAGTCAGTGCCTGTGCAATCAGATACTTCCTTGTCTGATACCTTTCTGGAGATAATGGAGCCCACAGTAAATGAGTGAGTGGCAGCTCCTCCTGGAGCCCAGTGGATCCATCAGCTATCTCTTCGCTCCCAAGTTTCCCCCACGCCCTCCCCCAGGCCCCCTCTCTCCTCATTCTTGGCACGCGGTGATTGGCTGGGAGCAGGAGAGGATGTTATAGTGTATGAATAATTGAGGAGTGGGTAAGAAAAGAGAGGGAGAGACGTGTAAACTGACCCTATAGCTATCCTCACCCGTAGCCATGTCCAACTGTACACAACCCTGGTATCACAATACATCGGCCACCTACTGGAAGGAGTTGTGATGGAATCCCCCCTTGAAATATTGTCCTTCGGCCCGGTCCTCAGTGCAGTGTTATGTGTTTGTACATGTGTGGATGTGCATGAATGCATGCACCTTCATTCAGCCCAGGGTCAGTCCGAGGTTGCGTTGCACTTAACCTAGCGTCCCCATGAGACCGCCACGATCTGCAGCTGTGCATGTGAGATTGTGTGGTTGTGTGTGTTAGTGAGTCGGTGAGTCAGTGAATGAGTTTTATGCCCTCCTGGTTTCTTTTAAGCGTCCCAGAGGGCCACAAAGGAAGAAGACATTGTTGCCATGCAGGCTTGACCCTATTCAGCTCCTGAAAGATGTGAAGTGCTTCAAGCAAGGGCCGGTGCAGTCAGGCTGTGTGCGGCTGACGGGCACAGGAGACCCTCACAGGCAAAGTAAACACCACACCACACACACACACACACACACACTTTCGTTATACCTTGTGAGGTTGCCATGGTTTCGGGGGAATGTCGTTGGGCAAGTTGAAGCACATCTCTGGTAATTCCACCCTGCCTGGCAGGGATATTGTGCGTGTGTGTGTATGTGTGTGTGTGTGTGTGTGTGTATGTGGAGGGTAAATATGCTGTGGCTTGCAACCTTTGAGTGGATTCCAGATTGAAAGATGAGGAGATTGTCTGTTTAGCATTAAATGTGCTTTTGCAGCAATATCACTATCAAAAACAAAACGTGTGAACGATCCCGGCTCTGCCTGCAAAGGAATTAGGACAATGAGTCATAAGAAGGGCTCCATGCAATCAATTAGAAGAAACATTTCAGCCTCTGCTCTGTGTGACTCATTGTAATGCTGTGACAATTCAATGTATGTCATTTACATTACATAGCTACAGTGTTGGGGGTTATTGATTTGGCGTGGCAGAGGAGTGGCTGGTCATAAGACCCTTTGCTGTGGCATTTCTTCATCTTCTGTCATTGGTCAGTTCTCTTTCAATGGCCCCTGATGGCTCCTATTCAGAAAAACACAGCCATTCCTGCCTCAGAATGACCTTTTCTCTGCAGCCCATGACCCCGCTGTGGACTAATGATGCCGCTTGGTTCCGTTATTTGTTTTTGACTGGTTGTAACCATAATAATTCATGTTTTATCCAGCCTGTACACAAATCATACATACTTTTACACTACAGCTACACATCAAGTGAATGCTTTTGTTTACCCAAGTTCATTTTCCCTGTTACTGTTACACAAGCAAGAGGCCAAATATTAGATGGTTACTGTTGGATAAATAAAAAAAGAGTATTTTTAGTATTTTGATATTTTATAGACTTAACGAGTGAGAAAATTATTTAAAAGCATAAGAGTTAACAGCTGGTAGAGTAATTAATAATAAACAGAATTGCTGACTTATCGTTTATTGTTCATTGAGGAGAATTTTGTGATTTCTGTGTCATTACATTACAACTGAAAAATAAAACGTAGAATATTTTTTTCACAACATCCTATTTAAATTAATTTCTCAGCATACCTAACGCTAGTTACCTCAACATACCTTAAATACCTTAATGTATCATCTGGACAACACTTAGGTAAAATAGTCGGAATAGTCCTTTTAAGGGTCTAAGACCTTCTGAAGGTTCATTACATGTGTTTGTACAAGTCAATACCCGTGAGTCCCTAATTTCCCTACAAATATATACAAACATATAAAAGATAATGGGCTGCTCACTTTATATTTTTGTTCACTCACACACACACACACACGCACACACACACACACACACACACACACACCTATGCATAACAGCTGTGTCCTGCAGCTGGGAAGTGGCCTCTTGACTTTGACTGTTAAACCAATAAAAGGCAACTTCATTATGGTCTAACCCCCAGCTATTGAACACTTACACTGTGGCAATAAGTCGACAGGCAATAAAATCATGAGCTACCTCAACAGGACAGATGAGCACACACACACACACACACACACACGCACACACAGATAGGCACATAAATGGATTTAATAATCTCCACTATGGGGCTTTATATCCACACCCGCACACTGAATTAGGTAAAGTCAGCCCTTTTTCCTCTACTCAACCACATATTCCTTTTGTGTTGCTTCAGGAGACTGTTGAACCTCCTTCCCTCCAGACTAGACTCCGTGAACCCTGACATACTGACAGGAAGCGCTCGGGGCGTCCGGCGCAGCCTTTGTGTTCAAGCGTTTTAAAAGGGTCAGCCTCTGTATCTGCAACCGACCGACAGAAAGCAACTGCGTACAAGCTACATATACTGTTCCAAACATGGCGGCCTCAGAATATTTCCGGGTGTGCATCTCCTCCAAGAAGCGGACAGTTTTCTGATGATTCAGAGTTTTGGGTGGTGCGGGACCTGCTGGGAGTGGGAGATGATTTTGACCGTAATGGCTTTGCTGGATCCACCTCAGCAGTTCTCTGTCTTGGTGGGGTCTCAGTGGCCCTGTCCCCGCTTCCATTCTCCAATCCACAGCACCCGCCCTCCCCTTCCCATAATCATAGTGACCCAGCCCACCTTGAGCCTATGTGCTTTAGCATACTCAGCAGTGCTGTGGTAATCAGTAATCAGTCTTTGGGTCTAAGCCTTTCTCTACACCAGCAGCCCCAGCTCCTCTGTCCATCCCATCCCAGTTAGAGGGATCTGGGCTGTGCACCAGTGCCTCTGCCTTACGCCCACAGAGGAACACGCTGTTCGTTATAGGAAGTGCGTGGAGAGCAGAACAACACCCTGGTTAAACGGAAAAAAACATCTTTTTTAAAAATAATTTTGAATGATAACGAGCCGAGTCTGTTATCCTCCTCCTCAGTTCGTCGTCTTGCCGACGTCCCATGCAGACAGCAGTGTTTACATCCTGGCACCAGGGCGAGAGTGTGTGTGCAGACGCAGATTAAGAGGTCTACACAGTTGCGCATATGTAAACACACACTGAGCGAAAAAGGAAAAGACACAAATGTGGAGCGAGCAAACACGGAACATGAAACCGGAATAAAAGTAGTTCAAACACATCGAGGTCGTCAGTTCCAAACCTGCTGCTCGATACCTTGGTCTGATACGTTTTCAGTTTCGCTGAGTCCTGCGTGTGTTGCTGCGACGATCATTTAAGTTAAAAAAAACCCCACACTTTTTATCGCTTTATTTGTTTTCACAAAATATCCACTTTTGTTTGCCAGTCCAATGCATCAAACACGAAACCCTTTGTGCGTTTTTAGCTTGTGCACACCAGTTTGCAGACTCTGTAAAGTGTTTACTTTAGAATTTGCACCCTGATGATTTTTCTTTTATGGCTGTGTTTACCCTTCGATCAGTTGATGTTCCATGGAAATGCCGTTGGTGATTTGTTTCCCAGTTGCCGATGTTGTAATGGTTTTGTTCAAGCGTGATTAAATCAAATATATCACAGTCTTGGCACTTTTATATCAAGCGTTTGCCAGAGGAGCACATATCTCCACTGTCACTGCTTCTTCTATTAGTGTTTACGCTACGAACCTCAACACAGGCTACAATTATACAGTATCATGAGGAGAGAGCCAGCACGCGTACACAAAGAGGATATGGGTGTCATTAGTGTTGCCACAGCAACCCCCATCAAACCCCCCCCCCCCCGTTTTATGAATTTCCTTCACTAATCTAGCCCTGAAACAGAGAAGCAGCAGTAAATGATTTATTAACGAGCTGATGGAATTATTCCCGATCATCATTCACGGACATTAATTCTCCAGGTGCTCAAATGTGACATTGTACATGCATTCATTTGCTGTACAAATAGGCATTTACTGGCTGGCCGTTTACAGGGGTCATTATTATGATCTTACCTTGGTTCGCTTTCACTGAACACAGAATACAGCAATCGCTACATCTGCAGCTATCAGATTTAATAATCCTGTCCCTGTGAAGAACACTGCACACGGCTGAATGACAGATGGGATCATCCGATTCCCATTCAAGTGCTGCTGCAGCGTTTTTTTTTAAAAAACGTGATTTGAACATCACTAACATTAGTGTTGTTTCTAAGGTTAATTAGTCATTGCATAAGTAAGTAACTGATAAAACGTGTTAGCAAAAAGGAGGTCGCTGTGGAATTTGGTCATCTATAGGCCCCAACACAAAGACAGAGTCACAGAGTCATATATATATACATATATGTAAAATTATATTGTATATAATTATAATCCTTACATGTTTTTGGTGATATCACCCTTTTTTTCTCCTGTAGCTTCCTGTTTTTGCTGCTCTCTTTCACGTCATTACCTTATTAATATCCGTCCTTGTATCTGACAATCTCCCTCTTATTCTGACTCTTTCATAACCATCACCCCCCCCTCTTTCTTTTTTTCTCTTTTCCTCTCTCTCTCTCTCTCTCTCTCTCTCTGCATTCTGGCATGTTCATTAGTCTGACAGGAGAGTGCTGTTAATCGTGGTGAGGGGTGGGGGGGTGGTGGGGGGGGGTGGTAGAGAGAGCCCCAGGCCCATAATGGGCACCAGCATGGTGCATATGGTCCATAAACACATCTTACATCAGACACTGCAGAAAGGGCTGTGTGTGTGTGTGTGTGTGTGTGTGTGTGCATTTCCATGGCAAAACAATCATTATTATGCCCGGAACAGGTATGGAGTAAACACATGACTGAGGGTTAATCTGGAAAAACACTGACCGACACACACACACACACACACACACACACACACACACACACACACACACACACACACACACACTACAAGCATTACCATAAAAGGCATTTCATTTTCAATGTGCATTATTTGCACATGCACTATATGACAGTCAGATCCAGTAAATCCGGTGCCACCGTGTGTGTTTTACACCATAAAGATACAATGTGTATCTTTATTTGAACGTTCCGCTTTGGAACAATTTGACTAAATGTATGTATTTTCTGAATGACTCAGAGGGAAACGTAGGAAACAATGAGCTCATTTTGCGCTTTATCTTTTTCTCATTTCTGTGTTTGTTTTAAAATGTTTCCGTTCCGCGGGGAAATCTTTTTCCGAGGGATCGATTTTATGAAGTAATGAATAGCACCTTTGCCAGCACTCCAGCCCTGGTGTGGATATGTGACACTGGAAGCACGAGGAGAAATCAGGAATAACCTTCTTATGAAGCCTTCATTAGGATCTGTCAAAGCTGTTCGATGAACATTAATGGGACCAGCCCCCATTCCTCAAACCCTTCTTGCCTCTCATCCTCTCAACCGTTTGTACCATTCTTCTTTCTCTACAAAACCCTTTCACCATCTCTCCCTTCTCCATGGCCCATGTGTACAACCCCCACTTTTCCCCCTCTCACTTCCTTCTTCTCCTGCCTCTTACCTTAACAATGTCCCCCATCCTCACCTCTCCAACACAGACGCAGGGCCAGTGATGGTTAGATGGTACCTCCCCTCCTCCTCCCTCCCCGACCGACACCTGCATCCTTCCCCCTCTGGTCCCTCCTTCCCTCATGTTATCTATTCTCCCCCCTCCACCTCTTTCCTGTAGCGTCTCCACTCTCCTCCTTTTCTTCTTCTCTCGCCGACATCTTCTCCGTTTCTTCTCTTTGCCTTTTTATGCAGATAGCTCCCTGCGCTCTCTGCTCTCCAGACCCCTCACTGCCGAAAACTGTGTGGTCCAGCTCCATTCATCTCTGTCAGACTGCATTAGTGCCACGAGGAGCGTGCACACGCGTGCACGGACACGTGTACACGCGTCCGTGCACGCACTCACACATAGCTCTTTGGTCTGGTCTGCAATGGGGGGTGGGGAGGCCATGACAGCAGGCCTCTCCAAAGCTGGCCAATGAATATAGATCACCAAGCTATTCTCAACCACTGGGGCCCTGAGACCCTCACTGGCCCTCTGGGACCGCAGGCCCTCAGACTGGGTCAGACCTGCTCAATGTGGACACGCAGATAGAGCTTTCACAATGCTGCACCAGCACCCATTGTGTGTTTGTGTGCGTATGACTTTTATGAACATTGTGCAGTAATAAATATGTACAGATCTTTTCTTTTCTTTTTTTTTTTTGCTCTTTCTCCACTGTGTTATTGTAATTCTGGTCAGAAACAAGAGTCTTGGGAACATTGGAGGGAAATGTAGTACAGTCAACAGCTATAGGTTTACGTTCACCTCAGCTGAGTGGACGGGGATGGATCACACAGATATTTTCACTGCCATACTTTGTTGTTTGCTTCCGTTCTGGTCATTCTGCACATATATTAAATCATTAAAGAAGAAGTAATACAGGACATTTTTTCCCCAGTGTGTGCAGACCCAACCCAACAGACTAGTGACCAACATTATATTATACATAGTCCCAACTGTGTATTATTTCTCTTTCTCACTGCTGCTTTAACCGGCTCCTGAGGTAGTGAAGCAGGTTTTAAAATTACCATTGCTTCCGCCTTTCCCATTGGTCGGACACAACACTGCAATAAGAGATTACATGGGGTGCAAACAAGACTTTTGTGATTTTACATGCACGTGAACGCTTATATTGTTTTCAGTGGAAAATACGATGTAGTGTTCAGAAAGCAATATGACCCTTGTACATACAGAAGAGATCAACACCAGATGATCAGGATCAAACGCCTGGGTGCTGGCATGGTGTGTGTACGTGCATGTTATGCTGGAATGTGTGCTAGCGTGTTTGTGCTTTTGTGTACAAATTGCAGAGTGTGTTGATGCTGCATATCCAGTAAGACTTGCATCATGCGTTTATGGGAGCCTGTATGCTGGGAAATATAGAATTGCAAGAGGAAGAAATCAAGTCCCTGCTGTGTGCTCAGCCGTGTGCCACTGTGGATAGGTAATCTGTCTTGCTGTATTGTTGGACTTGTGTGCCCAATCCCCTGCAAGCATGCAGTAGGCATCCTAATCTGCTTGGAGAATTACTAAAGCAGCTCTAAGCAGCACAGTGCTGCGGTTTCTTAAAAAGCAGTGAAGGAAAAGGGCCGGTGTTTTGAATCATATTCTCCTTTTGAGGCCACACTGACCATTTAGTTACTAATTATTCAATTCAGATTTTGTTGCTTATTTGATATTTTCATCATATTCGTATTACGTACTGTGCTTTATAAATAATGTACTCCAAACTACGAGAAAGCTAAAGAATATGCAACGTCTGCACTTTCTTTTTTTAACCCGAGTTTAAAGAACCGGATCGCTCTTCTTTGATCTTGTTAGGTGCAAATGACCCAGTTGCGATAAGCAGATTGCTGATGAGTCCACAACCAGTGTAGATGAATGGTAAAGTAAGAGAGGTGGTGGGAGAGAAGATGAGTTATTATAAGATTATGGGAAAGACTGTTTAGTTTGGTTTATTTGTGTTTACAAATGTTGTATGCATAGTGGCAAAAATACAAAATGACCGAGCTGCGTGACAACGGATAGTAGGATAGTGGCACAATCAACCATTAATCAATACAGTTTACATTTTGTGCCCTTCAGTGGAAAATACTTTAAAATATACATATTTACATGTTTAAATGTTACATCACTACCTACAGCAAATGTTGACCCAGTTTGTGCTCATACGAATTAATGAGTTCATCTTCATTTATTATCTTACTTTTCTTTTGCCCATAAATAATATAACATTGTTTTTATTTTTGTTTTCAGTTGTGCCGGGACAGAGAAGGCAAACTAACTTGTGTCCACTTCATGGGTCACATATTACTAAGCCTAAGCTACTCGTGTCGCAGCATCAGTTGTCCGCGCATAGCATTTCTCCCTTAATCAAACTATGATTCGTTATTAATAAGTTATGTCAAACTGCACTGCAGCTAACACAGAGCCTGACTCCCAGCCAGTGTATCATACGTCATTATCTCATGTGATGACAAGTTGCGTGTTTCATTCGTACGCATGTCAATTCCCCGTCTCTCCTCATTTTAATCATCCTGTCTCCGTTTGTATCTCGCACTGTATGTTCTCACGTCCTCACATGTTTGCTTGCATGCAGGCCTATGCGCACAGGCAAACACCCAGAGACACACTGTGCACACAGATACTGGCAGGAACCGGTAAGAGAGGCACCACTGGTCCTGCAGCTGTTAATAAAAATGCACAACAAACTCACCTACCAGTATCATGAATATTAACTTTCTCACACTGTAACATGGTAATTGTGTTTGGACAGCCCCAAAGGTAGTCCGTGTCACAGTTGAGGGTGTTCCAGTCTTTCTTTCTAGAAGCAGAATTGCCACCCAGTGATGACTGGTGTATCCCAGGGCTATTTGAGATTCAAACAGACAGTTGAACTGCTTGCACACCCACTCCTAACATGCAAATATAAAGGGAATGGCTCACAGCCCCTCAGGGGGAAGTGCACAGGGTAGCTATTAGAGAGAGAGAGAGAGAAAAAAGAATAACAGATTACTGGGAGAAAACAGGCGTGTGTGTGTGTGCGTGTGCGCGTGTGTGTGTGTGTATGAGAGAGAATGAGCCACATTCCTCCATGCCAATGAAATCTTTGCTGCAAAGACAATAACATTCTCACAATACCTGTCAATATGAGTGTAGGCTGCACGTGCAGCTTTACATTCAGACCTGGCCCTAACGTTGCCATGTTGCGTGCTAGCAGCCGAACCTAACTATAAAGTCTTTTTATAGCTGCAGCCGCTAGTTATTTACAATGTGAGGCAGTTTGATTTGAGCTCAATGCTGAAGGCTCTTTTTCCATCGCTACATTCGGAACGCTGAGATCTAATGAAAATCGAATTTAAAGTTTGTTCTTGTTGAATGTATGTGGCTCTGTTGAGGGAAATGCAGACAAACCATAGGTTCGACAAGTGCTAACTCCATGTCAGATGACACTGGGCCTGTAGACATAAATGCCAACCTGCTAAATGCAGTACCGAGTATGATGATGGAAACGGATCAGGTTCACCGAGATCTAACAAGTTGGCACTTTCCATGATTGGTTCTAATCCTTCAGGTCAAGGTTGAACTGGTTCTTTAGGACTGTGACCAACGTTTGAATCAGACATCGTTTTACGTTTACATCGTTGTTTCTTTGAAATGTATTGAGCTTAATTGGCGCCTAATGTAAAACCTGTTTGATCGGTGTCCACTTGTATTTCTTGTCCCGCCAGATTTCCTTTTTAGCTACGGTATCACCGTCGTCCCGTGCAGGGGCATAAATAGACTTCAGCTGCGGCTGAGTTCAACGATATGTCAGACGCTAGGAAGACGACCTGGCTCTCGACTTAATGCGTAACGGTTTAATTATTTAGCCTTAATCCTATAGATCAATTGTAAATATAGTTGAAATCTGTCATTTAAGGCGGTCTGATGTACCAGAACCCACCGCTGACAAACAAATGAGTATTTTATAGTGATAGTAGCATGAAATGTATAAATTGGCAGGCTATTTGAAAACATCCTGGACAAACCATGTCACGTCGTGCTTTGTACCGTCACTCATCAAGGTGAGAGTCTCAGAGTGCAAACTGATAACACTTTCAACGCGTGCCATGTTTTCCTTCTTCACCTGTGATTGTCTACACATGTTTATACGGCAGTGCGTGTGCATGAATTTGTGTGCATGTGTGTGAGTGTGTTTTGTGTGTGTGTGTGTGTGTGTGTGCGCAGTTTGAAGTGAGTTGTTGCCTGCTCCCTGACCTTCCTCATGTAAACATGGACACACTCTGGCGAGGTGCTGAATGGCAGTGATTATGAGAGGGCTCTCGGCCACACACACACACACACACACACACACACACACACACACACACACACAAACACACGCACATATTCTGGGAGCTCTGCCAAGTAGGGAAGACCTACAGAGCCAGGTTTCCCCTGGCTCGCTGCCAACAGTCCATTAACAGACAGAGGAGGAGGAGGAGAAGGAGAGATGGATGGATGGAGTGGGAAGACGTGAAGTGAAGTGAAAGATAAAAGGAACTAAAAGCAGAAGACAAGGAAGTGGAGTAGGAAAAGTGCATTGTATGGGGAAATGGAGGATAATAGAAACGTCTCAGTGACTGTGTATTCCGGTTCTAATCTGAGGATTAGAGCGACGTTGATGGGATGAGAAAGTTGGTGGAGCAAATTACTTGAACGCGACTTTAACCAGATTAAAGTAAAAAGCGGGCGGGCCTGTTTTTCCATCACTCTGATTGTAAACAAGCAGATATCGGGTTATCATTTTTTTTAAGTTGACCTGACGTTCCCAGGCCAGAGTGATTTTTTTCAAACGGTAACATAAGAGACATTTACATAATTGTTCTCCGCAGCGTGGAATGGAAGAAACTGTTCATAGATTATAGATCGCCTGTGTTTGGCTGCTGGAGGCAAAATGCAAAAGAGTTCAACTGAAGTATTTGCAGAAGTTTTCTGGACTTTCATCTGGTCCACTCTCTGATCTAATGCAACTTATTTGTTAAGAGGGCTGGTCAGGTCTGGTTAGGATCCCAAGAAGGCAGACGTAGTTGCAGGTCTCAGAACTGATTATTTATTTACAGAGTCACAAAATAAGGAATACTTCACAAATTCTCTTGGTGAAGAGGCGAAGGCAAAAACCCAAAGTCTGTGGCGGAACACAGGAGGAAAAAGGCTTCGAGGCAGCAGGAGTCCTGGGTGCAGCTTGGAGCAGGGAGTCTAAACACAAGAAGTAGTATTAGTAAAGCGGCTACAAAAGAGCAAAGAGGAAGAGCTGCGAGGCTTACTGCTACCGTTGGTAGGGTAATTCTCCGGCCTCGATCTCTTCACAGCCTGCGGCTTATGAGTCCCTCTTAATTGCCGATGATGGGCATCAGGTGTGTCTGCAGCTGCACCCAGGCTCCGCCTCAGCCCTGCGCAACATGTGAGAGGGAGGAGCACAAACCAAAACAACAACAAACACAAAAGAACCCGAAGCAAAAGCACAACAAAACCCAGAAACCTAACATTATTAAATGTTTGGGGTTTTTTTTTTGCTTTACTTTTGACGTGTATAAACGCTCATTGAATTGATTTCCCCTTTTGTTTTTCAGCGGTGCTAATCTGCAACAACGGACGAGTCCCGCTGCCATTCATAACAACCAGTTAGCAACACTTTGAAGGAGACTGGTGAAGAGAGTCTAAGAGAATAGAAGGGACAAACAAGGACAAACAGATAAGCATCTCTGTTGGGTCATGTGTTGTTTGCCAGGTCATGCTTCTCCTGTCCTTTGCCCGTCTGGCCTGTTATCAGAGTGTGTGTGGCTCAGCCTGTCAGCTGACTGCAGATGACCATGTGTTGACCCCCGCAACCTCCAATCAACTCATGTGATGACTCTGTTTTCCCCGAGAACCCGCGTCAGACACGCTCATCTTCCTGCTCTACCAACTCATAAGTAAACAGACAGAAAATGAATGAATGAATGAATGAATGAATATTGGGCTTTATACACATCCTCATCAGAGATTTATTTTGGTTTCACGCCACCAATACACAACTGTGAGAAGTTACAATTTGTCCAAAGTCATCCCCTGAGTCAGACATAAGGTATCCAAGGATATATTCATTTCCACTGCGATGGTGTTTTCTCTTTATTCTCTTTATCATATAGCACTGAGTTTCTTTTTTTTATTCCCCTCATCATGTTTTTCTTTGTTGGTTATTTTACACGAGGCTGTCAGGTTTTACTCTGCCACACTTAGATGCACACTATAGATCGCTTTGTTGTTATGTTTGATTCCGCCATAACTTCAACAGCCATTTTAAAAAAAAAAAACATTGTTTATGATTCCCCCTTTGTGTGAGCACCTTAAAAATGCATTCGATCATGTTGCTTCGACTGTGAGGTCACATGTGAGAGCAGCATGTGCATTTATCAGCAACATTTATGTTCTTTTTGAGGTGGAAAAAAAAGCAAGAAAAAGACTAAGACTCTTCCTTTGTGTGTAAATGGATTCAAAGCTCCATTTTCCTTGATGCTGCTAAGCTGCACTGACAGACTGCAAAATGGGATTTGACCTTTGCAATGTCCTTTTTAATCAGAGGTAATTGACACAGATAGACCTTCGTCATAATTGTATATGTCCTTGCTAACCACACTGGGGCCCTGCACGGCTCTGCCTCTGTGGTTTCCAGCACTTATGCTAGTGTAGCTAATAAAGGAAAATAACGCACACCTTTTGGACTATGAGTTTCACAGGAATAATTGATGCCCGTACTGTGATTACACTGAAAGGACCTCACAGTAAACCTCTCCTCTCCCTCCTCCTTGCTGTTTTCCTGCGCAGCCATAAGCCAAGTTGGTGCCACTCATTGGTTCAATTAATATACAGTAACCAGTTTCTCCTTTCACCCTCCATTCTCCTCCTCCCCTCCCCTGCTGAGGTGGAAAATGTGGCTCATTCCCAATTTAATGCATGGCCAATTCCCACCTCAACGGAGCGGTAATTAAAATCCACACGCAAAGCCCCATTCATCAGCAAAGATGACAGAGAGAGGAGGTGGGAGACGGGGGGGGCGGGGGGGGGGCTCCGTCGCTGTACCCTTGAATTTAGGAATCCTAACTATCCTGTGGAGAAACAGAGAGAGAGAGTCGGGGGGGGGGGGGGGGGGGGGGGGGGGGGGGGGGGGGGGCTCCGTCGCTGTACCCTTGAATTTAGGAATCCTAACTATCCTGTGGAGAAACAGAGAGAGAGAGTCGAGGCTTATTTCTTCCTGCATGTGATACATTATGATGTCTTATCTCTCAGTCGTTTCTTCAACAATCACATACTTTAAATGCATTTGTGTATGCAACACATTACATTCCTCTGAGTGTCAATGATGCCCCCCCCCCCCGCCCCTCCCTGCTCTCCAGTACCTGCAGGCATTTCATCCTATTAGCATAACACCCACAAGTTTAAGCCCTGCCCCCAATATTAGTAATTTCACCCCTCCCTTATTACAGATCCCCCACCTTGGGTACCCCATGGCAGCTTTTCTATTTGACAGCAGTCCTGCTGTGCACTCTCCACACACACACACACACACACACATGTTGTACGACCATGACCCCCAAAGAGCCTTGTGCATGTTGACAATATCTTTTGGGGTGTAGGGGCAGCAGAGGGGCTCTGGGAGGTTGATGGGAGTGTGTGTGTGTCATTGTTTGCTGTGGGTGATTACCCATGTTGCCACCCAGCAGCTGTTTGCATGTTTATCATGCCGTCCGTCCACACATGGATGGGGCCTTGTCTGGCGCCGCGTTGACATCACATCACTGTTGAGTTCAGTTACATCTTTACAAATCCCACAAAAAAAAAAAAAATCCAACCCAGGATTCATGCTGTGACATTTTTTAAAGAAAGAAAAAAAAAGTTATGTGTTGTTTTAAGAGATGATTTAAAATGAGGGGAAACTGTTTTTTTTTGTCTGCGCACATCCCAGCTCAGCGATCGGCAATATTTTAAGATATAACAATGTCTTTTCTCTTGCAGTCTCTGCAATCCCAGTGATGGTGGCATATGTCCAAGGCCTCGTCCCCCCCCCCCCCCCCCCCCCCCCCCCCCCCAACTCCCAACCACCTTCTCCATGTCTGTCTTTTTTTTCTCCCCGTCCTGCAGTGGACTGCACTTGAGCTTGAATGGCCAGGGCAGGACAGGCAGCTGCCTGGGCCCTGTGCACCAGAGAGGAGGGGTGGGAGAGAGGAGTGCACAGATTTTAATGAGATGCACAGTGTCAATGGCCACTCTCTCTGAAGAGGGCAAGAAGAAAAGGGTGCTCTCTCTTTCTCCCCGCTCCCCTCTCCGCTGTGCCCCTTCCTCCAGCTCCCTCTCTATCCCCTGCCCTCCTCCCCAGCTGGCGAAGAGCTTTGTTAGGCGCCAGATGATACCCCAGATGCCCCGGCCCAGCCGCCCCTTTCAGCTACATTCACCAGCCTCCCCTCAGGTCAGAGGTCACCACCGGGCATCTGAATTGATCTCCGTGGCAACAGTGGTCATGGCGGTTGAGAGTGGCAGAGGCTTTTTGTTGTTGACTGGTTGCCATAGCTTGTGCTTAATTAATCAGATGCAGTCCCAGAGAAAGCTGAAGTATGATTTATGAAAAAAAAAGTGTCCGTTTTAAGTTGTCGTAACGCAAAATGAGCATTTTACTATGAATAAAAAATTAATGGTGATGGTGATTTAGGAACAAGTTAGTTACTTGTTAGGGAAAAAAACAACTAGAGGGGACAAGGTCTATTGTAAAGCAATAGAAAACAAGTGTTATAGAGGTTTTGGCTGTGTTATACCCAGTTCCTCCAGACCCTGTGGATTTCACTGTTTCTGTGCTGATGACCCTGCAGTTTGGTGCTTTTTCAGCCCTCTACTGGACAAACACACAACTGCAGCAAGCAACACACTGAGGGGGCAACCCAAATGTCAAAGTCCTGTTTTAATGTGTGAATGTATGAAATGTTCTGTGATGCTGAATTATTTGTGGTTGATTGTTGTTGATTTCATATTTTTTATCACTGACAGTTCATACAGGAACACTGATTGATCATTTCTAAAAACAATGTTAAAGTGGGAAAAAGTCTCTTAAAGAAAACACACAAACATATTGTCACTTGCTATTCCTGGACTTGTTCATTTATTTTGTTGGCGTTCTCAGTGTCCTGACTGTGAATATAAATGCCATTACAACTGAACTTCACTTGGTTTCCTCTGCTCTGTTTCTTGACTTCTCTCCGCTCGCGGCCTCTGTTGGTCACGCTGTCCAAACAGATCAAAGGCCACACGATAAGAAGAGGGCAAAAAAAAAAAAAACACTGGGAAAGATTCAGAAGTCCGGAGCAATATCGTGTAACAAGGAAAAACAAGCATTGGCCACTAATGTGTATCTTGACAAATCCTTAGAGGATGGGAAAGCAGAAAGGAGACATATAAAACTTTGATTTGTGATTCTAGTACTGCTGATTTTGCAGAGTACATTGAACTCCTGCATATTATTATCATGGGATAAGCAGTAACTGTGCGTTTCCTCCCCTTGCGTGTGCATGTATTCGTAAGCTCTCAGGTAAACAGTCACTCTGTGTTGGTTGAGCCTGTGGCTCCGACCGCTCCCTTAAGTCATCACACCCTCAGATAACATAACTGATCAACAGTGGCAAACTGCACAGGAGAGAATGACCCTGTCGCTGTCCTGCACGCTCATGCAAAACAAGCTCAATTATTCAGTTAAGAGGAATTTAACTGAACATTCCTTCTTACGACAAACTTCACAACACTTCACACAACAGTGGCAGTGAGGTTTTTGTACAAAATGAAAATTTCGACAACATACTTTACTATGACGTTTGTGGTGAACCTTTTATGTTTTTCTAAAAAAACTTGGCATTTTCCAAACTTTTCGACAAATTACTATAGCGTGACGTTTTTGTAGAAAATGATTGGGTTTTTTTGAAATTTTCGACAACGTACTATGCTATAATGTTTTTGTTGACTTTTTGACGTTTTTTAGAAAAACGAAGATTTTTTTGTGAATACTGACGACATACTACACTATAACAGAAATGTTTTGACAATGATGTTTTTGACCTATCAGAAAAAGAGATTTTCAGGTGTTTCATCAACAAAATATCATTCTGGGTGGTGATATCACACTATTTTATGGCACTTTAGCACGTTTTTTACATTTTTAATTTTATGCCATTTTTGGACATTTCGACATACTAACCCCTTACGTTTTTTTTCGATTTTTGACCTATGAGAAAATGAGGTTTTCTGTCCTCTAATCAACAAAATATCATTCTGGGGGGTGATTTCATGCTATTTCCTGCCATCCTGGTGCGTTATTTACACTTTTAATTTTTGCCCATTTTTGGACATTTTCGTCATACTAACCCCTTACGTTTTGTTTCTATTTTTGACCTATGAGAAAATGAGGTTTTCTGGCGTCTAATCAACGAAATATCACTCTGGGGGGTGATTGCACACTATTTCCTGCCATTCTAGCGCGTTTTTTCC
>JAFBJQ010000155.1:25200-112725 GCA_016785345.1 Trinectes maculatus
GAGCGAGGGTGGAGGGGAGGGAGCTGAGGAAGACAAGTGATGGAGGAGCTGAAAGAGGGGGCAGAGGAATGGGGGAGGACAGTAACATAAACATCACTATCATGTCTGACGTTCTGCTAAAAACACAACAAAACAAGGGAGTGAGGAGCAGGGAGCAGTTTCTGTGTCCTGACTGAACCTGGAGGTGAAACCATGCTGACATTCATTCAGTCATCTAACCTGCTTCGCTTGTACGTACGTGTGTGTGTGTGTGTGTGTGTGTGTGTGTGTCTGTGTGTGTCTGTGTGTGTGTGTGTATAAAGAACCAAAACACAAGTCCGATTAGCTGATAATGATCAGAGCTGCCGTTGCAGATCATCTTTTATACCTAATAATAGTTGAATTAATTAATTAGTTGAAAAAATGAATTTATAAAATTTGATAAATGAATTGATCATTTGTCAGTTTTTTTAAAAATCCATGTTTTATCCCGATTTTAAAAATCCAGCTTCGTAGGTTTAATCCCTGTGTTACCTCTTCATGTATATCCGTGTGTTATGTTTACATCCGAACCTTTTCTCTCTCTGTAAAACTCACTGTTCCATGAGTCACCTTCACTAAGAGACGGTTACTCTGTCTTCGTCCAATCAGAAGGCTTCCTGGACTCTCTAACTCCTCCCACCCGTGTTCGTCACTGTCTGATTCATGGCGACATCCACAGGTGGAGTTGGAGGTGGCTGTCGTCGTGACGTCACACATTGACTGTAAACACAATCATAGATTCATGTTTGTAGATGTAACTCGATGTCTGTTTTCACGGGGACCACTTCCTGTGCAGCACGCGTCCACAGGACTCTGCATCAGGACGCTGACTGTCCGTTTACTTCTGTCCATAATAATCAGGTAGAAGAATTGGAATTAGCTTTGCACAGGGAGGAAGAGTGAAGCTTCGTTTAGCAGCGACAGAATCAGCATAAATAAATAGGTCTCATAAAAGACATCATACTTGTACATAAATAATACGACTTGTACATAAATAATACAACTTGTACATAAATAATACGACTTGTACAAAATAATACGACTTGTACATAAATAATACGACTCGTACATAAATAATACGACTTGTACATAAATAATACGACTCGTATAAATAAAGTAAAAAGTATCAGGGTGTCATGTGTATTGTGCAGAGCAGATGATTGGTGAACACTGCTGTCAGAGCTCTTCAGCCTTTACTGCTACTTATTCCATCACCAGCTCTTCCTCACCCCCCCCCCTCTCACACACACACACGCACACACACACACATCCAACCTCTGCCCACACATGACAGCATCTCCCCATCCCCACTCCCTCTTGACATGTCATTTGTAGAATGTAACCCACATGTACATGTCAGCCCACACTCACTTGCAGACACACACACACATGCACACATACACTGACACGCAAACGAGCTCAGGGTGACAGCTGTCACTCAGCCTCAGGTTGTCATGGTAACAGCTTCCCAGCTACAGCTGGTGAAAATGAGATGTGTCCAGAGTTTGGAGCTGAGTGGTGCTGAGGCTGCACTGTGTTACAGGTTGACACGCACACACACACACACACACACACACACACACACACACACACACACACACACACGAGCACACCCAGTGTCCCATGTTAATTACCCAAACACACGTCGGGCGTTCAGATCAGAACAACACAAACTGTTCACGAGGATCAGAAGTGTGTTTCACTGATAGTGTCAGGGGCAACAACATGGTATCATGGTATGATGGTATGATGGTATGATGGTATGATGGTATCATGGTATCATGGTATGATGGTATGATGGTATGATGGTATCATGGTATGATGGTATCATGGTATCATGGTATCATGGTATCATGGTATCATGGTATGATAGTATGATGGTATCATGGTATCATGGTATCATGGTATCATGGTATCATGGTATCATGGTATGATGGTATGATGGTATGATGGTGTCCCGCAGTGCTGAAGACGCCAGAGCTCAGGTTGTAACGTGAATACGATTTCCTCTGAGAGCACCATCATCCGATTATAAAACTCCTCCGTCGACCTGATTCGTTTCAGTTGTAACACATCAGAGCGCACAGTGTAACTGAGACGACAACTGAGAGTCAAACATTACAAACATTCAATAAAATACAGCCCATAAACATAGTCAACTAATGAATCTTGATTCATTAACCTGTGTCACATAGAAACATTCGTCACTGTGACGTAGCATTAACATGTAATATCAGAAATGATCAGTATCAGTTTTTACTTTTTTCATTGACACAACTTTTACACAACGTGCAAATATTATACATCAAACTCTCCAGCTACATCTTCTCTCACTCAACATCTCAAAGTATGAGAGATGTGATGTGTAGGTTTTGAGATACTTAAGTTTTGTTTTGTTTACTTTTGTTTGTTTACCTGAAATGATTTCGTTTTTGTTGGGGGGGCGGGGACCGCACATATATCGGTATCGGTCGATATCGGTATCGGAAATGAATAGTTGGACAATATCGGTAAAACTGCCAACATGGAACATCTCTAATGTGTGTATATATATGACATTTACACAAGTGCTGTGTCGCTCGTATAATAGCAGCATCATCACCTGTACTCCTCCGCCCTCTGACCTCCGCCCTCTGACCTCTGACCCTGGAAAGGCTGACAGGCCTCTTTAGTGCCACAGCTTCACAGCTGTCGGGTCACTGTTTGTTCCCTGACCATCCTGTCTGTGGGCTGAGATCTGATCCAGGTGTAAACCGGATCCTGTTCAGACCAGGTCTGATTTCTGATGTCTGGTTTCATTCACACCTGCATGAACACATGCTCTTCCTCACTTTAACACCGGGGTCACACAGAGTCATAGTCTCTCTCTCTCTCTCTCTCTCTCTCTCTCTCTCTGTGGCACGACATGACCCTGCACTTTCTCACTGTAAACACATGAATGTTGAACTGTAGAAAAGTAATGTTGCTGCTTCTCTCTCTCTCTCTCTCTCTCTCTCTCTCTCCCTCCCTCCCTCGTCTCAGGTGATCATCCAATAATAGTTCAAATTATGCACAGCTGGTATTAATCAACACTGTCTAATTAGCACCTCAAAGCCACCTGGGTAATTGCCAGGGAAAATGCATGAGGGAAAACATGGCTGACGTTGTTACCTGCGTTCACTTTCATCTGGGTCTGAAGTGGGAACGCTCCCACGTGGTTGTGCCGACACGTACGGATTTAGCACAGCCAACAGCTGACGGTGACTGCGTTTCTGTGTGTGAAAAAAAACTAGATTTATATTTTGTGCAGAAATTGGTGGCACGCGCTAATGCTGCAGTAAATTTCACAATAAAAGCATGTGACAGCGGTCGTGTCAGAGTCTGACAGGAAGCAGCTTGGAGCTGGGAGGATGTGGACTTGAACGTGGCTGATGCTTTTGAGGCTTGTTGTGAAAATGGTAGGATCCAGTGTTGTTTCTCTCTTATGGCTACTAAATAGTCCTTTAATGAGAATGTAGCTGTTCCAGTGGAATGTTTACAATGTGAAAGGGTAGGAAAAGTGAACTGGGCTGTTTGAGAGTCTGTCCCACTTGGGTCTCTGGATGTTAATGTCACTATTTCTGGCTGCGACTGGAGCAGGGCAGAGGAGATGTGTGAGGGTTATGTAATTCTCACATCAGCAGAAAATAAATCTGCTTCATGTCACTTTGGCTTCTATTCACGGCTGCTCCCTGTTTGTCTTTGTTGTTGAATTCACACAGTGTCGATACCTGGAAATGAGAATGTCGTAACGTTGTGTTGTTGTGCTGCTTGTGGCATCAGCTGCTGTATCTACACACACACACACACACACACACACATGTATGAACACACTGTCGCGGTTAGTGTTGAATATCTATAGATCTGTCAAACTGGACCAGGTTCTGTTGAAAGTGTTCTGCTCTGTGCCGTATCTCCGGCTGTTCCTGCTCCTCCTGCTGCTCCAGCGGCAGGCTCGTCCCTGAGTTTGTCTTTGTGTGAGCAGCCTCACCAGGTATCGAATGGGGTTAGATCTCCAAAGGCCTGTGAAGGTCTGAGAAAGAGCGCAGTCTACAGGACAAGGTGACCCACTTCCTGGAAAAACCCATTTCCTTTCCTTTTCTCTCCTTCCCTTTCTTCTCTTTCATCTCCTGCTTTTCCTACGCAGTGGTGGAAGAATGTGAAAAAGAAATGAAGTGAAGATATCTGCCCATTTACAGTTTCAAATTAACGACCATTTTCTTTTCTCACCTGACCTCAAAATACGTTTTATTAAATTTGAATTTGAAGAATTGTGTGTGTGTGTGTGTGTGTGTGTGTGTGTGTGTGTGTGTGTGTGAGAGAGAGAGAGAGAGACCACTCAGTCTGATATTTAACATTTCACTTATTATCTGCTTTTTAGTTCGGTTGTTCGTGCGACCAAATAAAAAGCATTAGTTTTGATTTGACTGATTTGCACACTGAATAAAATCAGCTGCGTTTCTCTCCTCCCATCTATCATTCCATCTGTTGTGGGAAGTGTTGTTATGGAGGTTGACCAGTAAGTGGCGCTAAATTATCATAACAGATACTGTATATCCTTCTGCTTGGCTGCATCCTCTGTGTGTGTGTGTGTGTGTGTGTGTCTGTGTGTGTGTGTGTGTATGGACTAGATGACAGAGAATGTATGACAGCCTCTTCAGTTCATGCTAATTAAACCAGCTCATAATGTTCCCTTCCTAAGATTCCAGTCGGAGTCAGAGGTTGTTATTCAGTTTATTATTATGTCATTATGTCATTGACCTTTTGACCCTCGGGGAGAAGATAAAACTGTGGGGCCTTGTCACAGATTTTCTCTCAGGTTCTCTGCAGACTTTCACACATGAATTTCACTGGAAGCCATGAATTTTCTCTGCTTTTTAAAATAACGTCGCAGCAACTGTAACAACAGCACAGATGTTGTTTCTGTTGTTGTTTTACTTTGTGTGGATGTGGTGTTGCGTGACCTGTGTGTGTCTGTGTGTGTCTCTCAGTCCCAGCAGTCATGCGGAGGCCGTCGGCAGGAGGAAGCTGTACAGTGCGGTGCCTGGGAGACACTTTGTGGTGGCGCGTCCTTACACCGGCCAGACAGAGGGGGAGATCAACCTCTACAAGGGCGACAGGGTCAAAGGTGAGACAGGAAGTAACTGCAGTGCTTTTCTTCTTCCTGCTTCAGTGAGTCTGAGGCTGTGTCTGAAATCGCTCCCCCACCACTATAGACCAATACCTTTTGTAGTGGTGTCTGAAAGCTTAGGGATCATAGCATGTCCACTATATAGTGCACTCAATGTATCCCACAATTCACCACCAAATGTAGTGTACATCCGATGGTCACTAACCGGAGCAAGATATCCCATCATGCATTGCCAGAAATTCTCTGGGCTGCACGGAAGTGAAAATGGCGGACGGACGGGAGGGAAATATACATAAATATGATAAAATATAACAAAATACAAAAATAAAAATCACAGGACAGTAATCAAAAGCCTCTAATTTAATAAAAATGTAGTGGTAAACAAACAAGTATTTTGTGAGACGACAATAATGTGGTACGTTTTAATTGTGCGACAGCGATGACGTAATTACCGGCGCCGAGAGTAGTGTCTGAAAGATTTTTCTGTTGAGCTCACTGTATAGTCCACTACATTTATATCCCTGTGTAGGGAGTAGGGAGTAGGGAACGAGGAAGTGATTCGGACTGAGTCTGAGTCTGAGTCTGAGTCTGAGTCTGAGTCTGAGTCTGAGTGATCCACATCAACACTGCAGCAGAACCACAGCAAGTGTGAGTCAACCAGCAGCATCATGACTTTTATTTAAAGTCTCAACGCGTCAACACACATGAGAGAAGCTAAGTTAACACAACTCCACTCAGGTTATCAGTGATGCAGACGGGACAGTCAGTCCATTCAGAGTCATGGTCATAGCGGCACCTACTGGACACAGGAAATGATTGGCTCTTTCACAGGCTCCTCCTGTTCCTGAAATGTGTGGCGTTCTTTTCTTCACTTTTGGTGACTTTAATTATTTGTGCTCAGAAACAGCAATAAATAAACAGAAATAAAATACTGGCGTAAAGTAGCTCACAAATTCTTTTTTCTTTCTGCACAGTGTGAGTAAACGTACTCGTAGCATTTATTCACCTGTAGGATGAATAAGAGACGCTGATTGGCTGCTTGGCCTCGTGATGGCCTCTGAAAAGGAAACGAGTCAAACAGTTAATTATTATATCTGATGAGAACGACAATCCCGTTGATTGAATTAATTATTAATTATTGTTGTTGTTGTTGTTGTTGTTGTTGACATTTTTTACTATAAAAACTCCACAGCGGTTTTATACACACACACACACACACACACACACACACATTCTGGTCTCTTATTTTACTTTGTTGTTAAACTATTGTCATTTTTCACTGTCCTCCGCCCCCCACCCCCCACCCCCACCCCCCCTCGCTCCAGTTCTGAGCATCGGAGAGGGGGGTTTCTGGGAGGGCAGCGCCCGCGGCCAGGTGGGCTGGTTTCCAGCCGACTGCGTGGAGGAGATGCCGGCCAAGGCCACCGAGGAGAGGAGCTGTAAGTCTTATCACCTGCGGCTGTGTTGTGTGGCGTTGTGTTGTGTTGTGTAGGACTTGAACAGAGCAGAGTATGGAGGCTGGAGGCTGCAGGGTCTTGAGGCGGCGTGATGACACTCGTGTCTTCACTGTCTCCGCTGCACGAGCTGCCTGTGTCTCTCTCCCCAGGCCGCGGTGCACAAAGCCCAGCACTTCACTGCCCTTCTAACTCAGCTGTGCTCTGATGTCCTCTGAGAGCAGGCTAATGAACGCGTCAGCCCCCCACCCCCACCCCCACCCCCACACCCACCCCCACGTTACATCACCTTCCCCTAGTGCTGTGTGAGCTGCAGTGATCTGTCTCTGTCCCCGTGTCTCTGTTCATGTCCCTGTGTCTCTGTCCCCGTGTCTCTGTCCCCGTTTCTCTGTTCATGTCCCCGTGTCTCTGTCCCTGTGTCTCTGTCCCCGTGTCTCTGTGTCTCTGTCCCTGTGTCTCTGTCCCCGTGTCTCTGTTCATGTCCCCGTGTCTCTGTCCATGTGTCTCTGTCCCCGTGTCTCTGTTCATGTCCCTGTGTCTCTGTCCATGTGTCTCGGTCCCCGTGTCTCTGTCCCCATGTCTCTGTCCCTGTGTCCCCATGTCTCTGTCCCCGTGTCTCTGTTCATGTCCCTGTGTCTCTGTCCATGTGTCTCGGTCCCCGTGTCTCTGTCCCCATGTCTCTGTCCCTGTGTCTCTGTGTCTCTGTCCCCGTGTCTCTGTCCCTGTGTCTCTGCTTGGCTGGTATGAACTCCTGACCCGGGGCCATTGGCTCAGGCAGCTCCTCTCACACTGTTCCATCTTCACGTTGCCCTCAGCTCTGCCTTGTTAAAAGAAGCCTGTCAGAAAACGGGTGCACAGGGTGCACAGGGTGCACAGGGTGCAAAGACCCAATCAAAGAGGCGGCACGGCCGCGGCCTGGTGAGCCGCCTGCCCGACGCCGAGCGGTCGATGCTGATTGGAGCAATAAGGAGGCTTCTTTTTTTTAACCCTTTGACAGGTGTGAATGGAGCTGGAGTTTGTCGTCTGTTCATTGTGTGTCTGTGTCAGACAGACGCCCTCTCATAACGTATACTCATCCTTAAAGGGACAGTCACACATCATGTTTGACCTTCATACGATGTGAGGTCAAGATGGCAAACGGAATGTGCTGACGGAACGTTACACTATGAACAGCTGACAACATGAAAATAGCACAACTCTAACACTCATATTTACACACACACACACACACACACACACACAATGCATGCACTATCTCTATTGATCTGTGACCATAGAAACCAGCTGGTTGAAGTCAGACTGCAGTTGCTATGGTGTATGATCATGTTGCGTGTATCATCCATCCATCCATCCATCCATCCATCCATCCTTCCTCTTGTCATCTTCCACATCTACATGTTTTTTTTCTCCACTCCACCTCCTTCATTTCTTTTCTATAAAAAAACAAAACAACAACCTACAACCTGTTTTTTCTTCTTTTGCGTTTCTATTGGTCGGTCGCCTGCGTGCGTCCTCCCTCCCGCCTCCATCTCACACCGCGGACGTTGAATCAGGGGCAGAGAGAAAAATAACTGTTGCAGTAAAGATGACAAGATGTAAGCCGGATCAGTGGAGATGGAGTGACTGTGAAAGAGTGAAAGAGTGACAGCTGGTGTGACGGAGAGGATGTGGAGGGGGGAGGTGGAGAATCTTCAGGCCATGCTTTTGAAAGATTCACATTAAAACTGTTTTTCTTGTGTCCATGAACATCATTTACTGCACATGGTGACGTGACAGATAAAACAGGAAGTGGGATCTCGCTCACCTCACTGATACCTGCTTCTTTTACTTCTGGTTCTCTTTCAGGGATGAATGTTTCACACACATCAAACAGTTTGATGTGAAGAGGCTTTTATTTATTGTCATTGACATCCTCACCCTCTGGATCTGTGTTTCTCAGTCCTCAGCTGACTGAAATCCAGTCTGATCACGCCATGAGGTTCTGTCAGTCAAATGTAAACAATGGATGTTTAAAGTGATGTAATTGGCAGCAAACAGGAAGTGAAGGTTGATGTCGCACTGCTGTGATCCTCCAGATTCCCGAGCGGACCGCGCTGACCGGAGGAAGCTCTTCAGACACTACACTGTGGGCTCCTACGACAGCTTCGACGCCTCCAGGTTAGACCTGTCTCTCTCTCTCACACACACACACACCTATACACACCTATACACAAACTGTACATAAACACAACATTAAGGATGCTAATCTCTGTCTCTGTTTATCAAAGCAGATTTACTTAAATGCTCACCTGACCTGAACAGCAGCAGATTTTCAGTTACTGGTCCTCATCAGTTAGCTAATTATCAATGAGATGATCAATACGTAGTGGACGTAGCAGTGTGTTCTGTCAGTTTGGGCTGTGAGGCCGTTGTGACGTCACTCAGCAGGACTCGGTGAACATGCTGGAAGGCGTTTTGGTTGAATATGGGTCAAGGTGAATGTGTCTCACTCGGCACGTTGACGGAGGGCTGGAGACCCATGTGGCATCACATGTCCAGATGAGATGATCTCAGGTTTCTGCTCCCTGATGGAACAAACTGTCTTAAATGATATTTGTCTCCGTCTTTAAGAAACTTGCATCATGTCCTTTGTTTTCTCTTTAAAGATTCATACCTGTTTTTAACATTAAGAATCCAAACGCGGCAGGAACTTTGTGTTTATGGGCTGAAAGAAGGAGCCAAAGGGGAAATGAAGTGAACTGGATTCCGCACCGTAACATCTGGACTCTTCCAGCAATGGAACAGAGAAATCCTCATATTTTTATACAGCAGTAATCCACCCCAGCCCATCGCCCAGCGACAGACAGCTGTTCACCTACACGTTTGTGAAATAAGAATCTGAGATTGTGATAAAAGCAGATGAGATGGAGGAGAATGGGAATCAGCCATGAAACAAAGTGTTTTTTTTGTTTTTACTGTCGGCTGTAAACCTGCAGGATGAAAAAACACTTTAGCTTGTGTACAGCCCAGGTACAAAGTTAAAGATGCTCGTAAACACAAATCCAGTCATCAGTCTCGACTGCACAGACACTGAGGTTTGACGCTGGACCTCTTCGATTCACTGTGACTTGTCGTGTCCCGTCAGGAGATCTCCGGCTTCCTGTCATTTCTCCTACGTAGGAATGGAGAAATGAGTGTGGTTTCCTCTGACTGCTGATGATGCTATTAGACGTTTGACGTCAGAGCGTCAGAGAGGGTTTGCACGGAGACCCTCCAGGAGTTTGGTTGTTTTCCACGCTGGTTTATCTTATCTCCTCACCACCACTTTACGAGTTGGATGACTGTGTCTAAGAACTGCCCTCAAAGAGGTGAACCTCCTCGAGGTGAACCTCCACACTCTGACGTCAGGACGTCAGGTCATGGTCCACAGATGAACGTCTGACCTGCAAACACATTGTGCTACACACAGAACGTCTATAAATGCACTGCAGGCTCCCACAGAGCGAGGCGAGTGCTCCCCCCGGGGGTCGGGTTGCAGTAGAACACCACACAGCCTGTGAAGCAGGGACCCCCCCCCCCCCCCCCCCCCCCCCCCCCCCCCCCCCCCCCCCTGTGAAGCAGGGAGCCCCCCCCCCCCCCACCCCAAACACACTGACACCCACCCAGGGTAAACAGGCCCCTCCTTTCTGCACACTGTGCTGCACTGACCCACAATGTCTAATCAAGGTGCGATTACCAGTGGCCATCCACTGTGGACTTGCTCGTGCTGTGTGTGTGTGTGTGTGTGTGTGTGTGTGTGTGTGTGTGTGTTTAATGCTAGGAGATAACCTTCAGTGTGTCAGCAGTGCGGGCCTCCTTCGTCTCTAGACAGATTGTGTTGCTAAGGGAACAGTTGCTAGGATGGCAGTTGGACCTCTCTCCTTTATTCTCCTCTCTTCTCTCTCTCCCTCTCTCTCTCTCTCTCTCTCTCTCTCCCCACGTGTCTATTCAGTGTAATCTGGCTCTTGATAGAAACTGAATGCTGCAGCTTTCAGCACACACCTCAGGCCGGAGGAGAAAACTTGGCCTTTGAGTTGCGCCTCTCTCCCACAGTTCAGCCTCAGCAGCTGCATGGCGGCAGGCGGTGGCGGTGGCGGTGGTGGCGGGCGGTGGCGGTGGCACCACACCGGGCCTGGCTGCCTGTAGTGCAGGCAGTGAGAGATGGAACGTACCATCACAGAGGAGACCAGTGTAGCTTAGATAACCACCATTTGTTTTCACTGCTTCAGCTTTTCTGTCCAGTTACTTCTGGCCAGAACGCTGAAGAGAGACGATTGACCTTTGCACTCGACTGATCAGATTTATGAGTCAGAATATAATCAACTCTCTAATCAATCAGTCAATCGATCAGTTTGTCTCAACGTGCTGGTATAACAGCTGTCAACAACGTGTATTCGAGTCTTTGTTTACCACGTGATCATGAGACGCACATCTGTCAGGCTGACACTGATTTGTTGTTAAACGTTACACAACTTTTACACATTTACACTAAAACAGTGACGTTGTGATCAGATTAACAATCGATCAGCCAGTCGATGGAATTATGACGTCATGAGATCCATTTTCAACAGCTGCTCATCATCTACTCTTTCATCTCCCCACATACACACACACACGCACACACACACTGCAGCGCGCCCCCCCTCCAACCACGCCCCCGCCCCGGTGAGCCTCATCCTTCCTCCCGCCTCATCATGAGCCATTAACCGCTAACAGCAGCCGCCTCATGTCGCTCGTCCTCTCTCTCCGGCGGCCGGAGCCTCCGCAGCAGAGGCGGCAGTAACCGCGCCGCGGGCGGAGCCGCATCACCGGCCGCCTCCCTCCGTCTCTCCGCTCCCGTGCTTCGGAGATGCAGCGTCCCGGCTCCCGGAGCCGCCGTCACACCGTGTGACAGAGCCTCAGAGCGGCGGGACGAGGCGAGGCGGGGCGGGGTCGGGGTCTCCTGCCCCGGCCGGCGGCATGAACCTCCAGTCGGGCAGAGCGACCGTGGCCATGCTGCGGATGATGGGCTGTGCTAACGGCCGCTCTGCTCGGCTCCTCCACAGTGACTGCGTGGTGGACGAGAAGACGGTGGTCCTCCAGAAGAAGGAGAACGAAGGCTTCGGCTTCGTCCTGAGGGGGGCTAAAGGTAACACACACACACACACACACACACACACACCGCTAATAATTATACCGCCAATGATGTGCCGCTAATATTCTGTTTATGTATGCTAATGCTATCTTTATATATGCTAATATTATTTTATTTATGCTAATATTTTGTTTATGAACATTAATACACTGATTGTCTAAGTTAACGTATCTTAATATGCTGTTTATTTATGCTAATATGACAGTAACAGTAGATGCAAAGATGCTAGCAGGCGTCTCTGCATCTACTGTTACTATACAGTATGTGTAGCATATAACTGTGTGTGTGTGTGTGTGTGTGTGTGTGGGTGTGTGTGTTGACTTGTTTTGTCAATATATGATGTGTGAGAACAAGCTGACCCCCCCACACACACACATACATATATATACATACATATATATGTATGTATATACTGTATATGTATAAACTATAGAGACACTTTAAAAGTTTGGCTGTGACAAATAAAATGACCCTATACCCCCCAAAAAGCCCCAGTGCGTACACACACACACACACACACACACACACACACACACCACACACACACACACACACACACACACACACACACACACACACACACACACACACACACACACACACACACAGAGCATTGGAGTCAGTGAAGCTGTGAAGACATTTGTTGTTGTGTGTTGTTGTCAGGTCAGGGATACAGCTGATGGCACATCATCCTTTATGACCCTGACATCTGGATTGTGACGTCACTGGTTAATCATGTAGAAAAAGGTGGTGGTGGGGGGGTTGACATGTACCTGATGCCCCCTCCGCCCCCCCGCCACTGCATCAGGACTTGTTGTGTGTTGTTGTTGTGGTAGCGGCGGTCGATCCAGGCACTTTGATATCTCACCGGGCCACGAGACCAGCTCTAAAAATAGCAGGTTTATGCTGCTGCGTTGGTTTCTATGACAATGTCTGCCATGTCATAATCCACGTTGCATTCCACAACTGTGGCAGCATGCGATTGGTTCTACGCCCCGGTTACTGGCGAGAGGGAGAATTAGCATATTCATGTTCCTGTGTTTTTTAAGACACACGCAGGGAGAGGAGAGAGAAAGACACACACACACACACACACGCACACACACCAACACACACACGCACACACATACGGGTCTCACCCTGGAGGAACTGACCCAGCCAGGCTTATTCTGCATGGGGCTGAACACACACACACACACACACACACACACACATGCACACAGGCAGACCAACACATAAAGAAGCACCAGAAGTCGCCACAGTCATGTGAACACCCTCATGAACCCTGGTGTGCGCTTGCGTCTCTTCCAGTGGAATGATGAGTTATAGGAAGTGTCACTCGTCACCACTTGTTTCTCACAGCCACAACATACTGTATATTGTAACCTTCCCGTGGGGGGTTTGGGGTGGGTGGGGGGCTGCAGCCATGTAAGGGGGAGTGTAGTGATAGCACAGCATGAGCTACATGGTGAAAAATGAAGACGCTATGATGTTTGAATGAATCTCAGCTTCAACAACCACTTCACCGTTCCATTTATTCTGATGTCATTTCATGTCGTGCGTTTCAGCGGACACGCCCATCGAGGAGTTTACTCCCACGCCTGCCTTCCCCGCCTTGCAGTACCTGGAGTCGGTGGACGAGGGAGGGGTGGCCTGGCAGGCGGGACTCAGAACGGGGGACTTCCTCATCGAGGTAAGAGCGGCTCCGTTTGTGAAATACACCTGGTCGATGGCGGTCTGTGCAGCGAAGGCCACTGAACACAACTCTGGTTCTCGTTGTTGGTTCGCACGGTTCGATGGCGGCTGCTTGTTGTGATGCTGCTAATGAAGGAGGCGGAGTTTATTTGTCCCCCCCCCCCCTTGTATGCCCCCCCCCCCGCTTTGTATGAAACGGTTGTTGCAGCGACTTTACTGTGAAATCAGCTGTTTCATGCAATTACAGCAACAGCTGATTCCTGTCACCTCTGATCTGGACCGTCAGTCATAGACGGAAGAAACCATGTGGATCTCTGCAGAGTTTATACATGATCATTGGAGGAACAGGGTCCAGACACAAGAGTCCAGAGTCCTGATACAAAAGCTCAGTCCAGAAGGCAGCTGTACACGTCATGTGTTTGGTTTGCGATGCTAGCTGTTGGTGAGTGATACAGTGATGTTTCTGAATAGTAGAACTGATCGGCAGTTATGTGCAACGGCTCATATTCTCAAATGTCATTGTTTTCACTGAGTAAACAAGAAATCAGGAAATTGCATATACACGTGCTGTATGTTCAGCAGTTGATCTGATAGTCATTGCAGAACCAGAAGCAGAGCTGAGCTCTGGTTGGAGTAAAAGCAAACTGCTCAGGAGACTGATGGATGATGTGTTTGAGATAAACATGTGTGTCGTTATCTTTTCAGCACTGACAGGCTGAAACTAATATAATAATCATTTTTCACATGAGACACAAAGCTGCTTTGGTTAATTATGACCGATGAATTAAATTTGTTTGTTTTTCAGTTTTGTTTAATTATAATTATATTATAATTTAATTGCTTTGGTTCTTTTCCTACGGCCATGAGGTTTTCTGCCACCGGCCGTGGCCATGTTGACCATGTGGCCATTATTATTATTATTATTATTATTATTATTATTATTATTATTATTATTATTATTCTGATAAAGTGAGCTGTGTGTCACAGAGCAGACCTCAGAATATTGTCGTTAAACTTCAGTAATGTTAATCAGGCAGTGATATGTCAATGGGAGATTTTTTAATCGTTTAATATCAATGAGAGATAGATTACAACTTACGGTAGTTGTCAGCATCAAATGAGTTGTGTGTTCAGGGTGTGTATCATCATGACTCTTGTGTTGTTAATATTTGCCACCTCCACTTACAGATAAGTCCTGGATAGGACATTTGTGTGACAACACTATTTCCCCAATATATAATGTGTGCTTGTGTGTGTTATCATCGTCCACTGCTCAGTGTCAGTCACTGATGTACAATGCACGTTGTCTATTTTCAGCTTGGTCTTCTGTGACTGTGTGTGTGTGTGTGTGTGTGTGTGTAAGCAGCTCTGCAGTGGGGATTGTTTTAGTTTGTGATTCTGCTAAATGGAGCATCAAATGAGAATGAGCAGACTGTAGCTATGGAGCTCTCCCTCACGCGGACGTTGCTTCATCTCTCATTTGTTATCGCTCAGATGTTGGCTGATGCCGTCGACGTACAGAGATTCCTCTCATGTTGCTGAAGAGACGACGCGTTGCTGTTGTTTGTTCCTTTGGCTGCCTGTACAGGAGCAGAACACTGTGGTGCCAGTGTGTGGGGTTTGCATGGTGTGGTTATGAAGTGTTCCACCTTTACAAGGAGAGCTGAGGAGGAATCGAACAGGCTGTGTACAGGGGTATGAACATGTTTACTAAATCCACTGATGGGATTGAACATGTTTGACACATTCACAGCTGCACAGCCTCCAGCTAGTCAGTCATCCATTGCTCTTATTCTCTAATGAGTGTGAGCGGAAGATCACTGGAACGACTGATTCCAATCTCTGCAGGTTCTTCTTCACCTTATTTTTGCTCTTTCAGTTGAAAACATTTCTCGGGAAGCACAGATACGTTGGATGATCAGTGATGAGGCTGTTTAAGTGTGTTTACTAAATGTCATCCTGGAAGTGCGACTGCAGCTGAAATGGCAGCATCATTGTTCTCGCTCCATCCCCCCAAATACACCAGGCACCATTTCAAGACGGTGAATTGTTGAAACTGCGCCCCTGCAGTGTCCATGATGTGGCGTGTTTTCATTTCATGAGGTGCTGTTTCAGGAGGAGATACGTCTGGATGGGACATTTGCTTTGTCAGCGTCAGGTTGTGTCAGGCTTTGGTCATGTAAACTGCACGTTACTTGGTTTTAAACACAATCTAAAGCAACACTGGAGGAAGTGATGTGTTGGTCTCTCCTGTTTTGCATTGGATCCATGCATCTGTTGGAATAGATATGCTACACAAGTGTACTCTTTCACATTGTGTGCAGTGAAAATCTAAATGTTGGGTGAAGTTGAGTCTGGATGATTAAAGAATGCCTGAGGTGTGAGTCCCTGCTCTGCTGCTGCCAGTTGTGTTGTACTTCATGTGTTTTACACACAACATTTTCAGCCATTCACTCAACTCTGGCCTCCTCCTCTGAGCCAAAACAACAACAACACACACACACACACACACTGGAAATCTATAAAAGTTTCATGTTGAAAAATCAAAAATAAATTAAAAATTTTGTAAATAGACACTTGAGCTATTAAAGGCGAGAGAAGGAATTCAGGGAGCAAACACAGGGTGGGATGTGGAAGAGGAGATTTCAGATGTTTTGAAGATGTAGTCAGAGATGGTGTGTTGTCTGACACGGTCTGTACGTTTCAGTTACATAAGACATAAGACGACTCTGTGACGAGTTTCAGAGCGTACGCGCCAACGTTCCACGAATGGGCGGAGGAAAGGATGAGGGGAGGGTTCAGATGGAGAGCAGCTGGGCCTCAGGGTGGAGAGCACAACAGAACATGACGATTCAATCTGTGAATAAACCAAACAGCAAGAAAAAAAGAAAAAAACAAAATCATTAGCGGTTTGAATGAAAATGTGATCAACGATTCCTCTGCTGCTGTAATAAGCTGTCAGGGAAATATGACATCTCCACCCTGGAAATCTGCACAGGAGCTGAACACTGCAGGTTGTCTGAGGGTCTGGAACAGGATTATACAGTGTACTAGAGACAACCGGCTGCCATGGTAACTGCATCATCACTATATTACACCGACTGCAGGACAGGACACATCACAGCACCATGTTTCTGTTTTTTCAATATTTAATTAATCCTTTACTTCCAGACGGGTGAACTGTCCGTCCTGTCCCCCTGTCCCCCTGTCCCCCTGTCCTTCAAAACACATTGTCATATGAGACTCGGGATTCATACAGAGCTTCTTACAAACTGTGGCTTTGTTTTTGTTCAGTAACATCTTTACTTCCATGTGTCAGATCAACCAATGTTTTCAATTTCAGGATCCACATGTCTGTGTGTGTGTGTGTCTGCGTTTGTGTGTGTGTGTGTGTGTGTTTAAACATTATATACATACATATATATGTATGTATATACTGTATATGTATAAACTATAGAGACACTTTAAAAGTTTGGCTGTGACAAATAAAATGACCCTATACCCCCCAAAAAGCCCCAGTGCGTACACACACACACACACACACACACACACACACACACACACACACGAGAGGCTTTTTGCAGTGCAGATGTTTGACTGAAGGTCACCGTCAAGGGCAGCATCACCAACCCTAACCCCTAACCCCTAACCCCTAACCCTAACACTAGAGGAATGTTAATCGAGAACAAAGAAAGTGTTAGGAGCTTCCCCTCAACCAAGTGCAGCTCACACTCTGTGTGTGTGTGTCTGTGTGTGTGTGTGTGTGTGTGTACTTTTGTGTACAGTAGATACATGTTTGCAGAGCACTGTTTATAACCAGCTGTGTGTTTATGAAGGGAGACTGAAAGGGTGAAGAGATGATATGTTTTTTTTTTTTATTCTGGTTTTGTGACATTATTCTACAAACAAAAAACATTGACCTTCAAAGTCATTTAAACTCCCTGCTGGTTTCGGCACTGTCACAACATGGCGTCTCTGTGTGTCATCAGGAGATTGAAGGATGGTGGCGATGTGGCCGACGTGGCGGAGCAGCTTTGATCCTGCCGACACGTCCTCACAGCATCTGTCCCGGTTTTATGGAATGAACTGGTCTGATGGTCCATGTGGTCGCTCAAATGTTACATCGTCACCTTAACGCCAGTCACCCTCTCAGTGAAAATCAGGAACCTCTCACACAAACCCCACAAGTCAACGCACCCGGATGACATGATATTCAGTCTTAAAATAACACACGGCGTTGTTTCCTATGAATAATTCATTTGGCGGCGCAGCGTGCAGAGAGCACGGCTGAGCCCGCAGAGCTCAGAGAGCGAGCAGCAGGCTCTGTGGTATCTGGCTGTAAGATGGCTGCAGAGACGCAGGAAGCAGAACACCAAGCCCCACTTGGCAAAGACGAAGTCCATTGACAAAAACTATCGGCAACAACCGCGTTTAATGATGAATGGTGTGATCCTCTGTGCCACCCCACCTCACCCCACACTCAAACACCGGTGACATTCTTAGCACCACTTCCACCTCCAGTGGTATCGCACGGCAACTGTTGCCTAGCAACCGGGAACATGTTGTGCCTGACTGTGTACACAGTGATAATGCAGCTTTTAGGAGGAGAGGCAGAAGGAGCCTGGAGGGAGTGTGAGGGGAGGTCTGCTGGAGGACGTCAGGTCAGGGGCAGGAGAGTGGCGGCCGTGGTGTGGAAGTGACAGGGTCGCTCGCGCTCTGTCCACCAGGCCCGGACACTGATCTGATCGTATCTCCCCCTCTAAACTCACTGACTCAGCCCTTTTCCCTGAAGGTCAGGAAGCACGTTTTAGAACATAGAACCTGCTGAAGCCGTGAGCTAACGTCTCTCGTGCCGACCCACAACAGCAAGGGACAAATAAAGTTTGTGTAATTGTTGTGATTTAGGTAAAAGTGAGGCTTTACATCTTGACTTTGTAATGAAAGTGACCTTGTTGTGTTTCGGGTCGAGTGGCTGTGCGATGCAGAGGTGGATCTGTGGCCTCCTCTGTTTCTGGTCAGTCATTGGCTGACGACTCTGTCTTGTGACCCACAATCAGCCAGGAGGAGAGTGAACCATTGAAGGTTCATGGTATGTTTCACTGCTTTGATGTACCTGATCTTACTACAAGAACACACACACACACACACACGCACACACACACACACGCAGATCAGGTCAAATATGTTCTGCTTTGATGTTTTCTGACTTGTAGGAACAGAACCCCGTCGTAAGGCGAGGACCCCTTGTACAGGGGGTTGTGGACACGCAGAAGAAACTTGACCTCATTAAAACTTGCTGATTGTCTGATTTTATATTGACATTCCATGTATGATATTGCGATAAATAATAACAAATGTATCCTTAACGTCTGTTGATGTGGTGTTTTTCTGGTATTGTTTGACCAGGACGGATCAAATGACCACCGTGTGGGGCTGTTAACCCTTTCCCCCGCTGCCAGCCTGGATACACAGCGTGTGATAAGCAGCGTGTGATGAGTGCACACTCGTGTGTGGGTCAGATTGTAATTGATTAATCAGATTAGCGTCTGACAGCGGCTGAGGTGGGAATAGATTGGATTGAAGGATCAGTCTGACGCCGGGCTGTTCAGCTAAATGGGGCGGATGATGCTTAATGTTGTGGAACTGTTGTAATGGGTTAGGATAATGATGATGGCTTTTGAATAGGCCCGTCTGCTTCATCTGACAGATACATGAATACTGTACTCACGCCTGTGTGTGTGTGTGTGTGTGTGTGTGCGTGCGTGCGTGTGTTATTGATTAAACAGTTGATGTTCAGCCATAAAGCTGTAGCTTGGATGCTGTGTTTCTTTCTTGTCGTTGTCAGTTCACAGTCATGGTTTGGTTCTTTATGGCCTTTGGCTTCTTCTCTCTGTACAGCTTCCTTTTTTTTTCAGTCAGACACGCGCACATGTTTGCGTCTGTGTTTGATGGTTGTGTTCACACCACAGTCGGTGACTGTGGAAAATGAATCGATATCACTAATCGTCTGCATGTAACTATTATCCCACGCATTGATCTACCACTCGATATGGTCGTCTGACCATGATTAACCTGAGCTTGACTCAGGTTAATCATTTATTTCTTTTTTGTTTCAGGTCTTTATTCTTCACATCACTCAAACGCAACACTTTTACCACTAATTTAATTAATCGCATTGAAATGAGTTTTTCTGCCACTTATCTACTGCTCATCCTCTGGAGGGTCATGGGGGTGAGTGGAGCCAATCCCATCTGAGAGTGTTTGTGATTGTGAAAAAAATATTAATATATTTTTGAGGATTAAAATGAATTTTAATTTGGTATTGTGTAATGGTTCAGTGGTGGTGAAAATAGATGTTTACTCTGGTCCAAAAAACACTGATCATCATATCCTGATCCGTGTAGTTGCTAATCCATAGCTCCTCAAACATCCCATAACGAGTCCAAACAGCCTCTTCACTGTGATGCTGGCAGGAGGAAGTACTCACCAAAGTGTGTCTGTTCACGTGAGTGTGTGCGTGTGTGTAAGTGTGTGTGCGTGTGTTAGTGTCCATCCTTCTAGTTTAGTTATATAAGAGGGTGGAAGACAGAGCAGATTACATAAGGCTACCCCTCTATGCAAACTACCATCTACTGTGTGTGTGTGTGTGTGTGTGTGTGTGTGTCTGAAAGAGAAAATATGACGTGTGTCTTTGTTTAGTGAGATGCGTTTTTCAAAGTATTTGGACAGTACAAGATACTAAGCTAGTTTTCGTACTGAAGCACAACATAGGCCCCTCCCCCCTCCCTGTGGTTGGTCAGGTCCCCGCCTCATCAGATGTCAGTCACTCTGATTATCCGTGATCTCCTCTCGGACGCCTCATGTTGTTTGTTTATGACGCTGTAAAAGTGTTCTAATTCAGTGTGTCCAGGTAAATGAGCTGCGTGGGAACTCAATAGAGCACATTGTAAAATCATAGTTTATTGCTAAAGGTCATAGTATAATAGGTGTTTAGTAGCATGTCAGAAATCTCATGCTATACAAGCGGTTTCTGCCTCTTGTTCATTCCTGTCTGTGCTGTTGTGTGTTTGTGGCAGGTGAACCAGGAGAATGTGGTGAAGGTGGGTCACAGGCAGGTGGTCAACATGATCCGTCAGGGAGGAAACCGGCTCCTGATCAAAGTTGTGACTGTGAGTCGGAACCTGGACCCTGAGGACACAGCTCGCAAAAAAGGTACAGCAGATCTGTGATGAGTGCTTTTCAGAGGAGATGCAGTCACATGTCCAATAAACAAATCATACATGGATGAGAGAGAAGAAATGATGATCTTGTTTTTATTATGGTTACTATTTGGCATCACGGCCACATGATTGGAGCTGGAACTCCTCTGTCTAATTTAGAATTAGACATTTCTCACACCTGATACTAACTAAACACAGATTCTTATCACATCCCTCTGACTCCGTGTCCCTCAGCTCCTCCACCACCAAAGAGAGCCCCCACCACAGCCCTGTCTATGCGCTCCAAGTCCATGACCTCTGAACTGGAGGAACTCGGTAAGAGCTGCCTCGCTTGCTTTTCACTGTTTCACTGCATTAGGAAGTCGGTGTCTAACAGCTCCCCTCCTGGTTTTGTGTCCCTCTGTCTTATTGAATCACTGATCAATTCAACTCTCAATAGTGGATAAAGGTAAGCCGCTGATGCTGCGCAACCTTCTCGCCGTCCATTCCGCCCAGTCGCAACATCCATGTGGCTGACAGTGGCTGAATGACGTCTCTATCTGTCCCATCAGTTCTTCATTCTGCTTTAGTTTGGCTTGTAAAGAAAAGACGGATGTCGCTGCTCCTGCCTGTGTCTGTGTCTTTATGCATGAGGGACACGCGCTTTGCAGATCCCTGCACCACAAGCTGCTGCTGAGGCTGCGGAGAGCAAATACCTGACACGTGTTACTTTAGTTTGGTAGAAAAGTCTTTGTTTTTGTTGGTTTGTTTCGTCTATATCTGTATATGAAGTTATCAATAAGATGCTTTGTCCTACGACGGCAGCTTTTTCAAAACGAAACGCGGCAGTGGGATTTTCAAAATAAAAGAGGAGCAGCAGCGCTTCCAAACTCTGAGCATCCACAGAGCAAAACTCAGATGTCAAGTGTTTTGAATATAAATGTATTAGTGTGGATGCAGCAGCCTGAGCGGGAGGAGGAGAGGCAGGAAGTGTGAAGACAGTGTGAGACAGAGGAGAGGTCACAGACAGGAGAGGAGAGGTCAGAGGCGGTAAACCTAGAGTATGATGACGACCCCGATGTGTCATAATGAGGTCAGAGAGTAGCTGACTGCCACTGTACGTCACTACTCGCCTCGTCTTCCCTGAGCGTGATGTTTGATAGAAAAGTTGATTTAATGCCATGGTTCTTCTGGCAACACGAGTGGTTGCCGTGGCAACGGTAAGTGCAGTTTGATAGTAAAGCCAACACTTGTTTAAAGTGGCTCTATCAGAAACAAGAGCAACTGATGTATCTGATTACAACTGTGACATCAGGTCACAAAAAATAACTTTTCCACATTTCATAAGATGTGATGTATGATTTTAAAACAAAGAGCTCAGGTATTTTATTTGAAGATGCTGTAACTGTCCTCCTTTCACCAATGAAATAAATAAACAACAATGTAATAATGAATGCTTCTGCGTGAGGAACCTGTAATCTCCACACGGCGAGGTCACAGTAAGGTCACTATAAGGTCACTGTGAGGTCATAGTGAGGTGTGTGGCTTGTTGTCTGCTCCTCTTCATCAATGTTGCTGCTCCAGAAATTGAAAAGGATCCCGTGACAGAGTTAAATGCAGCACATGAGTAATGTCCTGTCCAGCAGACGCCTTTCAGACGACACACACTCACTGATTTTGATGCAGAACAGCAGTATCAATAAAACAGTCACTAAACAATGAGTAAACAAATACATTTCAGTGATGCTTGTTTTACTGAGACTCCTGTGTGTCGCAGTGTAAACAGAAGTATTTGCAGTCTGATGTGTGGCTGCAGTTGTGGGCTGTTGAGCACTGTGGTACCGTAGCGTGTCAGCGGTGTCGCGGGTGAGAGGAGCGATCAAAGGTGAATAAATGAACGAGTGACGAGGGAGAGAATCGACTCGTGTTGCAGGAAACTGCTGACAGAAAAAACACCTTCAGTCAGCGTGTTTCTCTCTGGAGCTGCTTACCTGACACGTTAGCATTTCATTCTTTAGATGTTTTAGTCGTAATAGTGTTGATAACGTCAGATGGGATTTTTGTGGCCTCATATCTAAATGTAAATAATATGCATCTGCTGCAGGACAACACATTGTAAATAGATGTAAAAAAAACAGGCAGGGAATTCAGAAACAGAGAGAGAGAGAGTACTGGTTCATTTTGTTTGTTTTGGGAAGAGGGATGGTTTTATTCTCATGTTTTCTGTCACCCCCTCAGCCACACTAAGGAAAAAGAGAGGTGGTAAGTCACCGTTCGCCCTCAGCCTCGCCTCACTGTGATTGGACGTGTCTTTAAAGACACTTGATTCGTCTGACTTTCAGTTGAACCGCTCGGCGTTTGAAGAGTATTTGCATGATTTCCAACGTCTTTGTGTTGTTCTGAATGTTGCTGGCGCATGGTTTAATGTCGTACCGGTGTCAAACACAAACACGCTTAAGCTCTTCTGTCCCCTCATCTGTCACCGTTTATTTCCTCCTCTTCCGGACTGATGGTGCACTGACATCAGTCGCTTTTGAACAAAGGATTAGTTCACCTCAAAGTGCGTGCAGGCAGACCACTATCTCCATTTGCACCACAAACAGCAGTGTGTGTGTGTGTGTGTGTGTGAGTGCACGCCTGTGCGTGTGTGTGCGTGCTCATGTGCATGCACTAATAGCACTGAAAAGCAAAAAAAAGCACTTTTACTGTAAGCCAGTTCATTCTATCTGTAAGTTTGTTCTTTCTACCTGACCTAAAAAGATTTGCTGTCATGTTTCTTTATGTGTGTGTGTGTGTGTGTGTGTGTGTGAGGAGGAGGAGGAGGAGGAGGAGGTTTATTGCAGGAAATGTCTCACTCACAGATTGGTTTCCAGGGCAACCATGTTGCATGTTTTCCAGTTTGCTGTCCTTGAGCAGGTCACAGACAGAGGAAATGAACTTTTGTGGAAAATACAAAATACAAATCTTTTTTGTATTGTGTGTTTGTGTTTGGTGTGTTTGTGTATTGTGTGTTTGTGCTCTAAACTAGTTAAGGTCATTGATGCGCCTTTCCTCCCTTTCCCACCCCCTCAACCCCCCCACTCCTCTCCTCTGTGTGTAGATGCGCAGAAGAAGAGGATTGTTTTCCGAGTCACTCTAAGTAATCACTGCCTTAATGCATGGACGCTTCCGACAGCGCCGACAGCGTTAGTCAGGGAGGTGATCCAGTCAGAGGACCCATCAGGGCGAGCATGTAGCTTCTCTGAGTGGACTCACTGGACTGATGGCATCATCAGACACCACAGGGAAACTCAGTTCTTCCAAATTTGCCGTTTACACCTTTTCCAGGTTGCCGGTTAAAAAAATAAGTAAAGAAACAAAAGAAAACAAAACAGAAAACTTGATGAACTTTACATTCGTCTCTCGTTTTTACGTTGAGGGAGGGATGGACCCTGACAGTTTGATGATGCTGCTTGGAAAGAGCTTGCACGGCTTCCGAGGCTGGAAACACGTCCAACGCATTGCATCCTCCCAGTCTTCCTGTCCACAACCTCTCCTGTACCCCCCCCCCCTCCTGTGTTTCAGTGTGTTTCAGTTTCATTGCACATCAGTGTGGAAACAGGGAGGAGTCACAGTGAATGATAAGCTTGTGTTTGGCCCATGACAACTTTACTCAGGCTTTGCAAGTTGAGTCTGACCCAGACACGCACACAGCTCTTTCACACACATACACAGCCCTCATGCGCTACGCGTCACTGTGTCTTGCAGACAAAGTTGAAGAGATGACACACGCCCAGAAGACCTCGCCAGTTGATATGAAAATCGCCACAATCAAACCGCGCCCCTCCAGCCGCTGCCTGGTCACGCCCACTGATATGAATGTAAGTGAGCAGAACTGGCTTGACATTTGAAATGACACCGTGAACCTTGACTTTAACATGTTTGTGCTTACATTGGATTAATTCCTGTTCTTTTTTTTAATCTTGGAAATTGCATCGTCCCTTTTTTTTAACGACAGAAAGTGAAATGAAATATTCTTTGTGTTGTTTTCCACTGCTCACAGAGAGCAAATGAAAAGTGTGTGTCTGGGGGTGTTTCATTAACGACACTCTGGTTCACAGTCGATGTATCATGACCGCCAGGGAGTAGCAGTGGTTCCACCCACTGTGCCTGGAGCCTTCCTGGGGTTACCTGAGAAGGGCACGATGAAAAAGCAAAAGTCAATAGGTATGATGTGTAGCTAGTCACTGTGTGTGTGTGTGTGTGTGTGCGTGTGTGTGTGTGTGTGTCAGCTCTAATTGTGAACTGCATGTCCAGTCCCTTGTGCTTTTACCTTGTCGTAATATTCTATTAATGCTCTGTGGACTTGCTCTGGCTTTATTGAAACTAATTATAGATAAATGAGAATGATCCAGTCAGCAAAGTGTGCTTTCAGGCAATAATACTGGAGGTCATTAAGCATATGCTGAAACCTCACTCTCCGTGCTGAACTGGAGAGACATCATGCAGGCTAATGTTACTCACAGCTCTTTCGATTAGCAGCACCATCGTTATTGAAACTAAACATTACTGCCGTTTCACAATAATTGCAATGAAAGCACATTGAGTGAGTTCTGGTTTAACGGGCAACTGGGAGAATGTGACACAAGGAAAGTCGTATCTTCTGAGAGCTAATAGCATCCCTCATTGACAAAGAGCCCAGAGCAAGTCACTTGTTCCCCCAACTTGTTCCATGTAATTATACAAATTAAAGGAAGGATGTTAGTGAATTAAACAGTTGTCGTCTGCAAGCTTTTCCCACTAAGATAAAGCCCGTAAGTGACACAAAAACCTAATTTTATGTCCAAGTCTGGATATAAAATACATTACGTACACAATCAACTTCATCTAAATACATACAAGCCATTGTGGTCTCCATTGTGGCTACTCTACTGAATCAATTAAGATTATCCCTAAAGTATAAATGTTTCTTCTTGTCCTTGTTTGCGTTGTGAAGCCCTCAGTTGGTGAAGTGAACTGCTCAAATTAACTCACCAGGAAATTCCCACTTGTGTCAGGAAACATCCTATAACTTGCTGCCTCTGACAAATTTCAGGAACCCCCTGCTTGGATAAATAAAGGTTAAGAAAGAGTTCACATCAATAAATGAGACATTTCCTTTAGACCGTAGAATACGCCGTGCTGAAAATAAAAAGGAGCATCGTCTCCCCCTGGTCCTCATATCATTTTTCTTTCTGCTCCATTTTTTTCAAGGTACAGCAGAGGATGACAAACAGGGATTCCTCACACCTCCACTACTCAAATTCTCCCGCAGCCTCTCTATGCCCGACACCTCGGAGGATATCCCTCCTCCCCCAGCCATTTCACCCCCTTCACCACCAGCCTACAACTCAACTGCTGCCCCGACGACCAAAAGCTATGGCACCACACGGCCCAGCTTTCTCCAGAACTCACCCAATGCAGTGACGACCATTATGCGAACCACCGATGTTGGCACGTTGAGGCGTGGCTATTTCCGCCAGAGCTCAGAGCAGTTTGAGAGCACGCGTACTCATGGGCGTACACCAGTGCCGGAGAACCCTTACTCCGAGGTGGGCAATAAGACGCTATACGTGCCAGCAAAACCAGCTCGAAGGAAGGGCATGCTAGTGAAGCAGTCGAATGTTGAGGACAGCCCTGAGAAAACATGTCACATGCCAGCAAGCCCCTCAGGCCCCGTTTCCATGCCTACTACGCCTGTAGAACGAACATGCTCGTCCATCCCCATCCCTACAATCATTGTCAAGGAGCCCTCCACCAGCAGCAGTGGCAAGAGTAGCCAGGGTAGCAGTATGGAGATTGAGCCCACCACCCCTGAACACCCACCTCTCACACCCACTGTTGGTGGAAGTGGAGGTCTGCGTCCAGAAGACCCTCTTTCGCTAAGTAACCCCTTTGCTGCAGCCATTGCTGGGGCAGTACGGGACCGGGAGAAGAGGCTCGAGGCAAAAAAGAACTCAATTGCCTTCCAGTCAATCGACATCGGGGACGATGATTTGACTGGTCCCACACCTACTCCTCGCCTTCGCCAGTCAAAGTCAATCGATGAGGGTATGTTTAGTAGCGACGAGCGACTTCGAAGGATATTGGCACCTCCCGCGGCACAGCTAGGGCCCCCTGTTGGGGGTGGTAGTGGTAACATGACAGATTTTAATTCTCCTGAGCCCACAGTTGTGCGGGAGCCTCTGAACACTCGAACAGGACAATGTCCCAACCTGGACAGTCCTGTTAGTCTCCCAGCCACTCCTCCTAAGAGCCACTACAAGGCCAATGGGACCTACCTCCACCCTGTCACTGGCAAGCCCCTGGACCCTAATTCTCCTCTAGCCCTTGCCCTGGCAGCTCGTGACCGGGCCATGAAGGAGCAACAAAACCATCCTCAGAATAAGCCACCAAATCCTCAGGTTCAGCAAACCCCCAAACACGAAGCCCAGTCACTTCCGATTCAGACAAGCCACAAACCGGACCTCAACCAGCCTTTGTTTATTGACACCAAACTACGCTCCGGGATAGAGACGAGTTTTGCTGCAATCACCTCAGCGACCATCGGGCGACCTGGACGAGGAGGCCTGCGGAGGCAGATGACGGAGCAGAAGTATGAGTCTGATGGGGCACGGGAAGAGAGGCAGCATCAGGCAGCTGAGGAGAGGAAAAGTGCGCCAGCAGATGTGGCAGATACATCACAGCCCAAGACAGCTGGACTCTTGATGGTTCACACCAGCACAGAAACTAGCAACAAGTTGAACAACCCAGAGGCAGAGGGGCAGGACAGCAACAGGCCATCTGAGCTGAAAGACCCCAACCAGCCGGATCCTCTCCACGCCTCAACACTCAACACAAACCCTCAGCCAGCCGCATCACGGAGGAGGAGCATTCCATTAGGGGAATCCATGGACGAACCTGTCAAGCTGCCCTTCCGCATCCCCCCTCCTCCTCTGGCCTCTGTTGATATCGATGAGGAATTTGATTTCACAGAGCCCCTTCCCCCTCCGCTGGAGTTTGCCAACAGTGTTGATATACCTGATGACCAGGCCAGTGCCATTGCAGAGATGCTTCAGCAACAGAGGCGGAATGGGGGGCATCCATTACCCCCATATCATGCTCATGCCCCACCACCTGTCATTGACAGAAAAGTGTCAAACAACATCCCTCCCTCATATCCTCAACCTCCACCTGACCCAGAGTCAGGGGTCGGTGACTCAGGCATTGAGGAGGTAGACAGCCGCAGTAGCGGGGATGCTCAGCACATGGAGACCACCAGCACAGTTTCCAGTATCTCTACCCTGTCTTCAGAGGGAGGCTTTTGCGATAGCGCTCTGGAGAGCCTCTATGCCACCGCAGATGGACACGCCTTCCTGGTGGATCGGCCCCCTGTGCCACCCAAACCCAAGGGCAAATCCGTCATCAACAGAACATCACTCTATCATGACGCTCTCATCGAAGAGCCCCCAGAGTCCTATGGATCACTGCCTCAGGCCCCTCCCCCTCCCCCTTCATCCACTGACCCTCCTAGGACTCCTACTCAAAGGACATCCAAGCTGTGGGGTGAGCAGCCCCCCGAGCTGTGTAGCCCCCCATCTACACCAGACACCAAGAACACCGTCATCACAGAGCTGAGCTCCATTCTGCAGCAAATGAATCGCGACAGGCCACCCAAGGCAGGAGATAGCCTCGACTCTCCCACTGGGACCAGGGGGACCTTTGGAACAAGGTATGTGAGAAGTTAGTCATAGTTCTATTCCTTTTTCATTTTTTTAATGTGTGTTTTGTGCTATTATTATTATTATTATCATCATTATTATTATTATCCAGTCAGTGAACAGGTTGAAAAAACACAGGTTAGTGATTTAAAGCTGAAGCTGTATTTAACATTGTGTCACGTGCGTACGTTTGTTGTATAAACTCGTTCTTGACTAGTTATTAATTGGTTGGTAGACATTCCATTGATGGTACTTGTTATTTGGTGACATGTCGTCTTGCATATAGTGTGTGTGTGTGTGTGTGTGTATGTGTGTGTGTGTGTGCGTGTGTGTGTGTGTGTGTGTGTGTGTGTGTAATGCATCTAGTGTTAGCTGCTCTCATTTCACAGGGCTCCTGAAAAGTATCAGCAGTTTTCCCAGGGACTACGGGTTGTTTTGCTAATTTTATATTGACAGACATCTTTACATTAAGCGACCAAAGGACAGAAGGTCACATGGTTGTTTTTAGTTGAGTTGCAAGAATATGTGAGACTGCAGTGTGGTGCAAATACACAAAATTGTGTTTTGCCAAGCCCACAGATCTGTCATCTCCTGGGACCTCATTGTCTCGAATGTTGACGTTTGGTCACGTCTTAGTGGTGTTGTTGCTGAAACATGGAAGCGCGTTACAAGTTAGTGTGTTACTGTCCCACTGTCAGAGCCGTGATGTCTAATGAGCTGTGACGCTGAAGATTGTCAATAAGATCATCATTATCATTATGTATAATGGTATAATATAAAAATAGGCTGAACATTGTTGGGATATGTGTGTCAGAAACACATTTCAATGTTTTTTTTTTTTTACAATGGTAACAGCTCAACAGTTTAGTGTATCTTTATATCTTGTCTACATGATTGTAGACTATTGTCTGGTGGCCTGGTCTTGTTGTGGGACCATGCTCAGGTCATGAGGCTGGTGTCAGGAAGTGAGGTGAATGTTGACCAGTCTCGAATGAAAACGCTGCAGGCGATGAGTGACATGACCTGAACACTGTTTACATGCTGACAGGTGTAAGATGCATTTGCTTTGCGGCAGCGTCTCAGATTGTTTAGGACACGCGGATGTCAACTCTGGCGTAACCATGACGTGGTTTTGATGGACCTGCACCTGAAGCTGCTCGGCTCATGTTTTTTTAAACGCGACACTCTCCCCTGTGTGAGCGGGAAATAAAAAGCACAATAAATAATTCACCGCTCTCATGCATTTTGTATGAACGGTGCCTCGGCTCATCGGAGAGGTGGAGAGAGAGCGGGGGAAAGCATTGATTCCTCTGGGCACTCGTCCCTTCTGATGTCACAGCGATGTCTGTTTGTGGTAATTACAATGAGACGCCCAGCGGCTGCGTCGGTTCGGCCCCGCGGTCCCTCCTTCACGCTTCACACCACACGTTATCGTATTATCCTCATTTTCATCGTCTGTAGTTCAGAGTCAAGTCTGTTGACCTTTTACACCTCGTATTCATCTCATTTTCAGCTCACGCCTCCATCTTCATCTCCATTTTCTCCAGTCTCCTGTCGCTCCTTCACCTCCTCTTCCTCTCTCCTCTGCGTCTCCCATCTCCACAGGTAGGTCCCATGCCTGCCATGACATCACTCTCAGGCCCAGTGCCCAGTTCTGTGTGTTTGTGTGTCGTGCTGCTGTGATGTTTCGGACATTGTTGTCATTCGATGAGATGAGAACATGTCATCAGATGTTCTCCTGCTCTGTTCTGATAACACTGCCGTGTCTGTTTGACCCTTGACCCTTGAAAGGAACTGTGACATAATGTATGTGGTGATATGGCGCTGTACAAAAAAACGGAATGGAAGTAATACGATGCTGGTGTGTGTGTGTGTGTGTTTGTAAACCACCCATGTGACTGAGGAGGGAAAAGGTGGCGCCGCCTGTGTGACTGTCAGACACATAACAGACAAACACAGAAGATGGCCTACATTCACTAACCCCACCCCCCACCCCCACTGTTACATTACAATCAGCCGCAGCTCCAGTTGTAGCATCATTTTCTTCATGTGTGAGTTTTTTTTTCTGTCTTCATCTTTATCATTCTCTTTTAGCCTCCCAGATTAAATGTGCGTTGGTTGTGCCTGTGGACAAAGTGGTTGCCTAGCAACCAGCTGATGAGAGCAACCTCGAGGCCTGCAGTGATGTCAGTCTGTGTCGGGGGTGGGGAGTGTGCGTGTGCGTCTGTGTGTGTGTGTGTGTGTGTGTGAGAGAGAGAGAGGGAGAGGGATGGATGGAGGAGGGTAAGCCTAACCCTCAGCAGAGTTCAACATCATCTCACACAGGTCACGTGCCGCACTGCTTTAGTAGGCCACCGTTATGTAACTCCGCAGAGCTGAGTGTGTGTGTGTGTGTGTGTGTGTGTGAGATCAAGCGTCTATAAATAAAGGCAGTGTGTGCGTGAGCTGGTGTGTGGCGGAGAGAAGCAGGGAGACATGCGATGTGTGGGCGTGGCGAAGGCGAGGTCTCCCACCGCCGTTATCAATAGCTCTGCATCACTTTCCTCTCGTCTCGCTCAGCTGACAGGTGACGACTCCCTCATCCTGTAAACGACCTGAGGGCTTAAATCCCTGACCTTTAACCCCTCACGTGAAACTCAAGCAACGGAACTGTCTTTTGTTTTCATCGGTGCACAGGTGTTTATGTGTCACTGTCGTCTGCAGCTTCAGGCGGCGTTTGTGTTGTTTAAAGACGTCAAACATGCCGCATGCCACAAATACAAGAAAAGGTTATTGTTGACTCATGTCCAGGTCCTGATGGACATGAGTGGACATGAGTGGACATGAGTGATGCACAGATAATCTGCTGTGCTGTGATTCGCCTCAGAGAAACTTTTGTTATCTGTGACTCTTTGATAATAAGGTCAGAGACTCTAAACGAGGCTGTGTGCTAATTAGTCCGACAGGCGATGACATAGTTTTCGCTGCAGATGAAACTCCTGGAACAGGAAGTGTGTAAGAGATGGCGGAGGAGGAGGGGAGGGGCGTGTCCCACACGTCTTTGTTTGTTGTCAGAGTGCAGTCGTCCAGTCTGACAGTCACCTGATGAGCACGTTCACTTTTTCCTGCTGTCTTTGTTTTACCTTGTGTCTTAATGTCCACTGATGATCACATGTCTCATCTCGTCTCATCCTGTCCATCATGTCTCATGTCGTCCTCTGTCTCCGTCTCATCCATCAACGTGGCATCCTGTGGAAAAGCTGGTGCTGAAAACACGGAGAACTGTAAGTTGGTGCATGATGTCCCAGTTTGACTGAAACAGAACGACCCGCTCCGTCGCCTTCACTTCCCCTCAGGCTCTTCCATATGTCACAGGGAGGAAGGAGCTGTATCCAGGCTGCGTGCAGCGCCTCGCTGTTGGCGGCGAGCGTGTGGAGGTCAGACGTGTCCTGGTTTCCGCCGCAGTCAGTCAAGTCTTAGAACAATCTGTGTTGACACTTTAAATTAGGAAGAGAGAGCTGCTCGGGGGAAGGAGAAGGACGGTGTGGTCATCACGCATGTTGTGTTGTGTCGCTGCTCATCATCACACACACACACACACACACACAGTTTTTTGATCATTGTGTGTCTGTGAGACCTGTTTTCAGTCGTATTCATGTCAGCTGACGTCCTGACATGTCTGTCCTCCACTGTGTTGTTGGCATGTTTCTGTCGGCAGACTAAAGCAGGTGACAGATCTTCATCTGAGACGTCACCGTGTTTCCTGTGGAGCTGATGATGATGATGATGATGATGATGATGATGATGATGACGACCCGATGCTGTCACTCATCGGTTGTCATCGCCTCAGGCGGTCACATGAGAGGTCACAGAAAAGCAGGAGGCCGATGACTCTTATTTTCATGTGCAGTCTTTTATTTTGAAAGGAACAGTGTTTTGTAATGAGAGAGGTGTTGTTCGTTCAGGAGCGATAAATCAACGAGTGGCTTCGTTTACACGTTGACTCGTTATCATGACGTCATGTGGACGACGTCATGTGGACGCAGAGTCTGACCTCGTGTCAGCTGATGACAAACAGACTAACTCCATACACAACAGCTCTTTAACCTACATTGACAATAATACTACATTTAGATCAGCAGCTGCAGCTTTACACATACAGTGGTATGTAAATGATGCCACCTACTGGCTGCTGCATAGCATTACAACAGTCGCAGTGACATGATGTTTGATGTCCCCTCCTCTTCTCTCTCCTGTCTCTCCCCTCCTCTGTCTCAACCCCCCCACCCCCAGGCCTCCTGCTGAAGACTCAGGAATGCGTAATAATGCTGCCGCCCTCACCTCCACGCCGCCCAGCAGCCTCCCATCCCAGCCTCACGCCTGCAGCCCCCCGGACTCGGTCTCCTCCCTCACCCCCTGCTCCTCGCTGCCGCCCTCCGTGTCGCCCACCCTTACCGACGTCTTCGGCCTCCCCACTCCGCCCATGGGCAGCGGTGGCGGCTACAGCCTGAGCTCCTCGTGCGGCGGCAGCGGCAGTTCGCGCTCTCCCTCGCCGCTCACCCTCATGCAGGCCGTGGCGGCTTCGGGGAAACCCTTCGCATCCAAACCCATGGAGCTGTGGACCAAGCACGACGTGGCAGACTGGCTGGAGAGCCTCAATCTGGGAGAGCACAAGGACGCGTTCCTGGACAACGAGATCGAGGGCGCCCACCTGCCGTCTCTGCAGAAGGAGGACCTGATAGACCTGGGCGTGACGAGGGTGGGCCACCGCATGAACATCGAGAGGGCCCTCAAGCTGCTGCAGGACAGATAAGCCCGAGGAGACGGGACGGCAGCGTGTGGAGTCAGGGCAGAGGAGATGGGGGAGGTGTTCCCCACCACCTTTACTGACCTCCTCATGAAACATGTTCTCTCTACTCCTGGAACCGGGTCAAAGTTTTATCCAAGTCAATGCTGCGTCCTGCCGTTATCGTCCTCTCTCTCGTCCTCCGGTCTCGTCCTCCGGTCTCGTCCTCCGGTCTCGTCCTCCGGTCTCGTCCTCCGGTCTCGTCCTCATCTCAACGCTCTGGTCTTCTTCACCCTCTCCGCCTTCCCGCCGTCCTGAGCATCAGGGGATGATGGGGTTTGTGGAGGAACCATAGGAGGAGGAGGAGAGAAGAGAAGAGCTGCTCTGTGACATCATGGATGGGCCAGTCTGAAGGACTGTCCTGAAGAGGACAAGAGACTCGGGAATAGTTTGTCCTCAAACACTCGTCTGGATGTTTCTTTCACACGGAGACTTGTGTTCACCCGACTGCTTTGGAATACTACGACTTTTTCCATCCGCCCGAGTGGGTGCATGACAAACCAGCTGAGCTGGTGGTTGCTCCTTTTCTATCTTTGCTAGATTTGTTCAGAGAATATTTCTTCACTAGAGTCCTGCCAGACTTATATTTCTGGTTGCATCTAAAGTTGTAGAGAAGAATTTGAGACAGACTCTTTTTTTCCCTTTTCACCTGTTTGTGTCAAAGTAAAAACATTAGCTGACATGTTTAAAGAAGTATTAAGTACTGCACACACACACACACACACACACTTTATTCACAGTGCCACACTCTGCATGTACACACACCCTGAGGTAGTGGGGGAGAGAGCGAGGTGTGGAGGGAGGTGATCACCAGAGGAGGCGCTGTGCTGCAGAATGGCCCCGGGCCCCTCACCAGTCTACACCCCCTCTGCAGCGAGGGAAAAACTGAGGTGAGGACACGAGGTACAGGATGGACAGACATAATGATTCAAGGGCGTCCTTGTCCTCGTCCTCTTCCTCACTCAGCTTTTCCTTCCACTCTGTGTGTTTGTGTGTGTGTGTGTGTGTGTGCAGCGTGTGTGTGTGCAGCGTGTGTGTGTGTCAGTGTGTGTTGTGGCCAGTTATTTCCCTTGGTTTGCTCTTGAGGAGGTCGACAGGGGAAACCAGAGCTGTTCTTTACTGTTGTACCTGATTCTTCCGCCTCATCATCAGCAGGTCATCAGCAGGTCAACAGCAGGTCATCAGCAGGTCATCAGCAGGTCATCAGCAGGTCAACGCGCCCCCCCGGAGACACTCGCCTCTGAGAGCCAGTGTGGACGGACGAGACAGAACTGAGGGACACAAGAGACAATGAAGAGATGGTGTGTGTGTGTGTGTGTGTGTGTGTGTGTAACGGGAGAATGCACCATTTTGAAATTCGCCCCTCTTCCCCCCTGTACGAGAAAATCAACATCACTTTCATCAGCTCACACAGTTTTCATCTGAGTTTACTTCCTTTAGTTTCGGTTTGACACAAAGTGTAACTGTGTGTCGACTGACGAGCCGCTGCAGGCGTCATGTGACATGACGTGAGCAGAGCGATGGCGACCCTCTGACCTCATGAACCATCATCACGTCTCGTATGAGCTTCTCATTGACCTCATCACCAACCTGACACCTCGCACTCGCAGTATTCACAGTACTCGCAGTATTCACAGTACTCGCAGTATTCACTGTATTCACAGTACTCGCAGTATTCACTGTATTCACAGTACTCACAGTATTCACAGTACTCGCAGTATTCACAGTACTCGCAGTACTCACAGTACTCACAGTACTCGAAGTATTCACAGTACTCGCAGTATTCACAGTACTCACAGTACTCACCCAGCAGTCGTGGATGAAGGTGTGTATAAATTTGGCCTGTTCCACGTTTGGACACAAAACAAAACAAATAAAAATATAAACCTGACCTGTGATCAGTTTACTGAAGCCAATGAAATGCAGCTTTATTAACATGCTGTCATTTCAGGGTGTGGAACCAGGATGTATCTCCAGCAGTCAGTTAGCTTGGCTTAGCATGAGAGCGAGCTAACAGTGTTGTGTCCAAATTGTGAATCATACTAACTGATGTTATTCTTTATTTGTGACTTTATTGGTTTCCATGTTCCCTACAGCCGCATGCTTTAAGCTAAGCTACGCTACGCTAAGCTAAGCTAAGCTCCTGGCTGTAGTTTCCTATGTAACACAGTCATGAAAGTGGGGTTGATTTTCTCATCTGTTATCATTCTCAGAAAAAAAAGAGTCAATAATCAGTCATTTTTCCAAAATGTCTGACCATTTAAAGTTTAAAACACTTATCAAACCTTTTTTGTTTTGAACTATTTTTAAATAACAGGTTATTAGCAAGCTAAAGTGTCAAGAGAGAAGTGTCATTTGTTTATATTTAGCTGATTGACTATCTGAACATGTTGTATACTGCCCCCTGCTGATGAACACCATTTGTTTGCGTTGAACTAACTGAGGTCCGATCAGATCCCAACAGAACCACAGCGCTGAAGGTTCTGTGGTCTTATGACGTCTCCGCCACCTACAGGTTGATACAGGTCGATACAGGTCCCTCAGCCGGAGGAGAGAAGTCTCTGGTCTGATCCGGTTCTGATGGTGGGGTAGAAGTCAGTGTGTGTTCACACATGTAGATAAGAGTGTTTAACAGTGAAGTGTTTATCAGAGTTTATCAGAGTCCAGGTTCAGGTCCAGCAGAGGGTTCAGGTTCTATGAAGGTTCAGTTCTAACTCTGGTCTGGTTGATCCGGTCACCCTGCAGGTGAAGCCTTAACGATCCGTCCTGCTGCTCCTGTCAGCTGATCACAGCTGTTTCATTCTGTCAGAGCACAACTCGCACACACACACACATATACATACACATATATGTCGACACACACACAACTGATTCCCTCTTCTTTGCCGTGTTGTGAGGAGACAGATGAGACACACAAGCTCTGTGTTCTGTGAACATTAGCTGTACGGAGGCCGACAGGGACCATGCTGCTACAGTCCTGTTCCCGTGTTGTTGTTGTTGTTGTTGTTGTTGTCAGACACACACGCACGCACACACATAGTGATGAGTCCGAGGGGTAGAAAAGCACAGTATTTTTAGAGATTTGTATAGAGTTATATGACATTTTATAGAGGTTATCAACACTGGCGCGTGGATTGCCAACAACAGAAATATTATATAGATTTAAAGAAGACAAGAGACGTGGATATTATTAGACTTATTGGTTGTGTAAGAAGCAATATTTATTCTGACTAAATCTCCTTGGTTGTGTTTTATTTTCCCGTTTTAAAGTGACATATCATGATGCAATCACTTGTCAGTGTTTTTACTGGCCACAGAAAAGTCGGGTGTCCACTGAGCAGGTCCAGCGTCTGTCCAGCTGAACTTCAACTGAACTTCCACTGAACCCAGCTCCTGAAATCCCCCGGTCCAACGTGTGCGTCCGAAAACTAGAAAAGAAATGTACATTTGAAAATATATATCTGCGGGCCATCTCGGTAGGAAACGATATGAATGAATGAAAATATATATATATATATATATAAATATATATAAATAAAAGATTCGAGGTGGCCGTGGGTTCCTCTGTGTGGGTCAACAGGTCACTGTCAGTTTAGCTGTAGTAAGAATTTTTCCAGAGGAGCATCACTGTGTGGTGTGACACCCACCACCCCCTTTTCAAAAACACTGACCCCCTCCCACCACTGCACCTTTAGCATCACATCCCCACATTCAGTCATTTTATTCCTCCTTTAGTTTCTCATCGATAGATTTTCTTCTTTGATTCAGTCCTCATAGAGGCTAAGATGTTCTCAGTAATTTGTGCGAACTTGTGTTCATGTTTTCTATGTTGCTGTAATTTTGTGCTACTGAATCACCATAGAGTCAATAATTACTGAAATGAAAACGAGAGAGAGAATTTTCCTGTAACTCCACTCTTCCTTCCCCCTCAGATCCTCCAGACTTCTTGTATGGCAACCAAAATTCACTGTAAGAAATAAATATAATATTGCACTAGTGTTGAATCCCTCTCCGTCCTTACAGCACCGCCTGTGCAGCTGCTTGTGTGGAAGCGTAGAATGAGTGCGAGCAGGCTCCTCTATGAAACTCTGTTCCATTGATATCACAGTTCTGTTGAATCAGGAGAAACATGGCTTCCCCGGTGCTGAACCATGAACAGAAAATGACATCGTCACAGATTTGATGTTTTGGTGAGTTGAATTATTTTTCCCTGTGTAGCATCACGGTGTCTCTACATGATATTTTCATATATTTCACACTTCAATACTGAAACGCATCTTTTTCATTTCTCACTATAAAACATGGACTAATGGACATCATTTGACTCTGTACTGTATGAGTTTAAAAACATTACTCAAAAACTGGAATATATCATAGTTTCTTTATTGAGACAAAAAAAGAACGAGCAGGTTACGCTGTTAAATGAGCAAACAGAGGTACAGATAAAAATAATGCATCTGAAAAGGTAACTTTTTGTTATAAAACGATAGATGATTCAATGAAAGCTCTCTCTCACACACACACACACACACACACGTTTGAGCTACACTACTGCGCTGCACAGATGAGATCATTCGTCTGGAGAATGCACCAAAAGGCCTCGTCCCTGACTGACAGCTTCACTCCCTCTGGAGGTCGGTGAACACTGGTCATGATGAAGGTTCATCAGCTTTGTCCAGTCTTCATCATCATCATCATCATCATAAACAGTGATTATCACAACTGTCTCTCACTCTGTACCTGATTCTTGGCACTAACAACCTTCTTACCTTCTAATGTATGAAGGTGAGTAAAATAATACTCTTAACTATAGTGTTTGTTTTTTGTGTTCAGACATATAGAGCCTTTGTCCACATCAGCAGTACTGAGGGACCTAAGACTCCAGTGCATCACAGCAGACTAACCACACAGACCCAGAAGAAGCAGAGTGGACCTATCAGCCAACGTACTGGACAGGATACAACCATCAATATACACAATAATCCAACATGGAGGTTTTGTTCGCTTAAACTGCTGCGGCTGACGTCGGCTAACGTTTGAGCTACTGAACAGCTAGCAGCCTGAGTCCTGTGCTCCAGACTCATCTGAGACTCCTCTGTCTTCACTCTGCTCTTTGGCCAGAATCAGAAATTCCTTTGATACGTGTAAAAAAAAAAAAAAAGTAAAGAAAATCAATGATCAACTTTGATATGGTGTCAGGAAAAAAATTAAGGCAGACGCTGAAAAACCCAGAGTCGACGGCCTCAGCTGCATCTCGGAGCTTTAATGATGCAAAGTGAAGGTGGAGAGCAAAGCTCTGTGGCCAGATGACTCTTTACACGTTCTCTGTTGCTAAGTAAACGCATCCTCTCCGTCTACTGCTGCACAGAGAGGAAGGATAGGATTGGGATGTGGAAATGGGATGGGGGGGGGGTAAAGGGAAGCGGGATGAGACACCTGAGGACGTCTCACACAGCACTGAAGCACTAAGATGATGAGAAAAGACCAAAGAGTGAAAAGGAAAAAGTGGATCTGAAACTGTCTCGCTTGGTGTTGCGGGGGAGGGGGAGGGACGTCACTGCCGAACCTCCACGTAGTTGGCCGGGAAGAGGCCGTAGGCGCCTCTGCACACGCCTCGCCACCAGCCCTCGTCAATCATCTCGATGTTGGTGATGATGTCATCAGGATCAAAGGAAATCTCGTCATCACCAGCTGAAACAGGAAGAGACTGATCTGTGACACAGGAAGCTGCTCTGCATGTTTAAAGGGCCACTGATCAATCAGTCACATCATCCATCAACGGTTCTTCTGGTGTTTTCTGTAAACGTGATCTGATTCTGTTTACGCAGTGATCCAGGTGATGTCACATCCTGGTGTGAACAAGCCCCTTCACTCTGTCCCAGCTGTAACGCTCACCTGCTTGGTAGTCATACAGCGCCACCGCCGTCACCCCGAGGTCCTCGCCGTACTCGTACTGATGCCCGTCTGCAGGAGACACACACACACACACACACACACACAGGTTTGTCACGGGATGTATGTACACAACATACAGACAGATGTATGGACACGGTGTGAGCGGCCATTTCTAACACAGGTCTTTGAATCATAACGTCAGAGATGTTAGATTTATCATTTCTCTGAGCCAGAACCAGAACCAGAACCAGACCAGTCTGGGTGGAGAGCTTCACCTGCAGCCTGGGTCTCGCTGGGCGCCTGGTAGAGGTCGTCCTGCGGAGTGTACTGACTCCGTGGCTCGGGTTCATACAGCTGCTCTCCGTTCTCCTCAGCCGCGTCGTACAGCGATTCCTCCGTCGTCTGACAAGACAAAAGAATCGCAACACAATCATAACGCTGCTGTCAGTGATCTATCAGTGATCTATCAGTGATCTGTCAGTGATCTATCAGTGATCTATCAGTGATCTATCAGTGATCTGTCAGTGATCTATCAGTGATCTATCAGTGATCTATCAGTGATCTGTCCGTCAGCTGTTTTTATACAAAGTCACAGGAAAGACAAACTGCTGTGAATCTGTCAGTTTACAGGTTCAGTGATGAACCACAGAACATCTGCATCAGCCCAACCTCAAACTCCAGCTGCAACGTCAGTCACACAACAGAGTGTCATTATCACTGTGTCATTATCTCACACAGACACACACAGTGAAAACCAGGCCCACTCACGTGCTGTGCTGGAGCTGCAGCAGGCTGGACGGGGGGGGCTGGGCTGGGTGTGGGACTGGGACTGGGACAGGGACTGGGACTGGCAGCAGGAGACGGAGCTGTGGGCGTGTCTCGGATCGCATGTCGCGCCTCCTCCTGCTCCTGCTTCTCCTTGGCCTGGCGACGCACTCGCTCCTCCTCGGCCCTCTTCCTGTCCTCCTCCTCCTTCTGCTTGGCGATGTTCTCGAAGCGGGCCTTGATGTTTCCTGTGTTGCTGCCAGCTGTGTGACGAGCGCACAGCGGACGCAGATTTGTGAATGTACAAACACAATGCTACACAAATAAAACGGGACTGAAGGATGAATAATGAACTTGATGCTCACCAGCCTCGACAGGTTTGGTCTTCTGGTAAGATGACGTCGGCCTGTCAATGTCCTCAAACGTGCCTGCACTCTGTCCACCACAGGTACAACAACATGAGACTGACGCATCTACTCACAACTACAATCACCGAACAACGGACTCAAACGTACCTTATCCATCCGGTCATTCTGGACACCAAACTTCCCTCCAAACCCTCTGGAATAATCTGGGAAGAAAGAGAAGACGGATTCAGGTCACAGTGCGGGGTCACAGTGCGGAGTCATAGACCGAGGTCACAGACTGAGGTCACAGACCCAGGTCACAGCGATATGACCCAATGACATCATGCACTAAACGCAGAAAGTGCAGAAGCAAACAAAGTGGCAGCAGTGACAGAAAGAGCAGGGGGCGGAGCTGTGCCTTTCTGGGACTGGTGCTGTCTCTCCACCTGAAGCCCATACTGCCCTCCAAACCCCCGCTTACAGTCTGCAACACACACACACACACACACACACACACACACACGTATATGACAGACACCAACACACAGTTCAGACAGACAGAGACAGTGATACACGCGGGAGACAGACACACGTCTGTTTAAACCCTGATCAATAAATCAATCAGCTGATATGAAGCTTTCACACACGTAAACAGATCTGCGTTCAGTGTGCAGACAGATTTTCTTTCTATTTGTGGTCATGTTTATGGTTAAACTGTACAATGTAAATAAACGTCTTTTTTTTTTTTACATGTTTCAGTTGATATTTAGGTACTGGTTATTTCCTGTGCTCTTTTATTAGTCTTTCACAGGCTAACGGCTGTTTCAGCATCCCATCCCATCTCATCTCATCCACAGTGTCAGGACCAGAACCTTCGGTTCTGTCAGAGGACAAACTCCAAACTGTTTGACTTCACTTTCCACGACTCTTATTGTAACGTGCTGTGTGAAAAGCTTCTGACACGTGAATACAAATCTGAGCTGCACGTTTACTTCCTCTTTCTGTGGCGTTGAGGAAGTCGTCAGCCTGGAGGAGCCCAGACCTAAAGCCACAGATGAAACCACATCAGAGCTGCGGTGAAGGTCGGAGAGGGAACGGCGTTCTCCAGTCAAACACAAAGGAAATGACTCAAACCAGAGACCAACGTCCACGTCCATATTTATGATGACTCCAGGTCAAAACAAAACCACAGATGAACATAATGCACACACAGACAGAGAGAGAGAGAGAGACAGTGCCAGTGAAGATCCACTACCTTTCTGAGACTCATGGAGCTGCAGCTTCTCCTGGTGGTCCCATCCCAGTGCTGATTTATCCTGCCTGTCCGTCTGCACGCCGAACTTCCCCCCAAAGCCTTTCACATAATCTGCAGAGACAAGTCGTTCCACCATTTACTCCATGTTTTTACACTTGTTGTGTCGTGTTTGTGTTGTTTTTGCAACGCTTGATTGATTACAACCTGATATATTATATGCATCAATGATGAAAGTGTTGGAAACTTCTCGTCACAGTATTTGTCACAACTTGAAGAGAGACTGTTTAGTCACCGACGTTAAACTGAAGCAGCTCACAGGCCTCAGCTTGTATCGCATACGCCACGAACAGCTACAAGCTCAGCCCAGTGCATTGTGGGAGAATTCCTGAGGTCACCTGCACCTTCGACAACAGCCCATTATCTACACGCAGGCTGCGATTGGTCGACAAGGCAGTGAAGGTGTTCCTGACGAGAGGCTCCAGGCAGAGCTGCTGTGAAACGACGAGTCGAGACGAGTGCATAGTGACGCGCTCCAGGAGGACACAGTACACAGTACATATATATACATATATACATATACACATACACACACACACACACACCAGATGTCCGATATTATCGATATTAAATTTAATATCAGAAATTATCAGTACCGTTTTTTAAATGACACAACTTTTACACAACATTCACATATTTTACATCAAACTCTCCAGCTACTTCTCCTCTAACTCAGATGTCAAAGTATGAGAGATGTGATGTGTAGTTTTTGAGATACTTAAGTTTTGTTTTGTTTACTTTTGTTTGTTTACCTGAAATGATTTCATTTTTGTTGGGGGGGGCGCATATACCGGTATTGGTTGATATCGGTATTGGAAATGAATATATATAATAGAATGAATATCGATATATCGGATATCAGTAAAAAGGCCAGTATCCAACATCCCTAATGAGGAGGGGCTGTTCTGTGCCATGATACCAACCTTTCTGTGACTCATGCCTTTCCGTTTTGCCCTGGTACTCAAAGCCCACAGCACTTTTGTCCACTTTGTCCGTCTCCACACCAAACTTTCCACCAAAGCCTTTGGCATAATCTGCCGACGAGGAGAAAAGGCAAACATTAGCCAAAGACCTCGACAAGAAAAACGGTACTTAGGTTTATATAAAATCCTCTTTAGCGTCATAGAAAAAAACTGACTTGGTTTTCACAATATTTTTTCATCATAGTCTTGCATACTATACATAAATATATATATGTGTGTGTGTGTGTGAGAGAGAGAGAGAAGTAAAAAAGAATAAGAGAGCTGGATGAAAACTGATGTGATGTTTTCATGCCAGGCTGGTGAATGGATGCAGACATACAAAATAAGCATGATGTGTCAGGACCTGCGTGAGGCTGCGTTCACTGTCTCAGGCCTGTCTGTGTGTTGCGTTGCGTTGTGTGGGTTAGTGGGAATGTCACACAGCAGAAGACTGGACAAACCTTTCTGGGACTCGTGTTTCTCGGTTTTGCCCTGGTAATCGTAGCCCACCGCGCTCTGGTCGACGCGGTCTGCCTGCACTCCATATCGCCCCCCAAACCCAGAGGTGTAGTCTACACAGCACAGCAGGGAGGGGAGAGGGTTACAGCATGGCAGCAGTGATCATGACACAGCCCACTTCCTGATTTCCCATCAATACTCCCTGACAGGAGCCAGAGCAAAGACAATAAAAACACTGAAAACAGGAGTCAGGAGGAACGTCAGGAATGAGGAACCACTGGAACTGGGCACGTTCTGCACGGTGCAGGGATGAGTGCAACACAAAGGTGGAGACAGTATGGAGGCTATGAGAAGGTATGAGAAGGTATGAGAGGCTGAGGACGGAGCTCCATCTACAGAATTCACTGAGTGCAGTCTGATACCAACTAGCTCTGTGTTAGCTGGTAAAATGAACTTCAAACTGGAGATTCAGATCAGCAGCCAAACAGTCCACTGTTTGAGGCTGGAAAATGCGCCCCCTGCAGGACATCTGGCACATTGACTCTGTCAACAAAAGCTACCAGGCTGACTGCAGGTAAAGAGAAGTCATTAATGTGTCAGTTCTGTTTTCCAGGTGCGACTGCAGAGGTAAGGCGTCAGACTAAAGTGCAGGTGATGTGCTGCGCGGGTGCGTGTTCAAAAAGGCAGCGTGTTGGGAGACATTCACCTTTCTGTGACGCGTGCTTCTCTGTCTTCCCAGCGTACTCGAACCCAACAGCAGACTGCAAAGAGACGAGGAAATACAATTCAGTCTCAAACTGATTTGCATTCAAGTGTGTTATGAACCACAGGTTGAACTTTGTGTTCATTAGCCTCATGTACCGCTGTACATAACATCCAATTAGATCTCTGTCACTTCACATGTCAGGTGACATGTGACAGCAAACTGACTAATTAACACAAAAACAGCTTCATTGAATGCAAACCGGTTGTTACTGTTGTTCCGTGATGTTTAGGCACATGTTCATTTGGGTCTTAGATACAGTTCCATTTGACTGGTGAGTCACAGGCTACAGTTACAGTTTATGTTTATTACATGACATCAGAATAGCGCACAGCTGGATGTTTGGGCAAAAATCAGAATTCCTCGTGGATATTTGTATTTTCTGATTGCAGCTCGGTTCAGCTGCTTGGTCCTTCACATGGACACACATCACTGAGGGCACCGTTAGGACACAGCCACGGGACCATACCTGGTCAATGCGGTCTGACTGCACGCCGAACTTTCCTCCGAAGCCCTTGGACGTGTCCGTTTGAGAGCAGTGTTTGGACAACTTGCTCTGGTAGTCATGACCCACAGCAGACTGTCAAGAAGCAGAGGAACACAAGAACATCTGAGTGAGGAGGAGCACAGGAGGGTCAACGTCACAGATGATGCACAAAGAACATCAACACACTGACACTGCACTGACCACAAAGAGAGAGAGCGAGAGCGAGCGAGAGAGAGAGAGAGAGAGAGAGAGAGACAAACGGGTCACTCAGATCAGCTGTTTCATGGACATTAGCAGTGCAGTCATCTGGTCCATGATGATGATGATGGTGAAGAACCGGGCTGTGTGAGGACATCACTGACCTTGTCCATGCGATCCTGCTGAACTCCAAACTTTCCTCCATATCCGTGCGAGGCCTTTGGCATCGTCTCCAGCTCCTTCTGCTTCAGGCTGGTGTGCTCCGTCGACACCGTCTCCCGCAGCTGCTTGATGCTGCGTCACAGGGGGACAGAGAGAGTGAGGAGACACCTCAGCAGGCTCTGAGACAAGCCAGTAGTGGAGGACAGAATAATAGCTCTCTTACTCTATATGCTCCTGGTGCCCTGAACCCGCCACTGTCTTGGCCCCCCAGCGCTGCTCCTTCTCTGAAACGTCATTCTAGAAATCCAGGGAAAAAAGAGCCGGGATGAGACGCCTGGTTGACAGAGCAGAGGTGGACAGGGGAGAAGGAGGGGAGCAGGAGGAGGAGGAGCAGGAGGAGGAACAGGAGCAGGAGGAACAGGAGCAGGAGGAACAGGAGCAGGGGGAGCAGGAGGAGCAGGAGGAACAGGAAGAGGAGAAGCAGGAGGAGGAGGAGCAGGAGGAGGAGGAGCAGGAGGAACAGGAGGAGCAGGAAGAGGAGATCAGCACAGGTACCTCAAAGTCAGGGTCGGTCTCCCAGTCGTCTCCTCCGTCGTCCACTGCCACCTTGACTGACTGTCCTGCTGACGCCTTCCACATCTTCAGTGAGTCTCTGAGGCACAAACCCAAATATCAAAACTATAATGACGTCACTGTTTGGACCATACACGTCACTGTCTGTGTGGATGTTCACGGCCTCGTCGTTGTTTACGTTTGAACTCTGATGAGTTTGAACTCTGATCGACGGATTCATCAGGAATCCATGTTTCTCCCCGAAGGCAGCAGGACACGTGACTCCGGTCACGTGACTCCGGTCACCTCAGGAGAGAAGCTTCAGACCAGGAAGCAGGAGCGTCTCACCTGTGTGTTGTTACCTGACGGAGAGGAGCGTCTGCACAACTACACAACTACACAGCCACACCCATCCGCTGCCGAGCATTCCACCCACCTGAGGGCCCGAGGCAGCGGGGCGGGGCGTCAGGTCAGGCCGGGAGGAGCTACTGGGGTCTGCGTGACCAGGAGCCCACCTTAGCCCCAAGCTAATGTGACTGTCCGACATCATATAACATTAGATTTAACACTGCTTTCTGCGGACGCTCCCGGTCAGACAGCTCTGGAACCCGGACCAGGAGCCCGGTCACGGCGGTGTCACCACTGGGGGGGGGGGGGTTTAACACGACGTGACGGGCTCCAGCAGAAACCCGTGAAACCGTGTTTTTATCGAGCTTTAAAACGGGATCGCGGCGGAGACCGAGGTTACTTCCTGTCCCAGTTTTCCCGTTAGCTAGCAGGCTAAAGCTAACACGGCTCCCTGTGGAATAAGTGTCTGAGGGAGCGGCAGGGGCGGACGGCTTGGGCCCGGGCCCCTCCCCGCTGGTCGGTACTCACCGTCCACCGCCAACCGCAGTGTGAAGGAATGATTGAAGTCGTCCCGGTGGGTGAGGTCCGCTCCCGGTCGAGGTTATTTCCTGTCCCAGTTTTCCCGTTAGCTAGCAGGCTAAAGCTAACACGGCTCCCTGTGGAATAAGTGTCTGAGGGAGCGGCAGGGGCGGACGGCTTGGGCCCGTGCCCCTCCCCGCTGGTCGGTACTCACCGTCCACCACCAACCGCAGTGTGAAGGAATGATTGAAGTCGTCCCGGTGGGTGAGGTCCGCTCCCGGTTCGGGTTTAGATGCAGGACCAGCAACGTCTGTCCGCAGCACTTCCGGCTCTCCCTGTATCCCGAGCTCTGCCAGCGCCACGTCACGAGGGGGCGGGGCGAGACAACCTGGCAAATATTTCCATAAAATGTGCATTCGAGATAAGATAAGATAAGATATTCCTTTATTAGTCCCACAGTGGGGACATTTCACATCCGCCGAGAAAAGACAACGATTAAACAATTGTCGATAAACAGATAGTCCACTCGTGTTAAATCACACCACTTTACATTCCAACTTTTATCATCCATATTGTGTTAATTAAGTCTGAAGTTCCAAACATGTGAACTACCATTACTCCAGGGATGGTCGCCATGGTGATGGTTATCAGGCCACCACTTCCTCATATGAAAGAAAAAACAGGGAGCGGTGAGAAAGCCACGTTTTTGTGTGTAATTTAATCCGATAAATTAGCAAATAAGACACAAAATAATAGTAAATTGTAAACGTGTCAAGTTCCCTCGTTCTCCTGTCTCACCGCACAGGCAGCTCTTTGCAGGATTAGATGACAATTACCTATGAAATCCTTATAAAGATAAGATATATATATATATATTCTTATTTTATTTCACTTTTTAGGTGACTTTTTTCAGTGAAACGTCACAATACATGCTGAACTGTAAGTCCACGTTTTATTGGTGGGACGCACCACAAGGTGGCGCAACGTCTCTCTTTCCGGAGAGTCTTCATCAATGTGCGTTTTTATCAGAAATTCCATCTGAAACAGCTGAAAGTAGGTCACTGCGTGGACAGGTTGTGTACACTTATCTTATCTCCTCCATCTTCCCCGGTTCGTCGCACCTCCAAGTGGATTTTCATTGAGATATAATGCACATGTGGAATTTGATGTTGTTATTGTTATGGGCACAAACCTTTGCACTCGCCACCAAACAATTTTCTCTGTATTCTATGTTCACAAGTGCAAAATCTGCTGCTACCCAATAATTCATGTACATATAACTTAGGATTTATTTATTTCTTGTTTATTGCCTGTATTTTGTTTTTCTACATTGTTTGTCCGTTGGCATAAGAGAAAGTACCGGAGTCAAATTCCTAATATGTTGTCACATACATGGCCAATAAAACTGATTCTGATTCTGATTCTTCATAGACTGTGTTAATTGTCTCAGTGAAATATCTCATTTGATTTGACAGTGAAGGCTGAGTCCGCCGTCCACCTGTCTGACAGGTCAGTCAGTCAGTCAGTCAATCAATACATAGATAGATAGATATATAGATAGATAGATAGATAGATATGATCCAGAGATAATCACGTGGATAAAATAACGGTTTGGATTGTAGACATTAGCTTTGTGGATGTTGTTGTTTCAGGGGCTGGACCCCCCTCCCCCTCTTACCCGGCCTGCGGTGGACTCTCCCGCTAACGAGCGGCGCTAGAGACGCGGAGCCCCCCATTGGCTCCCGACTGCCGAGGCTGGCAGGCAGTGGCGACGGGGAAGAACCGGAACGACGGACCTCTCACCGGGAAAACAACGAGAGAACGCCGGCATTTCGGACGGGAACGAGGGGAATATACATTCTTATCCGCGGCTTGGATTTTCTAAACTGACCGAATCCCGTCCCGTGTTGGCTGGAAGTTTTCGAGCTGTGATGTGGTGACGCGACTCCGACACCGAATCGACGGAAGCTAACGCTAGGCGACGGGCTAACGTTACTTGAGAGATTAATCATTTCGGCGGAGCTCTGGAGTTCAGTTTCAGGGTTTAAACCTATTTTCATATTTTAGATAATGTAAGATGCATAGCAAATGGATATTTTAACATGTTGTCTACTTTTATACTAAACAGAGTCTATCATTAGATAACTACTTGACGTTATCTGACACAAGTTAGTACATGAAACTAGCAAGCGTTAGCTAACTAGCTGGCTAGTAGCTAACGTTACAACTGACTTCAAGCCAAAGAACTCTGCTTCAAATTAGCTAACGCTAGCAAGGCTACACCAGTTTCCACGTCACCCGACGGTTTCTTCGCTCGTCTGCCTGTTGTGAAATGTTATTCGGGGAGTTTGACTTTTATTTTTGAGGATGGGTGTTTGGTTTGAGGAGCAAATATAAGACACTTCACTTTCAAGCCCAGGTATGCAGTCATCGAATCACCAGCTCTCCTCATGCTAGTATGCTAACGTTGAGTTAGCCGGACAAAGTTGGAATACTGCCCCCCCCGCTCACTTTATGCGGGTTTTGCCGTGAGGCCTTTAGGGAATTATCACAGTTTTCACCGAGGAGACCTTTTTCCACAGCCTTAATGCCTCTGAGCGGAATTTAAATCCTCTGAATGACTCAAAGTGTCCGTAAAGCTTGATAAGATTGTGGCTGACAGTCGCATCCGCCGGACTGTGAACGTTTACACAGCATCATAAAAGACCGTGGCTTCTGAACACATCTGGAATAACGCTGTTCCTTCAAGGTGAGTTATACACTGGATCATCTCCATGGACACAAGTTGAATGTCAGTGTTAGAGATAGATTGATCATATTTAAATGTTTGTTTTGAAGTACGTAACTACAAATAACAAACGCAATTGCATAAAGGTGAACTTAAACAACACTTTATGAGAATGTAGATTTATTTACAGTTGGTCAATTTGCTGTTTTTAAAAGGAGTCACACGTGGTGGTTGTGTCTACTGGTCTTTTAAGTCTGAGTCTACCGAAGTGTTCTCCTTCCTGATCTGTCATCCTTTGACGTATGTCATGTCCCTGCTCAGTAACACTGGACCCACCATCTGTCACTCCCTCTCATGGATGCTGAGTGACCCCTCCCCCCACAGACCCTGTCGGCTTGACCTCGATATGCAGCATTGGCTTTTCATTTTTCTCTTGGTAAATTAGGTTAAGTTTGCACCCGGCTTTTAGTGCATTCAGTAATTGTAGTCCGTTGAGAATGTCAAGTTGTTTTTTTGTCGAGATAATTTGCATGGACCAAACAGTGATTTTTCTCGGCATCTCAGTTGATGCAGAGAGTAAGATGACGGGGAAGCTCTGGGTGTCGACAAGTCCCACTTGTTTGAGTTTGTAAGTTGTTGTTCTTGCAAGTATGTTAAATACAGCTCCCATGATTCTTGGCCTTTTGTCTCGCAACCTGTCTACAGGGCCGAATCCCTTTGGTGTGGAGAGTGGCTCCGATTCCTTCATGCTCAGCTGTTAGGTGCTTCAGATAATACAGATCTCTTAGCTGATGCTGATTCAAGATCAAAGCTTTAATCAGAGAGCTTCTCCCCTTCCAGACAGAGCCAGTATGGGTTCATGTGTTCTTGTTGTGCCTGTGTAGTACGCTGATTAAATCTGCTCAGACACTTTATAACTTGCCCACTGTCTCCTGTTTTATTGTGACTGTGTTAAGCGAAGCTCTGGTTTATAATCAGTTTGCCCAGTGATTAAATTAACAGCAGAGCCCCAATGTTTTATATTGTTGAGCTGTGTGTTTTGTTCTTTATGGAGATGGTAACGTGAATGTCATTGTTCCCGCAAAATTATTTGGTTGCCCTCGTTATTTTGTCTCTCTGGTGTACTTTGGTATGGCTGTTCAGGAGAAGAATGAATGAAAACCAATCTTGGCACTGCTTTAGTAATAGTTTGCAGTTGAATAATGTCTGTTCCTAGATTTGCCCATTAAAAATATGGGAAATATTCTGTTTTAGTGAGCATAAATTGCGGGAGATGGAAATGACTGATTTCTGGGGTTGTGAAATGAGTTCATTTTGCTGCCTCCAAACATCAGTGGGTTTGTGAATTACATTTTTTGATCATCATTGAAAAGGTCCACTGTTAAATGTCAGCTCACAACCATAATGTGAGCTTTCCATTTTTACATTGTCCCCAGTGCTTTTCTCTGAAATTGTTTATGAAATTGCAGATGATGTGCGAGGTGATGCCCACCATCAGTGAGGCGGAAGGGCCCGGCGGAGGAGGCGGCGGCCGGCGTGGCTCGGGCTCCCCGGTGCAGTCGGACTCAGAGGGTCACTTTGAATCACTGATGGTGTCCATGCTCGAGGAGCGGGATCGTCTTCTTGAGACTCTGAGGGAGACTCAGGAGAACCTGGGCTTGACACAGAGCAAACTGCATGAAGTGAGCCATGAAAGGGATTCTCTACAGAGACAACTGAACACTGCATTGCCACAGGTAAGTGACGGGGCCCCTCCTCCATTTTCCTCCAGAAAACCTAGTTGTTGACTAAGACCATTATGGCGCATTGAATTGGATGATAGAGATTTGTCTTCTACAAAATTTATTTTTTGCTCTCACACCACATATATATCACATCACCTCATAACGCCTGTGCAGACAGGAACTATGTCACTTCGATGATCCGAAGGCAGTGTTACTTTGAATAAACACTGTTGCCCTGTGAAGCACCTGGATACAGATCTTTGGATCAGTGGATGAAGTGGTACCAGTCTGTACCGGTCTGGCACAGTTTAGTGAGTTGTATGGCTCAGTGATTGCAGTGTGCAGCGGGACAGACACTGCCCACCATCACACGCTATGAGCCATTTGACTATTAGTGGAGTTCATTTTTAATGAGATTCACTCCAGTAAATAACACAATTTACGTATCACTATCACAACCCCTCGCAGAGATGATGTGTATCTCTCAGAATTTTGCATCAAAATTTACATGAGAAATATAGCAGAGAAGAATCTGGCCTGTGCATTGAGAAACTATTTGGTTTTTAACAAAAGGTGATGTAGGTGTCCTTATGTTTTCATTAAAAACTGCACATATCAGAGGAATCATGAAACATGTTGGATTATTGCTATGTTAATTGTAAAATCAGCATTATAGTAGATTAGATTAGTAAACTCTTTACAGTAAATAGCGTCACAGCTGTGCTTCTGTTCCTGCTCTTTCCATAGAGTGGAGGGAGTGTTGATCCCAGCTTTGTGTGCAGGTCTCTGTTGTATTATTGACTCATGTTTCTACCTTCTGTGGTCTTAAATTTAAAACAAAGGGCTCAAGTTTCCACCTTTAAATGATGCATGAGAGGCTGATAATCAGCTCAGGGATGCTTTGGTTGAACGGGCAGTAAGTTCATTGTTATAAGTTAACATGGCGATTTGTTTTTTTCAGTGTTTGTCTCTCATTTGATTAAATGTGGGAGGGAAATGGGTGTCACGCAGACTGGGACAGATCCCAGGTCTGTGCCGTGAGACAGGCCACTGTACAAGAACATCGAATTCGGGAAGTGATGTTAAACATACATCTTTTTTGCTGCTACGTCTCCACTGCCAAGAAAACGATATTGTCAAACATTCGGACACTGTTTGGACTCTGACTCGTTCAGTTGACATCTAATGTAAATATATAATAATAAACATTTAAAAGCAGAGGATTGTCATCAGTAGCATTCACACAAACCACCATGCTAATAGTAACTAAACTGTAGTCCAAAATGTCATCATTTTATGTGTGTGTGTGTGTGTGTGTGTGTGTGTGTGTGTGTGTGTGTGTGTGTGTGTGTGTGTGTGTGTGTGTGTGTGTGTGTGTGTGTGTGTGTGTGCGTGTGTGTGTGTGTGTGTGTGTGTGTGTGTGTGTGTATAAGTGTATAAAAGCTTTAGAGGAGTTGATCCTGTCATATTCTGAACCTGGAGAATCAGTTGTCATAACCTATAGATAGTGAATAAAGGATCGGTTCAGGCTGAAAAGCTGAATGTATTAAGGGGCAGTAATCTCATTGACAGAGCGGCACCACACTTACCACCACATACTCATGTTATTAAAATGGTTTTCCTCAATTCCATTTCTTTCAAGGTTTGATGGATAGAGAACTAACTAACACAAGTTATATGTGATTGATTAGTTCTATACAGTCAGCCTCTCTTCCTTTTATTTATGTTATAACTAAGCCTGGCTCTTGGTCAGCCTAAAACAAAGTAGTTCATACGGATGCCTCTTGTGCGTGTGCCTCTTGTACACACACACGCACACACACTGCTGTGTATACGCCTGTGGTGTTGTCAGCTGATCATCTGGCTTTTCGACAAGTCTCCTGGGATTTGTATCTCGAAGGCAAGAAAATCTAGCTGTTAAGTCTGTAAAAGAACTTTGTGTGTTGCACTGGTATTAATGCATACCCAATATGATTTAGTTTTTTAGTTCTTAAATTTAAATGTCCAAAATAAAAACGAGGGATGAGAGACCCTCAACTGAAATGATGCATCATTTATTAGACTTTATTCAAGCTACAATGAAGTGAACAGCACTTTTAACAACTTTGATGTGAAAAATTTGTTCACCAAAAGAAAAACAAATCGTAGCAGGAATCATTATCAGCTGTTTGCTTGATAACTGCAGTGAGACTGAAAGCGGCCGTCAGCGGAGTGAAGTTGGTGCCATGATGGCTGTTTTGTTTCATGGAGTCTGGGTCTTCAGGCTGCTGTAGGTAGGTTAAGGGGAGGTGCAGTGTTCTCTGATGTTCCCTCCGTCCTGGTGAGAGTACCCTCGACTGGAATGTACAAACATTCCAGAGCAGCTTGCTCACACGTCAGCAGCCTCTGCAAACCCCAGTAGTTCCCTGGTGGATGGTGCCTATTCATTCTCTTTGTTATCTTTTATTTGGTTTACTGATTCAGTGTGCAGCAGAAATTAGTTTGACTCACCCTCAGTCAATTTTTTTTTTTTTTTTTAATTTATTTTTTTTTATTGACATTCAGATTCTGACATTCGTATCCATCCCATATATCCTATGTATATACATCTTACATCTGTTGTCTGCCCCAAATGCCAAAATAGCTTTTTTTTGTTTTGTATCTGAAAGATGAAAAGAAAACCAACAAAAATCAAACAAACCAACGAACAAACAAAAGACTATGTACAGGTAGGGAGTGATCCTTTCCATACAATACAGTCACTAGTCTGTGAAAATAAAATCAGGTCTATGAGGCGTGACAAAATTGACCCAGTTTTCCCAATGTGAAGCAGAATTCTCCATTTTGTGATTAACAAATGCTGTTATCTTCTCCATTTTATAAATGTCCATTGTAATGTCCATCCATAAATTTAAAGTTGGGCTCTCCTGTGATAACCATTTCCTGGTAATACTCTTTTTAACGGCCACCAGCAAAATATTTATTAGATATTTATCACTTTTCGGCCATTCCTCAGGTATGTGTCCAAAAAACATAGTCTTACTCTCGAGGGGTATTTCGCATTTGAAGATATGCTTTAGGGCATTGTGTATCTCTCTCCAATAGACCTTCATGACAGGGCAGTCCCAGAAAATATGGTAATGGTTTGCACTTTGATTTCCACAGTTTCTCCAACAGCTAGGGGGGTTATTGTCATAGTGGGACTTCTGACAGGGCGTAATAAAATACCTAATTAGGTTTTTCCAGGCAAATTCCCTCCACTTCTGTGAGTTGGTACACCTCCATTGATACCTCCATATTGTTGTCCATTCTTCCTCAGATATAGTTATCCCTCCTTCCTTCTCCCATTTTGTTTTAATATATGAGGTTGAATGTGGTTTCAAGTTCGATAGTCGTGCAGTTAATTTCAATGCTTCTGTGTCAGCTGTGGTTTTTAGTAGTTTTGCTTGAAGTGGGCATCTTTGAGTGTGTGTTTGTCTAATGGCAGTGAATATACATCTGTGTTGTACAACTGCTGAGAAGATAAAAAGTCACCGTAGTTAGCCTCATGCTTGGTGTTGTTTTTTATGTGTCCCGTAGATGCTTTGTAGCCAGAGAGAAAAAGATAGAGGTGTGAAACAAAATCAGCAATAACTTCATGGTTGTGGCCAGATCACATCTGCCAACGCACTAAATGACCTTGATTTAAATGACCTTGATTTAATTTTAAAGTAAATAAATAAGAGTTTGAAAGTCAGAGTCTCCACAAACTCTGCCATTTTAAAAAAAAGCTCTATGTGAGAATTGAAGTGTGAACAGTCGGTATAATGTCTAAATGAGCCTAGACATTGTCTGAATACCTCACAGTAAATGCCTAGGCTATTGATTTATAACCCTCTGCATGTGTGCTTTTATCATGTATGTAGTAATGTGACATAAATACATGAAGCAAGAGAGAGAGAGAGATACTGGGATAGTATGGAACTGTAAGCTCTCTGAGATATGATTGGGCCAAGTTCATAACATACGGTTCATGAAAGAAGGAGGAATTTACAGGGAGAGAAGCTAATGGAGGAGCAGTATCATCTGTTGTTCTAGTTCAGTTGAATACGCCACAGCATTTTGGATTAACAGGGGCTTTATTGGATTCATGTTTTCACCTGTGTGTGTCAGTACAGTGTGTTTGCGGTAATAAACTAATTTCCACCAAACCCAGTGGTGGGACGGGGTGCTGCTCCTGGGAAAAACCTCTTAAATATGGTGCAGATTGAGTCAAAGATCCAGGATTGTTCTACCTCTTTGTTTTAAATGATTCTTTCCCAATACAAGAACTGCCAGATATGATTGGACAGACTTTTATTGGCCATTCAGGGTCATATATTCCTGTTGGTTAATCGTTGTTTTTTTCTGTCCGTGAAGCCTGTGCCCATCAACCGCACTAAACAAATGTGGTATTCCTGTGTGTGACACACTGGTCTGGATTGAGGATAATCAGAGAGACAAAGACTGACTTGTTCCAAATATTGATGTGAAAGTGAGTGCAAGTTTTGTGTTTGCCAAATGTGAACTGAATTACAAAACATAAAAGGAAACAGACAGGAGAAAAGGCTTTGCTGCTCTGTTTGGCTTGGCCAAAGGGCCAAATGCTCTCTGTCGTTAGTTTCCTACAGTCCCAAGCAGTAGGCGTTCCTGAAATCTCTACGAGCACTCGCTCTTTTTATGGTGAAGCAGTTCGATTATATTCAAGGCTTATGGTTTTGTTTGGAACTTATTGCTCTTTAATTCTGAATAATGTTGTGGTAGATGACAAGGTTCCCTCTCTACATTTTTTCTGACTTGGATAAATTAATGTGGATACATTTTAGCTGAACTGAAGGCTTAGAGTGACAGATAGAAAACCTGCAGGTGATCTGTATCTATTGTTTTACTCGTCTGATAAGGGAAACTGTTTCTCTAATGAGTTTATGATCATTTGTGCTTCAGCTCTGGACTGTAGTAATTACATTGTCTTCATATACCTCATCATCAAGGGCATAGGGTGAAGTGTGTTGGACTGCACATGTAGCATTCACTGTTACAAACCACATATAATAATGTAATGGAGTAGAAGTGGCGCTAACTTAAATGGATTTTTCCTCTATTGTTGTGTGTGTGTGTGTGTGTGTTTGGGCAGCGGGCTAAGCCACTCTGAATAGGAGCTATTGTGGTGTCTGATTAGTTTTTGATGGTGAGTCCTTCTGTAGGTGAACAGATGCCCTCTGCTCAGTGTCAGATTTCAGTACAAGCTATAAGCTAATAAGAATGGCTCCAGCCATAATGCATAGTATGTGGTAGATTGATGATTAAACGAATACTCGAGGCAAAAAAAAATATTCGAGGATTTTTTGTACTCGAATTACTCGAATTACTCGAGTATTCGTTGCAGCTCTACAAGACTTATTGTTTTTTTTTGGAACTTATTGCTCTTTAATTCTGAATAATGTTGTGGTAGATGACAAGGTTCCCTCTGTACATTTTTTCTGACTTGGATAAATTAATGTGGATACATTTTAGCTGAACTGAAGGCTTAGAGTGACAGATAGAAAACCTGCAGGTGATCTGTATCTATTGTTTTACTCGTCTGATGGGAAACTGTTTCTCTAATGAGTTTATGATCATTTGTGCTTCAGCTCTGGACTGTAGTAATTACATTGTCTTCATATACCTCATCATCAAGGGCATAGGGTGAAGTGTGTTGGACTGCACATGTAGCATTCACTGTTACAAACCACATATAATAATGTAATGGAGTAGAAGTGGCGCTAACTTAAATGGATTTTTCCTCTATTGTTGTGTGTGTGTGTGTGTGTGTTTGGGCAGCGGGCTAAGCCACTCTGAATAGGAGCTATTGTGGTGTCTGATTAGTTTTTGATGGTGAGTCCTTCTGTAGGTGAACAGATGCCCTCTGCTCAGTGTCAGATTTCAGTACAAGCTATAAGCTAATAAGAATGGCTCCAGCCATAATGCATAGTATGTGGTAGGCAGGTTGGTGCCAGATTTTGAGAATCCATGAAACGTTCTTGTTTTTAGCAGAGGATTGTGTAAGTTATTTCTGCCAAGGCTCAAACACAAAACAAACAAAGCTGCTATGTGGCCTGTTCAGGGACAGCTATCTCTGAATAGGTTTTGTGTGTTTCTATGTTTTCGCACACTGTTTCTTTAATAGGTTGGCACACATATTCTTGTACCCCCCTTTAATCCTCTCCACTGTACTGAGACTTACACAGCAGCTCAATCCACCTCCAAACAGCATGTCACTCATCTACATTCACTGAGCCAGGCACGTTTCCCTGCTGCCGCAAGAAATGCGATCAGCCTCACGTGCCCATAGCTGCATTCAGATGCAGAAAAAGTTTTAATCATCGTAGTAAAATGAATCGAGTCAACATCCAGTCGAATAGTCACTTATGAAAATTATTTGCAGCCATATTTCAATGCACTGAACAAGTAAACACAGTCTGAGCCTTGATGTGCCTCTGATCATTTACCTCTGACAAACCCTACATGGCTGAGGTTTCACAGTTTGTCACATTCACGTCTGTTTCTTCTGTTTGAACTGCACTGTGCGTAATTATATGTGCAGATGTTGTCATGTCCACCTTGTGTCTGTATCATTCCACTGAAAGCCAGTATTATTTCCAGTACGGGGGAAGGGTTAGGGTTACAGACACAGACTTTGTTTAATATCATGGCACTTTGTTTGGTATGGGGTGTTGTGTGTGCTTTAACCAACAAATACACCAATACATGTATTATAAGTGTATTAGTAAATAAAAATAAATTATTTAAAGTACAAAACTTCTGCAGCAGATGGAGACACTTTTGCTGATTGTTAACGTTTTTATTTCTTTGGTTTGATAGTTTGTCGGCGTCTGTGGGTTTATCTCAGGCTACATTTTCTTTTTTTTTTCTTGCACAGCACTGCCTTCATATAACTTTACCACCGTGTATCATACTCCACCACCAGTCATTTGGTGTGAAATCACTGTGTCATGAAACATGAGGGGCAAAAGAACAGAGGGACATAAATGGTATAGAGAGCTATAGAGAGAGGTTGCTGCACAAGTAATCCTCAGCGTCTTCTCTGGAATGCAGTAAGTACACCAGTGTGTAATTACCACTAGGCCTGCCTCCTCTGGCCTGTGATTGGCTAGTAGAGAGCAGAGACCTTGGCTGTAGCAAATAGCACAGGCATCCTTTGACTTCTTTAGACGAGCAGACTCTGTGCCAGTCACTGGAAAGGCTCAGAGACTGGAGAGAAGGGAAGGGAGAATAGTTGTGGTAGTAAACGATCAGTTCTAGCAGTCAACCCCGCCCCCTCTCTCACACACATACACACGCACAGCATGGAAAGAAGGCCTGGCCATTCATGGTGCTTGTGCTACAGGGCAAAAAATCAGGATGGCACATTCTCAGAATCCAACCATGCATGTAATTCTTCAAAGCAGTCTGTGTGTATCTCTCTCTCTCTTTTTCTTTGTGTGTGTGTGTGTGTGTGTGTGTGTGTGTGTGTGTGTGCGTGTGTGCGTGTGTGTGTGTGTGTGTGTGTGTTTGGAGAAAACCTGAGAGAGACTGGAGGTTTATTAGAACAAGTTTAACTACAGTGTAGCAGTACATTGTTGTCTCATATTTTCCACAGTGTTATGTAGCAATCTCTCTGATGCTGTTTCACCATGTTTCTTTTCCACTCTTCTTTGTACCCTTCTGTTGTCTTCCTGGCCTGCTCTGTGTGAGGTCAATGTCGTGGGACAGAAGACTAAATCACTAACAATATTACTACTGATAGAAAAGCATGACCGTCAGACAGGAAGTGGTTGTCGTCTCCACCTCCATTGTTTCAGATGTAAACACAGTCTTAGTGATGTAGGTGTGGTGGACTGTTGGGAAAACGACAGATGGGAATGTGTAAAGTTATTTTTCTTTGCCTTTTCATTTTATGATTTTTAAACTTTTGACCACGACATCCAAACAAATCATAGATTAAGGCTGTCTTACTAGCACCTCTAATCCACTTTCATTGATTATATTTAAATGAATGAAACAGTCTTGTGAGCTCATTTTCAAAGTCCCATGATCAGATTCTGCCAATAATGTGAATAATAATAGTTTCCAGAGCTTGATATGCTATCACGTCATATTGCTCATTTGGCCTCCTGTATAGGGGCAGCAGACACAGCACTGTCTGCCAGTGTTATTTCTTTTGTTTCAACACAGGTAACAGTTGCAACAACAGAACAAAAAATATATGCTTCTGCTTCTAGGAACAGACATTAAGTTGCTGTCACTGAACATGTGCATTTCCGTTCTAGGAGTTTGCAGCATTAACAAAGGAGGTGAATGTGTGCCGGGAGCAACTTCTGGAGAAGGAGGAGGAGATTGCAGAGCTGAAAGCTGAGAGAAACAACACACGGGTCGGTAGCATGTGCACAGGATTGTTTCCTGTCAAACTCTATACATCAGCAAGTGTGTTATTATTCTCTGCCTCTGACCTGTTTACTCTTACATGCTAATCATTTGCATTTAACATCTGAGACCCAACAGGTAGAAGTATTGGTCTGTCATGCATCATGAGCAATTTGAAGGCACCATTTTTAATATAACCTAGAATTAGGTAATAGCCAAATTAAATGTGGGAATAGCCTAACCCAAATAGGCTGTTGTTGTTAAACTTTGTAGTTTGATGATGATGAATAATTATTTTGAGTTGGTGCCTTTCTAACTGTTGATCTGGTGTCCAGCTCCTGTTGGAGCACTTGGAGTGCCTGGTGTCTCGCCATGAGCGCAGCCTGAGGATGACAGTGGTGAAGAGGCAGGCTCAGTCTCCAGCAGGTGTCTCCAGTGAAGTGGAAGTCCTCAAAGCCCTTAAGTCACTTTTTGAACACCACAAAGCCCTGGATGAGAAAGTACGGCTGCGCCCCCCCCCCAAATTAAGTTTATATATGCTCATTTGACATTGACATTGCATCTCACAAAGAAGAAGGAGCAGGAGAAGTGATTGTACAGTTTTTGGTTAATTTCTGTTTGTTTCACCTGCTGTGTAGGTGAGAGAAAGACTACGCGTCGCCCTGGAAAGATGCAGCGCATTGGAGGAACAGCTCACCCTCTCGCACAAAGAAGTAAGCAAGTATAACCTAAATTAAAAATAACTCTGCTTGACTGAATCTCAACAAATCAACAATTTATTTACAAGCCACACTGCACACACTGTGATGCCTTGATGAATGATGTATTATTGACTCCTGCTGTTTCTCTGCCAACACAAACTGAGTGGTGACTTGGTTTGACACACAGCTTTGTAACAGTCAGACACTGATTAGATTTTGACCTCTTTTAATCAGTGACCTAGATTTGAAAAGAGATTAATTTAGTGTTGTTATAGACGAATCACATTTGATCAGAAATCATTGCATTCTGTTCATTTAATTAATGCTGAATGACATTTGAATTGGGTTTTACTTGAATATAAAAAGCATTTTTTCAGTACTTGCATGTGCTTGAAAAGGGAAGAAGCATCTTGAGTCCATTGTGTAATGAATGGGATTAAGATTGACACAAGGCCCAGAGGATCTTGGGGAAGTGTCCTAGATTTACTCTCTGCTTCATGCTACAGTCATCTTTTGTTCCTGGTAGTCAGCCTGGAAACACACACACACACAAAATCAACCACTTCCCTCGTCTCCTTCGGCAAGGTAGCATTTTGCTGTTTTGTTTTCCTATGGTTTGGACATTTGGCAGAAGGGTGATGTTCTTTGCAGTGTGTTCATCTGAGTGTGCAACTAGTATTTTAGCTGTCTCCTTAATTAACTGATACCCCAAAGGTAGTGTATGACAGACACACAAAGAATACATCACAAACAATTATAAAGCAGCAGCAAACTAGTGAAGTGATGTTGGTTTAGTGGTGCACCAGATAATTGTCAGGTGGTTATCACCAGCAAATGAATGACTCAACAAATTTTCTCCAGTTGGCTTACCTCAGGGAGCATAGCAGCCAGAAGAGAGGGCTGGCAGATGGAACAAGCGAGGTCAACCACAACTCTGAAAACACCCCAAGCACTAACGGCAAGGTGAGCTCAGTCAAACCAAGTGAGTGAAGAAGCCACTGTTTGATCAGTGTCAGAAATGTCAACCATCTGTTTCCTTATGTAAATAAAATTGCATTAACACCTGATGACATGATTTCATCATGTCCAGCATGATGTTGGAACTTGAACTTGAACTCTGTGCTTGGCTTTCACAGGGGGGGTGTGCTCATATGCTGAGCACTGTATGTGTTCGCTGGTCATTTATGCTGTTTAACTCAGTAAATTAGGCCCCACCTGTGTTCGATATATCTTTGTGTGCAGTCACTAAAACTGTTTATTCATCCTCAGCGGTCGTCGGACGGTTCCCTAAGTCAGGAGGAGGAGTCAAGACCCGGGGTTGGGAAGGTTGGAGAGCTCCAGGAGGTGGTGGACCGTCAAAAGACCGACCTGAGCCAGATGAAGGAGCGCATGGCTGCTATGGTATCCCGTATCAGTGAGCTGGAGGAGGACCTGGACACAGCCCGAAAGGACCTCATCAAGTCTGAAGACATGAACACGAGGCTACAGAGAGACTTGAGAGAGGTTGGAGGAGATTTACCCTTTGAAACCCAAAACTGTCTTGAAGTAGATTTTAAAATCTGTTTCATTAAATGCATATTCTTTCTGCGGCTAGATAAAAGAAATATTTTTATACACTTTTAGTTTGTTGTTTTTTATGATACCTTCCCTTCAATCTGCCTGGAGATGTAAGAATCATAGATAGGTTATTATCAAGGCCACAGAGGGAGAACAAATGTCTGTGTTTTTGTGTTTGTGTGTAGTCAGTAGCTCAGAAGGAAGATATGGAGGAGCGGATCACCACCCTGGAAAAGCGATACCTGGCAGCTCAGCGGGAGGCTACTTCCGTCCACGATCTTAACGACAAGCTGGAGAATGAAGTGGCCAACAAGGAGGCCCTCTATAGACAAGTAGGCCTGAACGCCTAAAAATTACCATGAGAGCGAGTTTGGGGATTTATAATTCTCAGAGTTGGCTGGCAGCAGGAATCGCCTGCAGTTCTCTTTGGCAGTTTTCAGACTGCGGCTAATGAATTGCTGCTGAATTCACACACTGACCAGCACCACAGGCACTGAATGGGAATCTTGAAGACACTGGCTTGTTTCTTTACATGAACTCACTTCGATGGAGATGTCTCTCTTTTTTGAGGGCTTTGTCTGTCTTTGTGTCATCATGAATGCTGTCTTCCTCACTTCCTGACCACCCCACCCTTACCCATCCTCACTCTCTGTCAGGCTTTATATCTCTCACTCTCTCTCTCACTTCTTTTCCCCTTGTGACCTGAAAGCAAACCGTGAGCCTGTGATGTAGACGAGTAGTGCTGATGCCTGTTTTACATTTGGTTTGTTGCAGACAGAGGACAGAAACCGGCAGCTCCAGGAGAAGCTGGAGCTGGCTGAGCAGAAGCTGCAGCAGACCATCCGCAAGGCAGAGACTCTGCCTGAGGTGGAGGCCGAGCTTGCTCAGAGGGTGGCTGCCCTCACAAAGGTATCAGAACAAATCAAATATTATTTGTGTAAGCTCTATTTTCAGATAGCAATTTGCCCCACAGTGTTAAACAGTCTTTACAAACTGTATGTAGCACAGGGTTATTATTATGATTACTATTGTTGTTTTAAGAATGATCCTGTTGTGATCAAAATCATTATAACCACACCAGACAGTGTGTCTGTGATGTAAATTAAGTTTTTGCAGGTATTGCACAACAGTATTGTTATCATATAAAGCATGTCCAAGCATCTCTAGACTTTAGATTTGCTGTAATAAAATAATGTTACAGCTGTTTTTAGTATAAATATCTTTTTCTTTATTTTGAACAAGTATCCTAACGATGATTGTCTTCCTTCATGTATTTTTGATGATGCAGTCTTGCTGAAGCCACACACTCGTTATTGAGAACATGATAGAAAGACGTGTAGAAATCGAAAGGGGTGTTCATGTGTTTAATATCCAAGACATCAGTATAAATTATTCATTTCTTCACACTCCTCCTACATGGTGGAGCCAGCAGCTGTGTTTCTCATTAGCACACTCGGGCTGTCTCTTAAATTCTCCATTATAACAATTCTGCATTTGGTGATTCCGCATCAAACACATGATGATGTCTGTTTGTCCACGTGCTCTGTCATAAGTTGCAGAAATGTATGATAGTCGTTTATATAGTCGTCATGCTCCATTTTTAAATGTGTATGTAAATATGTTCTCTTCTCTTTCTGTCGTTATGTCATGCTCTGTGTTTGTGTGATCTTCACGCTGCCCCCACCGCCATCTTGTCAAACCTCTAGTGTGTTGTGTGTGGCTCTAAGGCCTCTGTGACTCAGAAGAAGGTAGACCAGCTATGTTGACACAGATAAATCCATCCTCTTGGATACTTGCTGCAAAACATTGAAGTTTGGGTTATGGGGTTTCTGGACTTAACCAGGCCTAAAGATACCAATTGTATTCATATTTATAGACGAGACCTACTCAAAGCATTTTTTTCTGATGTACCTTAAAATACCAAAAATTCTAAACAAAACCTTTGCAAACATTATCCTGTATTCAGGTAAGAACCTGGTTAAGTGCAGTGTCAGACTGTGTGTCAAAATGTTGTCGCAGGAAGCCTGAAGCCTGGTGTTGATACTGCTTCCTCTGTCTGCTTGTGTGTAGCTTTATGTGCTGGTGAGCTTTGATACTCAACGCTGGTACCAAATACAGAAATGCTCATGTTAAGTGTCTAACACAAACAGGAAGTGCCAGCAAATTTGCTCTGACTAGCAGATACGCTGCCAATTACAGCTGCTGGAAAACTGGAGATGGACATGTTGCAGAAAAATGTTATGTTTTTAGCATTCTCTAGTTCAGATGAAATGTTGGATTAAGTGTTGATTAATGAGTTTGTAATTAACAAAGAAGAAGAAGTACACCGGCTGCTCTATTAGTTTTCTTCATTCTGTAGATCGTGTTCCTTTGAATCCTCTAATGCTGCTTTTGGCTTATAGCTCTTTGCTAGTGCTACGTATTGTAGATACCGTATGTACTTGGCGGTTGATGTGGGTTACTCCATCCTTGAGATGGATTTAAGCTTTGCCAATTTTTCATCCGGGTCCTTCTCCAGGATGGATGACAGAACACTCTGCAGGGGAAAGCAAAACATAGCTTTAGAGACCCTCTCTGTAGCTCTGACAGGAATGAATACACTGAACCACTTTTCTTAGGAAAGAGAAAGGGTTTTTTCTCATTGTTCCACTTTTTTAGGCAGAGGAACGCCATGGCAACGTGGAGGAGAGGCTGAGGCAACTGGAGGCTCAGCTGGAGGAGAAGAACCAGGAACTGCTCAGGGTGAGGAAAAAGAGAACATATACTATACATAAACTGTACATATTCCCCAGTTTTATTTCTCCAGACACAGTCCTAACATGTGCTGTGGCTTAAAATGCTGGTGTGTGTAGGCACGGCAACGAGAGAAGATGAACGAAGAGCACAACAAGCGTCTGTCTGAGACGGTGGATAAGCTCCTGTCAGAGTCCAATGAGAGACTTCAGCTGCACCTCAAAGAGAGGATGTCTGCTCTGGAGGATAAGGTGATCGACAGAAATGTGGTGATGTTGCTGGGGGACATAGGGTCAGTTAAATGTTTCTGGTTTCTCCCCACCTCGTCCAGAGATCGTGTCCAAGTGTCCCCCCCAACAAGACAGAGTATACATTATTATATATCTTATCGTATTAAGATAAGATATTCCTTTATTCGTCCGTATCTGTTTGTCTTTGTGTGTGAGTGTATGTGAGACAGAGCGAGTGTGCAATGTGTGTTACCACATCCTGATGAATGAGTGGTTAATGTCTACTGGCCAGTGAGTGACATAGGACATGTCTTGACAGAATGCTCTGATAAGAGAACTGGACCACACCAAGAAGCTGATTGAGGAGTCCCACCACGAGAAGGTGAGGGACAGACGATGAGTGGCTTCGTCCAGCAGTTGTGGTTTTTTACTTCAAAATGTTTTCACTTGATGACAAAGATGTTTCCTCCCCTGCAGGAGCAGCTCCTGATCCAGATTGAGACTCTGAGGGCAGAGAACGAGCAGGGTAGGAGCAGGAGCAACTCCTTACTCCATGGGTAAGCTGGTTACCAAGTAAAGCCCACAGTTTGTCTGCAACTTTGTCTGTCTAATTCCTTTTTTATCTGTTTTTCCAGACGGTCTCAGTTGGGCAGCACTCCAGATTTCAGGTATCCAGTCTCAGCCTCCTCTCTGATGGACAGTAACTCTGATCATTATGGCAGCGCTCTTGTACTGCGGCGACCTCAAAAGGGACGAGTGGCAGCACTCAGAGACGAGCCCTCTAAGGTGAGCTCTTCACTCACCTGCTGCCGACTTGTTTATTCATCGCATTTATACAACACTCGCATGAAATTTGAGCTAAATGACCACTGAGCGCCAGAGCAACTTAATTAATTTTTCATGTAACAGCAGATGAGTCATTTAATAAATGTACACGCTAACATTGGAGAAGGTCCGTGTGTCCTCTGTAGAGTCAGTAAATGTCACTTAATTCCTGATCATTGATGTTCCAAGTGTATCGTGTGCCTCCTCCTGCCTGACTGAGTTCTTTCTGATGCGTTTCTTCTTTGTTTCTCCTGCTTGCTTGCACTCTGGACATCAGCGACATGTAAGTCATTGTGGTAGAGCAGTGACAGTCACTCACAGTGTCTGTGGGGTGTCTTCAGTACCCAGCCAATGTTTCTCTCTAATCCCTCCTGCTGACTTTCCACGTCTGTTTAATTCTATATCCCGTTCCTAACACGTACTGTTCCTTTAACTTTAACTCTCCCTCTGTTTGCCATGTTTCATACCTGCATGCATTAATCCAGGTGCAGACTTTAAATGAGCAGGAGTGGGAGCGAATGCAGCAAGCCAACGTGCTGGCAAACGTGGCCCAGGCTTTTGAGAGTGACATGGACGCGTCAGACCTGGAGGAGGATCGCGAGACGATTTTCAGCTCGGTGGACCTGCTGTCCCCTGGTGGTCAGGCTGATGCACAGACCCTTGCCTTAATGCTACAGGAGCAGCTGGACGCCATCAACAATGAGATTAGGTAGTAGCAGCTGCAGGGCTACCAGAAGCACGCCCTCACACTACTCACTTCGTTTAACTGGATATTTTTCAACAGAACTGTGAGCAATGCATTGATTTAGCATCATCTCTTCTTTTTCTGCAGAATGATCCAAGAGGAGAAGGAGAGCACAGCGATTCGGGCGGAGGAGATTGAGTGTAGGGTGGGCAGTGGCGACAGCCTGGGAGGACGTTTCCTCTCCATGAGCTCCATCCCTCCCTCATTTGCAGGCTCCTCACTGGGTGGCTCTCCCCCAGGCTCTGGTCACTCGACCCCCAGACGCATTCCTCGCAGTCCCAACAGAGAGCTGGACCGCATGGGGGTCATGACCTTGGTAACATTTCGTTTTCTGTCATAAATCAACCCACAGTTCTCAGTCCACTTATGCTTCAAGTTGCTGTCATTTAAATAGTCTTAATACATCAGATCTTATCTTGTGTCATATGCTCTTTAACACTTTTTGTTTTTTCTGCTATATCTTGTCAATACATTTTGTATACTAATATTGTGTGTGTGTATATGACAGTATATAACCATTTTTGTAAATGTGACTGCCCCCTGCCTATAGCAGTATTGCTATGATCCATACATCATTCGGAGTTCCCTGTCCCAGCAGACCTTAACTTATTTGCCATATGGTGCAACTGGCTTCAGCCCCCCCCCTCAGGCCTTTAGCTATGCACCCTACTTACAGGTACTTGCAGGTGTCTTCTCCACTCCACGTCCTCCTTCCCGGGGTGGGTGCAGTCTGCCTCCCCTCACTGCTCTGTTCAAATATACACAGACACTGAGAAACTCTTCCTACCTGCTGTCTGTACATTGATCTGCACTCAGAAGAACAGTGATGATAGATATGGCAGGCAGTTAACGCTCAGTGGAACAACGATAATATCGTGTCTCTGTTGTCACTGCCTTTGCTGAATCGGACAGTGCAGGTCCCTGTGTCAACGTTAACAAGATACGTATGAGTATCTGCCTGCACCTGTGAGCTACTCCTGCTAACCTGTGTACCTGTTGTGCACCAGGTGGAAATTTGATTCCATTGGTACCACAGTATTATGCAAGTGGTTTTTCTGTCAACACTAGAGGTGGCATTACTTGTTAGTCACTCAAATAAGGAACTGGTGACCTTGCAATTGTAAATAACTCAAGCTCAAATAGAACTGCTCACAAGATTTCCAAGAAAAGTAAAGTCACCTGCCCTTTTTGCATACATGACTTAATATTGTTGTAGTTATGGATGAAAAAATGAATGTTGTCATGCAGTGGTTTGATTGCAAGAGGAAGAAACCTTGGTAGTCAAAGAATTAAAGACTGTCAAACATTTTAGAGTTTTCTCAGATTGTATCTGAGATAAGAGCCACGTTAGCTTTAACACATTTTGGCAGACCATGACGTCTGTCTTTTAAGCATCAAGGAAACCTGTCTGAATATCCCAAATAAGAAAATGAACATTTTGTGGGATTAGATTTGTTTTTGCCAGCCCACTCAATTTCCTTTTCCTGTTTCCCTTTTTTATAGCTCACTAATTTCTTCCTTGCCATGGCCTCACCGTGTCAGTGGAGGAGAGGAAATGAGTGATTAGCTATTTCTTCCCCCGGGGCAGGAGAAACTCCCATAGAAATGTGGCATGCTGATGGTCTATTTGCTCTGCTAATGCCAGGCGGCCTTTGAGGAATTTAGAGAGGAGGAATAGAATCCTCCTGCTTTAAGGTGCACAATGGAAAATGTGGCGGGAACCGCTCAGGTTCATAAATGAATAAATGTGTCCCATGAATAAAATGACAGAAAGCAAAAGCATTCAGATCATTTTTAAGAAAAAGCTTACAGCACTGTACCTGTGATCACTCTGATTGTACAGAAATATTAGTGCTTTTGTAAAACTCTGCCCTTCTCTTCATTTTCTGAATTTCCTCGAGCTGGGCTGCACCCACCCACACCCGTCCAACCCATCCGCCCGAATGGCTGTTTTGCAGTGTCTCCTGTAGACTTTGTTTTCCCAACAACTGCTCATCTTCACTGCATTTCCAAACTGACAGCTTCTCTGAATCGCGTGCGCGTGTGTGTGTGTGTGTGTGTGTGTGGGGTACATGGATAAATGTATATTTTGTTCTGATATCCTATTGGTGTGTGTTTGTGCATGGCTTGGTTCCACTGTCGGTCTGTTGTCTGGCTCACTAACTACATTTCTCCTCTCTCCTTTTTTTGCCATGCTTCAGCCTAGTGACCTGCGCAAGCACCGCAGGAAGGTAAACCAGAGACCTGCAGTGCTGGGCTCTGGCAGCTGCTTGTCTGTTACCTTCTCTCCCTTCATAACCCATCTGTGTCTCCACTGTTCAGCTCTATTCAGTTTACTACTCAGTTTAGTTGTTCCCATAATTTGTCAAGCTAATATTCTGTCTTTTTAGCAAAAAAAACCCCAAAAGAAAACACAGTTCTGATTTACGGTAAAAAGAGACAACATGGTGGTCATGAGTTAGATCTCAGTGTTTAAGCTGAATAACAGTTTGGCATGTTGGTCCTTTTGTTGTGTTTTTAGGATTTCATTTATCAAACCTTTCCATCTGTTGCAACTTGGACTTGAACTAGTGTCCAATAGGATCTGGAACCAAAGCCTAAAGATGTAGTGTTAATTATTAGTTTGAAGATTTCTGTTTTGTCACACTACCAAGTCGAAAAAATGCTGAGGGATGTTGATGGACGCACTCTGACCTATTGTGTTCATATACAGTACGTACGACTGGCGCGGCCCACTGGGTGTTTAGCTGCTTGTTGCATAAAAAAGTGTATTGTCAGTTGTTAACATGATTGTCTGAGCAGAGTAAAACCTTTAACGGTCCACCTCGACCTGTGTCTCCCACAGTCTGCTCAGGATGACAAGGCCACCATACGGTGTGAGACGTCACCCCCCACCACTCCACGCTCCATGCGGCTTAGCAGAGACACTGGTCATGCTGCCAGCCACGAGGACATCAGAGATATTCGAGGGTCAGTGTGTCCTCTGTAGAGTCAGTGTGTTGGTCACCTGCAGACATACTGAATTGCACCACTCTAATTTGCCTTCTGTCAACCTTTTGTCCTTCTCTCCTTATATTCATCTAAACACTGAACATTTGGTCCTACAGTCTAGCTGGCCTGCAGGACGGCCAGGGCAGTAACCCCAGCAGTAGTAACAGCAGCCAGGACTCCCTCAACAAAGCAGCCAAAAAGAAGAGTATCAAGTCTTCCATCGGACGCCTTTTTGGAAAGAAGGAGAAAGGCCGACCCAGCATTCCCGGGAAGGAGTCCCCTAGCCAAGGTCAGACAGTCGCCATAGTGTGTCATTCCACAACAAAACATGCTTATATGTATACTGCATGTAACTCCACGGCCCCGGTTTCGCTGTTTTAGACCTTATCCCAGCTCTAATCAGTGTGTTTGTTTATGTTACTAGCTGGTACACCTGAGGCAGAGAGCTCTCCAAAGGACGTTGTCGGAATGGGCACTCTGGGAGGCCCTGCAGAGAAGAACCGCAAGCTGCAGAAGAAGTAGGTGTCCGTTCATGTTTCCCCTGCCCTTAGCTGTCTCCACAAATACTTTCGAGTGAGAATAAACTTTAAAGCTGACAAGCTAGAGCCCTCCAACACACAGAGCCTTTACTGGAGTGCAGTTCTAATAGTGTATGCTCACATTCTGCCACCTGGTTCACGCTTACTCCCACCAACCCCTCGTCCTGCCATTCCACACCCAGACATTTCCATCACATCATCATCTCCCACAAAGATTTTATGTTTTTTCCCCTTCACTCTTCTGTTGCCAACACCATAAACATTGTTTTTGTTCCACGTAGCTCTAAAATTAGCATCAATTAATTTTTTTTATCATCCCCTTCTCATTCCACGTGTAGTCCAAAGACAGGGTAAGTTGGTTCACATTGCTTTTTTGCTTTGCCTGATCTTTTTCTCTCACTTGACTTCACATTGACCTCACTAATAACAGAGGACCCCAACATCTGTCCCATTCGACTGTCTGATGGCTTTTCCATATTTCTCTTTACCCGCTTTCTACAGAGGAGCTTAACTAACTGGAATGTGTGTACTGATTTTTAGTGAGTGACAAACTTTCCTATCCGAGCATGAAATGATGCACTGCAACTACAGGAAAGATGGTTAATGGGAGAATTCAACCAGACAGGCCTGTGTCTGTCCTTGACCACACGTTTGAAAAAAGCCAAAGTGAATTATTTTAAAGACAACAGTAAAAGCTGCTCTAATGGTGCATATTCCAAACCGAGAATAGGCTTGTTTTTGTGCAGTGCTGCACAGCCCCATCTAGTGGCCAAGTACAAGAGTTGTCTTCATATGACATCATCAGAGTTTTCATCAAAGAACCTGAATCAGAAGCTACTTTCCAGCATCCAGTTTAACCTCCTGGATCGCTCCCCAAGAGTCATGACAAACTGAGAATGTATGTTGTATTTATATAACGGCCATGTGCATGTCATATCCCCGACAGTTATACAGTCAGACTAGATATGTGAGTGCTCCCTCAAAGCACTGGTTGTGGGAGAAAATCATCTGACTGATAGTGACACTTGTAGGGTAGAGGAGGTTTTGACAAACACATTTGCTCCTTTTGGGCCTGTGTTTTGTTTATAATTTTAAACATCATTTTAAATTATGCTTTTCTGAAGATGGTTTTCTTGATGAATTCTTCTCTGTTTTCTTTGGTTGTTGTTTCTTTGTTTTCTGTCAAACTCCTGCTCTCCTTCTCTCGGTCTCTTTGTCTGTCCCTCTCTCTGTCCCTCTCTCTGTCTCTGTCTCTGTGCATGTCTTGGGGGATTGTGTACATGTATATACAAAAGTTGAAATGTATGACGACATATTTGAAATTTTCAACAGACTAAGTACACTTTTGAGTTTCTAGGAATGGGATCTTTTATCGTACATGGGCTTTAATGTATGTTCCATGTCCCAGGCATGAATTACTAGAAGAGGCTCGCAGGCAGGGCCTGCCGTTCGCCCAGTGGGACGGACCAACTGTTGTGGTTTGGCTGGAGGTACGGCACAGACACAGCTGATCTGAAAAGCATTCCCACTATTAAAACATCTTTTAACAGTCTGCTGAACTGGTTGCCTCATCTTTCAGCTGTGGGTGGGGATGCCAGCCTGGTACGTTGCTGCGTGCCGTGCCAACGTGAAGAGCGGAGCCATCATGTCAGCGCTGTCGGACACGGAGATCCAACGAGAGATTGGAATCAGCAACCCGCTACATCGGCTGAAACTTCGCCTGGCCATCCAGGAAATCATGTCTCTCACCAGCCCCTCTGCGCCGCCCACCTCCAGAACGGTACTGATCTGTTAGTTTGATACAGCTCAAAGGCTCACATGTACTGATACAGCTGAGACGCCACAGCTCCCCGTCCACACGTACTTGTCACCCAATTGAGCATGACACTGCTGTAACTAAACCTAACATGCACTAATGATGAGGTCCATTTGGCTCTGATTTTAGCTTCACTCTTATGCTAACAGTATTAACAGTACAGGGGGTCCTCGTGTTACGACGGTCTCGAGATATGACGTTTTCGTGGTTACGACACATCTCCCATGAACTTCCTTGTTTCGGCTTAAGCGGTTTGCCCCGTAAATACGTACAGACTTGGCACGGGAACTAGTTGTTGCCGGCTCTCCAACACTTCCACAGCTAGGCTACTCTGCGTTGTGTTTACTTATGTGAAATGGCAGCGGGCAGCAGCAGCCGGTAAGGAGATGCACACGGACACAGATGGGTTCGTGATCATGGTGATACCGTAGGTTTATTCACAACACAGGGTCTACACGGTTGATATCAGAAAGCTAAAGGAAATGCTCATTACACTCGCGATATCAACTCCTACAGTGTGTCAAGAGGGACAAAAGGCAATTCACCACAGTAAAGTCTTATTTTAGCGTGGTGTTATAGCGACATCTAATGGCACAACTTAGTATCTACCTTACATATGAATGTATGTTCCGACTTGCGTCAAAATTCGGTTACGGCACATTCTCAGGAACGGATCTCCGTCGTAACTCGAGGACCCCCTGTATACTATAAACATGCACTTGGTGATTTATTTTTTCTGCATCCCTTTTTCTGCCTGTCTCCCGTCACACTTCCTTCTTTGCACACTTCTCTCATTTCTGATTGGGGCTTGTCACACAATCAGACCACAGGAAATGTTTGGGTCACTCATGAAGAAATGGAAAGTTTGGCCGCCACACCCCCCACGGTTAGTCCACTCTGATTGGCCAGGTTTTGGCGGCTTCCTAGCATCCGTGGTGACTGTTGAGGCTTGTTCCAAGTTGTTTTTTGGACACGCAGAGCTCAGTGACAGAGCATACAGATGATTGACATGTGATGGTACTAGATCACACCAGTAATATTCAAATATTACTCACAGCTTGTAGCTCCCCAAAGACCCAGAGGGCAACTTGGAACAAGCCATCATAGATATTAGCAATTTTCTCTTTTGTGTGTGTGTTTGTGTGTTTACTTTTGACAAAAGGTGTTTATAACTGTATGAACAGTGTGTCGTGTCGTGTCGGGGCTGTATGGTGACAGTAACTGAGAAATGGGATATATTTGTCAGATAATTATGTTTTATGTTTTTACAGTAAACCATCATGAACAGTGACTAAGTGTTCCTATAATATCAAAACAAGGAGCCTTTCTTCCATGTTGCTCATTTCCACAGATTAAATGACTGTTTGTCTCTTCTGTGATGCTTCACCATGAATCTGTCTAACCCAGCGCTGCTGCCTCACTAACCCGTCGCCTCTCTCTTCTTCTCACCATGCTCACTCTAATCACGTTAACACCAGGAGGATGACGAGGGTAGCTGGGCCCAGGTTTGCACACGATTCCCCGAAAACCCACCTGAAGCTCCCCTTCTTCCTCCTTTCTTAACTCCACCTCTTACTCAACACTGTCACTTTTCCATCTGTCTCTCCCCACTGAGGCTGCTTTCACAATCAACACGTTTGGTGGTGTGATCGTGGTTACATCTGGTCACTGCAGCCACTCGCCCTGATATAAAAAAACAAACACACAACATGGATTTCCCTGCTTTATCAAAGAAACTAACTAAAGTTAAGCACATTGCTTCAGCAGAAATGCAAAGAAGAAAGTTTAATGTCAATTATTAACCCTTGTTTATCGCGGGGGTTACGTTCCAAAAAGAACCCGTGATAGGCGAAATCCCCGAAGTAGTCAGCTTTATTTTCTTACAATTATTATACAGTACTATAGAACGAAACCAAAGATCAAAACCTGTTTTCAGGCCCAAGCATTTGTTTAAGAAATAAAAATAGAAGCGTTTTCTAACAAATAACTATGATAGTTTTTAGAAATACTGTAAAATAATCATTTTAATAATCAACCTACGCGGTTGGACACATTGTGACTGACGCGTATGTCACAGTTCCTCTGACTGTGCCTCTTCGTGCTGACTCCGCGCCGCTGTAGCGTCTTTTTCTACTGAAGGCCGTGGTGCAGGTGTCTTTGTCGGTGCAGAACGTTTTGTCGACATTGTGGGTTTTGTCGTGGAGACAATATGCAAACATGTAAATTTGCCGAGCTGAACGCATTCTGTACTGGACAGAGACGAGACACGGAGGAGACTGATTGACATTGGCCTATAGTCCCTTAGCCAATCAGGACACAGAGTAAAAGATATTGAATGGGTAATTGATGCTGGTGGAAAGGTGAATCACTGTGGTGAGTCCGGTTAGAACTCAAAAAAAGACTCAGTTGCTGTAGTTTGCCGATTTAATGACTTTAAACACAACAAACAAACTTTCTCCTATTTCTCTCCTTCCTGACTCCTCTGCTTGCGGGCGAGACGGTTGGGTCTAAGCTCAGCCCTTTAAAGGGCCAGCGTCTCCTTCCCGAGCACAGCCTTTTCCACACAGAGCACAACGCGCGTGCATATACTGTAAAAAAAAAAAAAGCATAACAAACTGCACTAAAAAAATCTGTGAAACAGCGAAGTCGTGAAAGGTGAACCGTGTTACAGCGAGGGTTCACTGTATTTAAAAAAAAAATGAAAATTTTCAATTTCATTTTCAAAATCCTGCAGTTTTAAAGTCTATGTCTGTCAATAGTGTCCACTTTGTATTAGAGGACTGGATTCTGACAGGTCATAAAAACAGCATATACAGTAAATATCTGTATCGTGACTGAATTAGAAGAGTAGGTTTAGAACTGCCAGCAGCGATACGTAACCTAAAAATGCAGTTACAGTATTTGTTTTGATTATTTAGTTCTTTCAAAAGTTTCCTTATTAGTTGCACCTTATTTTTCACTCTTGCTCTGCTATGTTTGATCACTTGTTGTTGCTCAGTAGTTTGTACATAGGAAATGAGATTCGCTGCAGCGTTACAGGATTTAAACTACAGAGAGTACAGAGATAGTCAAAGGAAAAGACTCATGCAGGCGTTATTGATGAACTCTTGTAGGCTCATCAGACCAGTTTACTTTCACTCTGAAACATCCTCTGATCAAACTATCTTCACTCTTGCTTGTTACTATCGCCATAAGGCCACAGTTTGATAGGTCAATGTTGTACAAATCTTTAAATGATTGTGCTTTATACTTTATTCATCATCTTTTTACAAAATGAACTTCACATGTTGTCAACACTTGCTCTCCTCCGCCTGTAGACATTGGCCTATGGGGACATGAACCACGAGTGGATCGGTAACGAGTGGCTGCCGAGCCTCGGTTTGCCGCAGTATCGTTCGTACTTCATGGAGTCGCTGGTGGACGCGCGCATGCTGGACCACCTCACTAAGAAGGACCTCAGGGGACAGCTCAAAATGGTGGACAGCTTCCACAGGTCAAACACATGAACGCTTGTGTTACAGTTGTATTAGTGGATCTTTTTGTGATAATGAACAGAAGTCCTGAAGAAATCACAGTCATCATTTCAGTGATCCTGTTGCCTGACACTAAATCTGTCGCACAGAGAGGTTCCACTGTGGAGAGGAAGAACAGGCGCTGATGTTACAACAGTACTTCTTGCAGAGATAACAAATAAACAGGAGGATTTGTGCTTTGGCTTCAACAGGAACAGTTTTCAGTGTGGTGTGATGTGTCTGAGGAGGCTAAACTATGACAGGAAGGAGCTGGAGAGGAGGCGGGACGAGTCTCAGCTGGAGCTCAAAGGTAGGAAAACACCCTGCTGACGGTCGCCGACACATCGCTAGCCGTTGTGAAGTCACGTCTGTGAAGGAGGGGGTGGGAGGGATCTCTGCCTCACTGTGCTGGTGTTGTTTCAGAGGTGCTGGCGTGGAGTAACGAGCGTGTGATCAGCTGGGTTCAGGCCATTGGACTGAAAGAATACAGCGGAAACCTCTATGAGAGCGGCGTCCACGGAGCGCTGCTCGCACTGGACGAAACCTTCGATCACAATGCCTTGGCCCTGCTGCTGCAGATCCCCATGCAGAACACACAGGCACGCGCACACACACACACACACACACACACAGCAGGTTCATCATGTTTAAGTTGATCTCTGGTGTTAATTATTAGAGTTTAATGGATCGTTTTAATTCACCACTGGCCTGTGCTTTGTCGTCTTCTCTTCTCTCTCAGGCCAGAACAACTCTAGAACGTGAATTCAATAGTCTGCTCAACATTGGCACAGAAAGGAAAATGGAAGAGGTGACACCACACACACACACACACACACACATTTGTTATGGGGAGTACTTGAATGTAATTGAATTCCTGGCTTTGGATAAGCAGCTGATCACTGTGATAGAGCCACAAGATGACGTACTCTCACGCTTCATTTTCATTTGTAAATAAGCAAATAAAACATGAAAGAACAGCTTGCAGATGCAGGCTGTGTCCAAAATCGCTCCCTAACCACTATACAGTGACCACGCCATTTTGTAGTGGTGTCTGAAAGCTTAGGGATCATAGCATGTCCACTATATAGTGCACTCAATGTATCCCACAATTCACCGCAAAATGTATGTACATCCGATGGTCACTAACCCGAGCAAGATATCCCATCATGCATTGCCAGAAATTGCAAGAAAGTGAAAATGGCGAATGGACGGGAGGGAAATATACATTAATATTATAAAATATAACAAAATACGAAAATAATAAGTACAGGAAAGTAATCAAAAGCCTCTAATTTAATAAAAATGCAGCGGTAAACAAACAAGTATTTTGTGAGACGACAATAATGTGGTACGTTTTAATTGTGCGACAGCGATGACCGGCGCCGAGAATAGTGTCCGAAAGATTTTTCTGTTGAGCTCACTATATAGTCCACTACATTTATTTCCCTGTGTAGGGAGTAGGGAACGAGTGAGTGATTCATACACAGCAGCAGAGTTATTCAGGTGTCCGTCACAAACAGTGGATTATTTTAATCACTTTCACGGATTTGAAGTCTCCACTGTGCAACTGTACAATGTAGGACATCACCCAATCAGGACTTCCGGATCGAGAGTCTTGATATATTTGATCAGGAAATGACTTTAAACCCTCCTCCACACATTTCCATGTCTCCATGTGCCTCTGTTCAAGGACGATGATAAAAACTTCCGCCGAGCTCCTTCGTGGCGAAAGAAGTTCAGGCCCAAAGACATGAGGGGGATGTCCCTGGGCGCATCGGATACGCTCCCCGCCAACTTCCGGGTGACCAGCAGTGGCATGGCATCTCCCTCCACACAGCCAAAGAGGAGCCCGATGGACGGTAGGTTGTGCGTGTATGTGTGTGTGTGTAAGTGTGTGTGTGTCTGGTTGGCTAATAGCTCTAACTCCTCCTGTACTTTTTGATCGGCTCTTGTTTCTGCTTTGCCTTTTGTTTATGATGCTGTGACTAACGGCACGTATTCGCATGTGCTTCTCACCGACATGGAAACGCAGGAAGTCAGTCTATACAGAGGCTGGACACTGCCACAGTCAGGACCTACTCTTGTTAACACACAACGGTAAGATCGCACGCTTCATCTCTACCTATTGAAATATGACGAGCCCGCGCACACTGAGCAGACAGTATGGCTTTGTCTCTGTCCAGGCAGACAGCTGCTTTCTCTTGTTCCAGTTCTCGGCTTTAATGACGCACGTTCTACGCCTCTCCTCTCTTCTCCCTTTGTTCCACCCCTCCCACTTTTCCTCCACCCGATCCTCGGCTTCTGTCCTGCTCCCCCTCTCGTGTCCGTACATCTCTCTCTTCCCCTTCTCAGTTTATCCTCATTATTTCTATAGGTGACCGCTGGTCAGAGGATGAAGGGGAATTCCCTGCATTCAAGACCAGGATGATGAACTGATATCACTTTTACGGACGCTGAAAAGACGTTTTGTTTTTTTGTTGTCATCACAGAGGAAGATCTTGCTCACGAGCTTGTATCCCTAGAGGAAAGAGGTTCTTGATTTATCTGCATTTGTCATATTTATATAAAGCAGTGGGACATTTAATTGATTTTAGAATGACCATGTAATCCCTTTTCTCGCCTTGACTCCCTTAATCAACTGACTTTTTAAGAATCAGCACATTTCTCCACTGTGCCCGTGTTAAGCTCAGCTCTCAGATGTGTGTACTGAAAGTTTCCGATGGTCTGGAGTTTGTATATTTCTACCAACAGACATTTTATCTAATCTTTTTGATAACCCTGATTCTATTGACCAGATGTACGTTTTTCCACTTTGTTTTGATTTCTAATCACTGATTTTATGCTTCAGTAACTTTGATATGTGATATAACTTAATTCATATCCCCTGTTCTTTTAACTGTTGTAATTTTTTTGTAGCGTGTTTCCTGTGACTTTGTGTAAACGCAGCTTTTAGGTCAAGGAATGTGTGAATATCAGACAAATTGCTGGAATTGTTGTACTGTTTCACAAACTTCTCAACACTGTGAGTCGTCCATCACCTTTAAAATAACTGCTGGGAAGCCAGGTAGGTGATGGTGGCAACACATATCATGTGAAACACAGTATTCTTTCCCTTTTCTCTATTTGTCAATATCTGTGATACCAAAATCAAACTTTTGATTCATTTAAGAATGAAAGCCATACAAAAGTAGCTGGGGGGGGATGGGGGGGGGGGTAATTTGGGGGGGGGGGGGGGGGGGGTAATTTCAGATAAGATATTCCTTTATTTGTCCCACAGTGGGAAGATTTCACAAAATGCAAGTGGGCTCATATCTCCAGGTTGTCTGCTGTTGACACCACTGTCCCCACCTGTCCACACGGCGTCTTAATCCCTTTAACAAAGACACAAACTCCTTCAGATGGACCAACTTCACCGAGGCCTCAGTCGCTCCCTCTGTGACTGTGAGCCTGTGTGTGCGCAGCGTGATCCACCCACACACCTTTTTTAAACCACGATTTCATACCAAGCCTTATTGTTTCTTAACTCTTATTTATGACTCCTCTGCGCTAAAGCCACCGTTTGTTCCTCTTGTCTGCGTTTGTCTACGTTCACGCAAACACAGTTTTCATCATTTCATCGTTTTCTCCTCTCTCACCTGCCAGGTAGTGGCAGCAGAGACGCGTTTCCTCTGTGGTGTAGTCACGTAGGCACAATGCAAATCACGTTGCTGTTGTTTTTATTCCTGCTCTTCTCATTTGAATTGTCTGATCCTTCATGTAACAATGATGTACAGTCCAAGTACTTATAAACTATTTTTATCACAGTATTATTTATTGCTTACTTTCAATAAATACTGAAACCTATTTTCCACTGCAGATAAGAAGACTGGTATTTCTCTTCTGTTTGGACGCACAGAAAGGTGATGATGGAATTACTGAGTCGTGGTGAATGAAAGGAACCAGGTTCCTGTTTCAGGAGATTTATGGCCTCTGGTTACTTCACGTTTTTGTAACATGACAAAAGCCCCGATGATGTCATTGTTCTGTTGATTACTGATTAGTCGACTTAACGTGCTTAACACAGAACACATTCATGGATTTAACACGAGATGTGTGTTCTTGGAAACTTTCCTGTTCAGTCTGTAGGGGGCAGCAAATGGATTCTGATTCTGGATCAGGTATCAGCAGCAGCGATCAGCTGCAGATACCTGATCTGAGTTTATTTCAGCCCCAGTGAAAACACTGTTTATTAGATCACAGGAATGTGTGAGAGAAAGCTAAATATTAAATGACTAAAGCAAAACTCTCCGTTTAAACATTTTTATTGATCCAACAATCATTTTCATGTTTAAGTCTCAGTTAATGAGAAAGTATTTGAACGGGACATTTCGGCCACAGTGCCTCTCATACAGAGTCATACAGAGTCAGAGTCACACAGAGTCAGAGTCATACAGAGTCAAACAGTCAGAGTCATACAGAGTCAGAGTCAAACAGAGTCAGAGTCATACAGAGTCAGAGTCAAACAGAGTCATACAGAGTCAGAGTCAAACAGAGTCATACAGAGTCAGAGTCAAACAGAGTCATACAGAGTCAGAGTCAAACAGAGTCAGAGTCATACAGAGTCATACTGAATCAAGTCACCTGATCAGTCAGCTGATCAGTCAGCTGATCAGTCAGTGCATCCTGTCGCTGACTGATCTCCTTCCTCATTAACACCCAGGAGATTAAAAAAAAAGTCAAACCACGCTTTAGTCAGCTGTGATGAATGTGAGTCTGAGCTGACGCACACGGTTTGTTGCTGCTGTCTCAGCTCTCACAGGTTGACAGAGGTTGATATTTGACCTTTGATGATCTGCTCCTGTACATGACCACGCCACAGACCATGCCGATGGCGAGGAGAAGACATCCAGCGATGAAGACCAGGTTCAGGTTCAGGTTCAGAGAGGTCACTGGGAAAAGGAGAAGTCCAGTTTGAGTCACATCTTCCTGCCTGTGTTTGGGACTCACCTGCATCAGGTGTGCGCTGGATTTCATACCTGCAGCTCTGTCCTGATCTGCTGATCTCCGCAGGCGCAGAGGCCCCTGGGAAACAAAGTGATTGGCGCTCTGGATGACGGCGGCCCTCTTGGCGTGATGGTGGTGACCGCCTGACCACGTGGTGTTGACGCATCCCCTCGAGCACCTGGTGTTGGGGTTTCCTGCTTCGCACATCATGACCGAGCAGCTGATGTACACCTGAACACAATAAGGCGCACGGTCACGTACAACCCCGATTCCTCATCTCATCCTGTCTCACCTCCCCCTCCCCTCCCCCCGCCCCGCCCACCACCACCACTCCGTTTACCTGATCGTGGAGTCCGATGAACTTGAAAGCCTCCATGCAGAAGCGGAATTCGTTTTGGTCGGCGGAGGCGTGGCGTCTCACCGTTGGTTCCACGATACAGCTGGTGCAAACATAAAGGGACAAACGGACGGATGAGAACAGTGTCTGCACTGTGTGCCAGCGAGGCCGAAAGGTCGAGAGGTCATAATGTCCAGACTCAGAATCTGGATGTGAAAGATATAATGTCTGCACGCTGAGGTCACGGGGTCAACAGGACACGCACACACACACACACATACACACATACACAATGCAGTTCAGCAAACAGACAATCGTTACAAAGCTCAAACACACGCAGTGGTCACGGTAACCCTGACAACCGGTTCATACCCGTCCTCGATGATGGAGTAGCTGTTGTGGTAGTTGGGGTTGTCGTACGGCGCCGCTCGGCAGGATTCCACAAACAGCTCTGTGTTGTTGATGGAGGACGAGGCCTTGATCTGCATGTAGATCCTGCTCCCGAGGTCGTACTCCAGAGGGTAGGAGTTTGGATCGATGCTCCTCTGGTATTGGCTGTCAGGGTAGAACTCAAACTCGTAGGTGAAGGTGCCTAAGCCCTTCTCCCACACGACGACGTTCTTCCTGTGCGCAGAGAAGCTCAGGGACACGTTCCCTCGTTTGGGATACTGGCAGTAGAACTGCACCTCCAGCAGGTGCTTCCTGGTGATCAGGTCTCTGATGTTGTCCACCGTGGTGATTTCGTTCTTGAAAATGAGGTTCTCGTCATCTTCCTGCAGAGGGAAAGGTCATGTGTTTGATTCTCGTTGGGACGCATGATGAACAGGAGGCTGCGCCTCTGACTGACTGACGGCGCTTACCTCGATCTGAGTGCCGCAGGCGTGGAGCGGGACGACGGCGATGACGTGCGTGCTGTTGGAGTGTGTCTGCAGGCTGCAGGCCGTGTTGGCAGGATCACTGAGCCGCAGATGATCCTCGTGGAGTCCAGGGAATGAGGCCTTCTCCACCATTACGGTCATGGACGACTGGCTGCAGATCACGTGGGATTTAACTGGAACGACAGCGGCGCGATTGTAAAGACGTGGCGTTTGAGTGCATCCACTGCAGAGATTTGAATTGAGCGTATTTGTGACTCACCCTGCTCGTTCCTGACGTCCACCAGAACGCACCTCATCTCAGAGTGATAGATGCCAGACCTGAAAAACACATTTCTGAGCCTTGAGAAAAACGTGACTTTTCTGTAACGTTGAACGTTTTGTAACTTTCATCACAGCGGTAACCTCACGTACGCTGAGGTGGCGGAGGCGTGGGAATGGTACGACGTTGTGGTCTGAGGTGCGGTGTGGTAACCTGTGGTCATCGGGCCAGTGGTTCGGGACGACCTGCGACAGATGTAAGAGGTAAGCGACGGTCGCTCACACAGACACAGACACAGACACAGACACAGACACAGACACAGACACAGACACAGACACAGACACAGACACATGTGAAGTGCTGCTCTCACCCCGCCGCCGACTCCACGGCGAAGCAGATTGGGTAATGATCCCCGAGGTCGTCCTCCTGAGGCGTCCACCTGATGACAAACTCATTGTGTGTGGTCCTGTGCTTGGTGATGTTCAGTGGCCCGCTGATGATTAAACCTTGTATTCTGTGTGGAATGAATCACAGTTGTGTCTTTGTTAATGGCAGAGTGTCGTCGTACCTGCTGAGATGATCTCAGTGGCGCTCACTTACACTGAGTGTGTGGCTTCTGCTTTGACCCTGATCTCCACTTCCTTGTTGACCTCTGCTTGGATCCGTGCTCCGTTTACAGGTGTTGGTGCCACAAACCTGGGCAGGTAGATTCCCTCCTCACACGATGGAGCAGGAGGGTCCACTGGAGTTCACAACAAAACAAAGACACATTTTCACTTCCAAAGTGCAAAGCTCAAGGTCCAGATGTGTATCATAATTGAACATCATGAATGATTCCTACAGGTTTCTCTCGCCCAACTTTAAACCAGAATCCTTGGCACATATTTTCCCTGTCACAGAATTTGTTCCTAGCACAACACCAAAAGCCCAGATCCATGAGAGGAGAGCTGCCGTTAACGGGCGTGGCTCGTTAACTCACCAAGAACAGAGAACTGCAAAGGCAGTTTACTGAGAGGACCAGTGGTGGGCACCAGCTGGACTGTGGTAGGTAGGGTGGTAGCGGCCGAGGTTGTAGTTGGAGATGTGGTTGTCGTCCACCACCACCAGCCTGTGGTTGTGGGTGCAGCTGTGGTTGTGGCTGTGGTTGTGGTCCACCACCACCATGAGGCTGTGGTTGTGGGTGCAGCTGTGGTTGTGGGTTCGGCTGTGGTTGTGGTTGTGGGTGCCTCTGTGGTTGTAGTCCACCACCACCATGAGGCTGTGGTTGTGGGTTCGGCTGTGGTTGTGGGTTCGGTTGTGGTTGTGTGTTCGGTTGTGGTTGTGGGTGCAGCTGTGGTTGTGGGTTCGGCTGTGGTTGTGTATTCGGCTGTGGTTGTGGGTGCGGTTGTGGTTGTGTATTCGGCTGTGGTTATGAGTTCGGCTGTGGTTGTGGTTGTGGGTGCCTCTGTGGTTGTAGTCCACCACCACCATGCGGTTGTGGTTGTGGGTGCGGCTGTGGGTGGGGGTGTGGTTGCCTCTCTCTTTGCCCTCCTCACATGCAGTGGACCCCTGCTGCTCTGGGATCCGTCTGCGTAGTCCAGAGTGATGTGTTGCTGTGGAAAGTCCTCGACCACCAGCTCAAATCCAAACACCTGAGGGTCGGCGGCGGCACTGTGGTATTGCAGTGTGCAAGAGCCCTGACAAGGTGAATATTCATTAGTGGAGAGACAGAAAGCGTGAAGCCGTGGATGTGGCGTGGATCAGGAGGTGGAGTTTCCCGCTCACCTCGTCTAAGTGGAAGCCTGCAGGCTGACTGCAGGAGCTGCACTCCACACCTCTGACGTTCCCATACCTGCACCGAGCTCTGTCACCGTCAGGATCAAAGGACATCAGCTTGTATGTCCGTGGGCAGTTCTGAGGAACTCTGCGACACACACACACACACACACACACACACACAGACACCAACATGTGTTAGTTTTCTACCAAGGATCCTTTCGAGGAAATGAGACAACGTTTCCAAACAGCCGTGTCCTGAATAAGTGCAGCTGTGAACAGATGAACCCACCTGAGGAAGGGCAGGATGGCGATGTCTGGTGACCTGTTCGGTTTCCTGGTGTCAGACCTCGTTCCCAAATCCACATGAGTCAGCAGGTTCCAGTACAGAACGCCGTTCCGCGTAGGGATCCAGCAACAGCTGTAAGCCCTGGTATGAGATGACAGTCGGGATGAGGAGTGTGAAATCTAACGTTGTGAAGGTTTGATCAGGAAAACAATGCTTCACAGAATCTGTTCATACAAAAACAACATCACAAAGATTGGTGTTCAACAAACAAAACTCTCACCTGGTGTCGAAAGGGCTGTCGCTCCTGACGTCTCTGGTGACGACTGTTTCAGTTTCACACCACTGGCTGTTGTATTGTGGTGCGTTGAAGTTGTTGTCCACGATGCCGTGCTGACTGCTGGACACAGAGCCACAGTTCCACCCGTAACAGTACCAATCGTGATGGTACTGACAGCCGTCGAACGTCGCCCGGTTACGAAAGACCACCTGCGAGAAAAGATCAGATTCAACAAACACAAGGTCAGAGGTCGTCAATCAATTCCAGTTGTTTTTCCAATTTCAAGGGATAAACATCAAAGTTTTATCAAGTTTTTTCATTCATTCTTGTTCTTCTTATGTTTTTGTTTTTATACACACACACACACACACACACACACACGTACACATATGCACATATATATGTGTGTGTGTGTGTGTCAAATTTCATACTAATGATATATGATTTGTATCGATGAAATAAACAATAGTAGTAAATAGTAATAAATGTGCGTGATGAGACAGGTGACATCTCCTCTCACCCTCTGTGACCCATCAGCGTTTCTTCCTTTGTAGGTGAAGGTGGCCGTTCCACCGAAGTGATGTGACGCTGACGCCAGTGAGACCAGGAGCAGCTGAAGCAGGAGCGCTGCTGTTGGAGCCATGATGCACTGATCACCTCTGTCCCGGGTCCTGTGCTGCGCTCATGCAGCTGCAGCGTTATTATATAGGGTGGCCGGAGCGGCCCGGGACACTGCAGGTAGCAGTGAGGAATGAAGAGTATGTCTGAGAACAAAGCAGCAGCTGCCAGACTGGTTTGATGAAACAAATAAGAGCTTTCCTGTAAACGGCTCGACTGTGGGCACGGCCTCATCATGAAATCGAATGTAAATGTGCATTCGAGAATTTCAGGCTCAGTCCCGTCGCGGAATGTCACAGATTTCTTCCTGATTCATTTATCATGAAATAATCGACAAAAAAGAAAAAGTCAGCCCATTTTGTCACTGTCCCCGGTCCGTTTGCTTTAATGAACTAATAATTACTGCTTACATGTCTGCACATTTATACGATATTTCTCGGCATCTTTAAGAGACAGGATATGTCTGATTTTTGCGATATTGCGTAGGTGAAAAAAGGCAGTTCTCCAGGTCTGCTTTATGTGAGAATCGAGTGATAAATCAGAATCAAATATAACTCCCAGATTCCTGGCAGTTTCACTGGGAGCAAGGACAATGCCATCTAGACTGGCTATATAATTAGATAATGATTCTCTAAGGTGTCTAGGACCAAGTACTAAAATTTCAGTTCTTCCTGCATTTAATAATAGAAAATTTTGGCTCATCCAGGTTTTAATGTCTTTGAGACATGCTTGGAGTCTAAGTAGTTGATTAGTTTCATGTGGTTTCATTGAAATATACAACTGAGTGTCATCTGCGTAAAAATGGAAATTTAAAGAGTGTTTTCTAATGATGTTTCCTAGTGGCAACAAGAGGTTTAATTACAGCTACTTTAAAAAATTGTGGTACATAGCCAGATGACAGTGACAGATTGATTATATCTAGTAAATGACTGTCCAATAGAGGTAGAGTTTCTTTAAAGAGTTTTGTTGGGATGGGGTCGAGAATACAGGTTGTTGCTTTAGATGAACACTGACACAACACTGACACGGACAGAACACAGACAGAAGACTGACGAGGACAGAAGACTGACGAGGACAGAAGACTGACGAGGACAGAAGACTGACGTGGACCACACAGTGAAAGAATCAGAGAAGGTCAGGAATCAGTCAAAGTCAACTTCTCTTCATTTGAGACGTACGTGAGAAGAGACAGCAGGAGTCAGGTTCTTCAAACACATTGGACCTTGGACAGGGATCAGTGATCACAGGCAGCGGGCCTGACCTGTCCCCGAGCTGTCTGATGGACAGAGGGACAGACACACACTGTCTCCCTCATGCTCTAACAACCAGTCCTGCTTCTCTCCTGACACAGACCTCCGTTTGTCTCTTGTCCCCTCGTTTGTCTCTTGTCCCCTCATGGTGATTGTCACACGACCCCTGTCCACTCTGTGTCTGCAGATGATCTGAACAGAGCATGTAGAAATCCAGTCCCTGTCTTAAACCAGGAGACTCTGACTGGCTGACAGGAATCTTCCAGCTGAGACACTGGATGTGTATCATCACACAGTCAAAGACCTTGAATGATCCGTGTGGACGCTGACTTGGTTTTTGAGCATCATGCGGTTTGGTTCTGTTTGGGTTTTTTTAAGCTGACGCCTGTGATGCATGGATGAACCAGGTCAAAGGTCAGTCGGTATTTGGTCTGTTTGTCCTTTCAGAAAGTTGAAATCCCAGAGATTTAAAGTTCCAGGTAACAACACACAATTGACAAGGAAGTAAAAACCATAAATACCTGTCAGGTCCAGTAAACACATCAGTGAGAGAAACCTGAAGCCCGGCGATTATCAGGATGTATAAAGGGCGAGGCCACCTAATGCTTCACATCAGCTGCATACACATGGTTTCAGAGAAACTGAAACTATTCTCATCTGATATTCACATTGTGTTCTTCAGTGGAGATGTAGTCTGATTGTGTCCACACTGCACAACGCTCACACTGTGACTGTGGGAACTTGTTTAGATAAAATTAGCCTAAACAAACAGTGTTAACCGCAAGTGTTGATGACAAGCTGCTGACTGGAAACACTTTGTGGTTATCACATAATCACATAATAACCACTAATGACAGGCGTGTGTGTGTCTTCCACTGTTGCATAAGTGCATTCTCGTATTAGTGCTAATATTAGGATTAGGATTAGTGCTCTGAAGGAGGAAACATTTTGGGAAACAGCTAAAGCCGGAGTGCACGGTGAGATGGGATGGGTTGAGAGGAGGACACAGAGGACACGTCCTGTCCAGACGAGGACACAGAGGACACGTCCTGTCCAGACGAGGACAGGACGTGTCCTCTGTGTCCTCCTCTGTGTCCTGCTTCAATCAAACGTCTCAAATGACTTAATCAATCAATCAATCAGATTTTATTTGTATGTATTGGATTATGTTTGTTGTCTTCCATTAAGGATGAGTAACAGGCAGCTGCCTTCTTATAAACTTTAAAACCAGTTATGGACTCTGCTTCATGAGGCTGTGGTGGTGACTTCAACGTTAATGGAATCATTTACTTAAATTTAGCCACAGCATTGTCAGTCAGGCATCTTGACAGAGAGATTTTGGTTAGAGGCCTGTGGTCCAATAATAGAACCTCAAAGGTTAATAAGCTATGATCTGATAACAGGGGATTTTGTGGAAGTATTAACAGCTGTTCAATATTGATGCCATATGCAAGAACTAAGTCAAGGGTGTGGTTAAAGCAGTGGGTTGGTTGGTTTACACACTGACTGAAACCAACAGAGTCTAATATTGAATTAAATGCAGCAGTTAGGCTGTCACTTTCATTGTCCACATGAATATTAAAGTCACCGACTATAATGACTTTGTCTGTTTTAAGGACTAAATTAGATAGGAACTCTGAGAATTCTGTTAAGAACTCAGAATAAGACAGAACTGATTCGTCTTTGAGTTTTGTTCATTTGTCACGTGACACCTGACATAAATCATTCATTCATGAAATCATCTTCGTTTCTTGTAGATGTTTATATTGATATGGTGTGTATCATGTAGTGTGTCTATAGGTGTGTTTATAAATAAATGCTTTAGAAAACTATCAACATGTTGATTTGTTATAATCTGCCACAAAAAAACCATAAAAAAGATGTCATGTTTGTGACAGGAACATTTTAGGGAACTTGGGACTTAAAAGTCGTCATAAATTCATTGTCATAATAAGTGAGTGAGGGTTTTTTTCACTCGTCCTGTAGCAGCTGCGGCAGAGACGCAGGAAACAGGAAACAGGATCGCCCCCTAACCCCTACTCCCTACTGCCTCATTCCCTACTCCCTACTCCCTACTCCCTACACAGGGATATAAATGTAGTGCACTATATAGTGAGCTCAACAGAAAAATCTTTCGGACTCTACTCTCAGTGCCGGTAATTACGTCATTGCTGTTGCACAATTAAAACGTACCACATTATTGTCGTCTCACAAAATACTTGTTTGTTTACCACTACATTTTTATTAAATTAGAGGCTTTTGATTACTGTCCTGTACTTTTTATTTTCGTATTCTGTTATATTTTATAATATTTATGTATATTTCCCTCCCGTCCCTCCGCCATTTTCACTTCTGCGCAGCCCAGAGAATTTCTGGCAATGCATGATGGGATATCT
>JAFBJQ010000155.1:113331-213331 GCA_016785345.1 Trinectes maculatus
CCCCCTAACCCCTACTCCCTACTCCCTACTCCCTACATAGGGGAAATAAATGTAGTGCACTATATAGTGAGCTCAACAGAAAAATCTTTCGGACACTACTCTCGGCGCCGGTAATTACGTCATCGCCTGTCGCACAATTAAAACGTACCACATTATTGTCGTCTCACAAAATACTTGTTTGTTTACCACTGCATTTTCATTAAATTAGAGGCTTTTGATTACTGTCCTCTGCTTTTTATTTTTGTATTTTGTTATATTTTATAATATTTATGTATATTTCCCTCCCGTCTGTCTGCCATTTTCACTTCTGCTCAGCCCAGAGAATTTCTGGCAATGCATGATGGGATATCTTGGTCCGGTTAGTGACCATCGGATGTTCACTACATTTGGCGGTGAATTGTGGGATACATTGAGTGCACTATATAGTGGACATGCTATGATCCCTAAGCTTTCGGACACCACTACAAAATGGCGTGCTCACTATATAGTGCACTATATAGGGGTTAGGGGGCGATTTCAGACACAGCCTGAGTCTTTGAATTTCGTCCATTTGTCTCGTGACCTGCTGTTTTTGACAACGCCCACTAGAGGGCTACAGCACCGCGCTGGTTAAAATGAACTAAGTGACTCAAAAAGATTTGTTTATTTTACTGTCTGAGACTCTGTGATTCGAATCAGTAAAAACACTCGAATTTCCCAACACTCTGACGTTCCCATCAGCCTCAGCTGTTCAGCGTGCTAACGACATCGTGATCGTGCTCAGACGCCACAAACGAGCTCATCGAAAGTCACGAAAAGCTTTTTTATACATCTCAGAAAACAGGAACTTACGAAACATACAAACAATAAAGTTTTATTTTTCTCATTTAATTCTGTGGTTTTTCAGATCAACAGTCCATATAAAACAATCAATTCAAAAACAGGTGTAACTGTACAGTTTGCAGGACAGGTGAAAATGACAACAAAGAATATTGTAAGTGACGCACAATGAACGAAGAGGAGCAGAAAATGTCCAGTTAATTCTGGATCTAACTTCATCACAGTGTCAAGTTAACAAACGATTAACATCTGTACATGCATCCAATACACGGGATCATTATCATTCAGTGAAACACACACACACACACACACACACACACACACACACACACACACACACATCCAGAATAATGGACACTCTGTGTATTTCAGGTCTCAAACCACTAAACACGGCTTTGAAACTGACCGGCGTCCATCATCTCACAGCACTGGGTGTGTCCTCAGTCTGTCTCAGAGGTGGACACCAGCTGGTATTTGGCTTTGGGTCTTCTCAGGCGGTAGATGACTGCGGCGCTCACCAGGAGGCAGCCGACGACGAAGAGCAGGTTCATGGCCAGGTTCAGGTTCAGGTTCAGGCTCAGGCCGGATGCTGACGGAGAAAAATGGAAAATGATTCAAGTTACATGTTGTGTAAAAAATCAAACCCATTGTGTGTTTTCAGGTTTCCCTCATAAACCGGCTGCTCGCGCTCACCTCGGCTGTCAGACGTTTTTACCAGGTGCAAAGGACCCTGGGAGATGGAGTGACTTCTCGTCTGACCCGGAGCGTCTCTTCTTCGGCGATGGCGGCGTGAGTCGGACCCGATGCATCCCTGAGAGCACCTGGTCCCCGGGACATTGGTCTCACACAGGACGACGGAACAGGTGATGTACACCTGCACACACAGCAACGCACAACTGTAACCGCTGTCGCCTGACGGGCAACACAATGCCTCGCTCTAAAAGTCAGATCTGCTCTAAATGCACCTCGCTCGCTCGCTCGCTGTGACTGAATGTGAACGAGTGTGTTCTGAAGTACTCACATTCTCATGAGCGCCGACAAATTCAAAAGCCTCCATTCCAAATCTGAACTGATACTTGGATCCAGGGAAAATCTGCACTGTCTTGTCCTTAACACACCTGCGGCAACGACAACGACAACAACGACAACAGGTCTATTGTTAAAAAACAAAACAAAACAACCGGCGCACAGTGTTTGTATGTATGACGCAAACGTGTGTCGTGACACACTTCACCATGTGCACCCACCCGTTCTCAATGATGGTGTAGCTGACGGGAGAGTTGGCGTTGTTGTAGGGCGTCGCCCTGCAGGACTCCACGAACAGCTCGGTGTTGGGGATGGAGGTGGACGCCTCGATTTGCATGAACATCATCTGCTTGAGGTACACGTCCACTGGGTAGGTGCTTGCGTCAATCTGCTTCCTGAACCGCTGACTCTCGAAGAACTCAAACTGGAAGGTGAAGGCGCCAAAGCCCATCTCTCTGAAGGCGTAGGGGTTTCTGTGCGTGAAGCCCAGCGTCAGGTTGGTTCGCTTTGGGTAGACGCAGGAAAAGGCCACTTCCACGTCATGCTGCCTGGAGATGAGCTGCGTCGGGTCGGCAGATGTGATCACGTTCTTGAATATGATGTTGTCTTTGTCCTCCTGAAAGTGAGAGACACGTGACGAGACGTGGTCGCGTTAGATGTGTTCTGGAAACACGAGAGGAATGTCTGAAGGCGTGAAGGTCGTCGCCACGTTCATGCTGATGTTTGTCAAGTCAGCACTTGACCCTTTGACATTTTCTCCTAAGCAAATGGGTTTTTATGTCTCGAGTGAAGACATCAAACAATGATGGATGGCGAGAACCTTTTGGTCACTGATTGCGAATGCTTGTGTGTTTGTGTGTTTGTATGTGAAGAACTGGTGAAGACTGACGTGGTGTGATGACGTGTCACTTTAGCCAGATGGTGGCCAGATGGTTTGTGTTAATCGCACACTAACACAAACATCTCAGAGAAAACGGCAGACATGCAGTGTTGTGTGTGTGCTCTACCTCCACTACGGTGCCACACCTGCCCAGCGGCATGACGGCCACCAGGTGTGTTGCGTTGGAGAGTCTGGTCACGTTGCAGGAAACATCTGTGTAGTCGTTGAGGTGCAGGTTGTCTTCATTGCGTCTGATGAGGTACGACTTCTCCACCTCCACTGTCATTGTTGTTTCATTGCAGGTCACCACAGTTTCTGTGTAGACAAAGATATAGAACCTTGAAGATCCCATGATCCACTGTAGCAAACGACTGCGCAGTTCAATCTCAGCTGCTGCTTATTGTCATGGTGACCTTTGATAAATATCGATGATTGTTATTATTCTTAATGATAAATATGATTATTTAACACAGGCATCATCCACATTAGATTTCAATAAGAACTCACCGTGGTGATCGACGTCAGCGACCACGCAGCGCAGCTCGGACTGGTACACCCAGTTATGTCTGGATTAGAACAGGAGAGGGAGTCGGATTCAAAAGTTTTAATCAAATGAACAATTTCATCAGGAGAATTTTTTATTTTTTTTTTTTAATCCGACCTTGTGTTTCAATATTTGAAGTAGCTTTCTGATTTAGAATCAAACACACTGATCCCAGTTTGCCTTTCTAAACTCACCTGTCTCTCGCTTCCGACACAAAGCAGATGGGAAAATGATCATTCAGCTCTTTTTCAGTCGGAGTCCATTTGATGACGAACTGCTCTGTGGAGATTCTCTGTTTTGAAATTCCCTTTGGTCCAGAGACAAGCAGGTCATGAATACTACAAGGAAAGAGAGTGTGTATTATTTTTATCGGTTCTGAAGCAGCATATTATCACACACACACACACACACACACACACACACACACACATGATGAGAAATGTCCTCACCTGCTGTGTTGTGCTGTGGCTCTGACTTTTATTTCAAGAGTTCGGTTGACAAATGCCGGAAGGTTGACTCCATTCCTCGGAGTCGGCGACAAGAAAATGGGAAAATAATCACCATCAAGGCATGAAGGGGCAGAGTGGGAATCCACTGAGAATCCAACGAGAAGAGAGACAGAGTGAGAAACTGAGAAGATGTGAACATCTCAGTTCATCGTAACAAACGCAGTATCTGAACATATCCTACCGTAAACGGAAAACTGCAGAGGAAGCTTGCTCAGAGGAGCAAGTTGTGTGGTGGTGGTGGTTGGAGCTTCAGTGGTGGTGATGGTGGTTGTTCGAGCGACAGTGGTGGTGGTGGGAGCTTCAGTGGTGGTGGTGGTGGGAGCTTCAGTGGTGGTGGTGGTTGGAGCTTCAGTGGTGGTGGTGGTGGGAGCTTCAGTGGTGGTGGTGGTTGGAGCTTCAGTGGTGGTGGTGGTGGGAGCTTCAGTGGTGGTGGTGGGAGCCTCAGTGGTGGTGGTGGTGGGAGCTTCAGTGGTGGTGGTGGTGGGAGCTTCAGTGGTGGTGGTGGTTGGAGCTTCAGTGGTGGTCGTGGTGGGAGCTTCAGTGGTGGTCGTGGTGGGAGCTTCAGTGGTGGTGGTGGTTGGAGCTTCAGTGGTGGTCGTGGTGGGAGCTTCAGTGGTGGTGGTGGTTGGAGCTTCAGTGGTGGTCGTGGTGGGAGCTACAGTGGTGGTGGTGGTGGGAGCTTCAGTGGTGGTGGTGGTGGGAGCTTCAGTGGTGGTGGTGGTGGGAGCTTCAGTGGTGGTCGTTGTGGGAGCTTCAGTGGTGGTGGTGGTTGGAGCTTCAGTGGTGGTGGTGGTGGGAGCTTCAGTGGTGGTGGTGGTGGGAGCTTCAGTGGTGGTGGTGGTGGGACCTTCAGTGGTGGTGGTGGTTGGAGCTTCAGTGGTGGTAGTGGTGGGAGCTTCAGTGGTGGTAGTGGTTGGAGCTTCGGTGGTGGTGGTGGGAGCTTCAGTGGTGGTGGTGGTGGGAGCTTCAGTGGTGGTGGTGGTTGGAGCTTCAGTGGTGGTGGTGGTGGGAGCTTCGGTGGTGGTGGTGGTTGGAGCTTCGGTGGTGGTGGTAGTTGGAGCTTCAGTGGTGGTGGTGGTTGGAGCTTCGGTGGTGGTGGTGGTTGGAGCTTCAGTGGTGGTGGTGGTTGGAGCTTCAGTGGTGGTGGTGGTGGGAGCTTCAGTGGTGGTAGTGACTTCACGTTTATGCCTTTGCGTTGACAGTGGTTGTTTTATCGTGTAGGAACCGTCGGAGTAGGAGAGGGCGATGGGTTGGTTGGGGAAATCCTCCACCACCAGCTCAATCGGATGGAGTCCCGTCGAAGTTGGAATGGCGTTAAATTTTAGGGAGCAAGAATTCTGATAGAGGAAAAATAGAAAGATAGATTTTGAGTAAAACTACAACAGCAACATGAGAAGCCATCAATCCTTCTCCATCAATCCTCTCATCTAATCAAGGACGTTCACAAGGATCCACTGTAACAACTGTAGAACAACTTCACACTGTCAATACTCCGATTCAAGAATTCGAACGTTTTTAAACCTGTGTCGTAACAGGTAACGTGTCTGTGAGGTAACGTCTGGTTTTCATCAAGAGTAAACATTACAGTCAGCGTGTTAATGAACTGCTACATGGCCACATAGTGTTGGCCACTTGCCACGAGGAACCAAATGCTCAACACCGCACACTGCCACCTGCTGCCAGGGATTAGAAATGACAGCCGAGTGTTAATAAACATTCTTCTCCTGACAACCACCGGATGTGGGAACGATGAAAAATGCTGTTAGAAACAAACAGTGAGCATATAGTCTGTGTGATCATTTGTGAAATGTGGAACCACATTATGCTAAGATCATCACATCAGGTCTTTCTTCCAGCCACTCATAGATTTCATGTCAGAAATGATCTTTGCATCATTTTAATTAAATGTGACATGAATTCTTACCTGATCTAGAGACCAGCTGTTGGGCAGACCACACAGAGAACATTCAAACGTGCTTGGACTTGTTGGAACTCGGCATCGGACCCGGTCGCCTTCAGGGTCAAACACCTTCAGGTTGAACGTCCGAGGGCAGTTCCTGGGAATTCTGTAACATACGGTGTGAATGGAGTGAATGCGGTGCGGCAGAGGTCGGAGGTCGTGCCTGGTGTCGCACTGGAAACTGTGGCTGTCTGTGTGTTGCTGGTGGTTTTAAAATGCTCCGTACCTGAGGACTGGCAGGACGGTGGAGACAGGAGGTCTGTTGGATGCACCAGTATCAGATCTGGTTCCCAGGTCCACATGTGCCATCATTCTCCAACCTGCTTGTGAGCTTCTAACATTTGATGCCCAGTATCCTTGACCATAGCGAATGTTGTACTCGGTGGGGTAACTGAGGAATATCAGAGTCATGATATGATGGATGGTGAACTTCTTGGAGAAATTAGATTCTAAACTTGTATGTGTCAAACGTTCTGTGCAAATGAAAGTTTGGTTGAAACCTGTTCTAACAGCTAATATTGTCTCACCGAATCTCAAAGGGTTTGTTGCTGTTGAGTTTTCTCCTTGTCACCACTTCGTACTCGCACCAGTTGAGTCCATAGGAATTTCTGGAAATTTGTGCTCTGGACGTCAGGGTCTGGACTCCACAGTCACCATGTGAACAGCTGTAATTGTTCTGGTAGCAGGAGTACGAGGTTTGCTTGTTGCGAATTTCCACCTGTGAGGAAAATCATGATGCATGATCCGAAGGTAAAAATAATAATCAGAATAATAATAATAATAATTTGAAGTATAGTGATGTTTTTCTTTTAGAAACTAGCAAACAGTTTATGAAACATCAAACCAGCAGAGCATGAAGAACCCAGGAGATAAATGAAAAGACGGAGATAAGCATCAGAGTCTGATTAGATGAGGAATCCGATTGAGTTTCACTGCAAAACCTGCTTCTTATCTTACCTCACGAGTCCCATCTGGATTAGTTCCTTTTGGTGTGAAGGTCACTGAACCTCCGTAGTATCTGTAGTAGGGATACATGCTCCATGCAGAAGCAGCAGAGACCAGCAGCAGCAGATGCAGCAGCAGCAGTGTGACAGGTGCCATCTTCTCGATTGCTCTGTCCACAACACGGACAGTGCAGCTTTTATCATCCATAACAAGGAAATATTTGTTTGTGTATTAATTGACCTAATTAACGTACTGGAAATCAGAAGAACGAAACAGAACCAGTTTCACCACCTCTCCATTGTTTGATTGTTCATGGTTTGAACATGTGGCCAGTCAGGGATTTTTGGATGGGTGTGTTTTGGTTGTGTGAGAAGTTGCAAAGTCACATTGGGTAAAACATTGATGTTCCTTCGTACAATTTGTTGTGTGGCCTCCAGAAGTGGAGCCTGGTGTATGAAGGGTAAAGCACATACTGTTAGATGATGGTGTTACATGGGGCCACTGGACGGCGCTGTCACTCCTGCTGCATGAAGGCATAGAAAACTATTGTTCCAGATGTTTGCAGACAATAAATACAGATCTGATCTGAAACACACAAGATATCTCTGCAAATAACAGAAGAAAAACCAAAGCCGATAGTGATGAGATCAATTCATCTCCATCGTGTCACATGATCACTGATCCTGCCGAAGGGAATAGCAATAATAATCATCATCATAATTACAGTCTGTAAGATTAGAGGCACAGTCACCAGCTGAACTCAGTTTACCGTTTATCATCTAAATGGATGCAAACAAATACAAATACATTATGCAGCATATTATTAATAATATGTATTCATAATATTAATGTATGTGTGTGTGTGTGTGTGTGTGTGTGTGTGTGTGTGTGTGTATACGCACGCACACACACATGAAAGCAGTGATGATTATATAATAACACTACTACGGAAACCAAACCACAATTATCTGACCTTGTTTTTCTGTTACTGTGTCTGTAGGAGTCACAGCCACTGAGGCCATGATGGGAAGTTCTCAACAATTAGTTGTTGTTGTTGTTTTTTTTGAAGGTTGCATAAGTCACCTGTTTGTCACCTGTTTCCTGATGTGACATCTGATCAACACAGTCTTTACTGCTGCTGCTGAGAAGCAGCTCCACCAGTCAGATGCTGCGTTCACTTCTTACATCTTCAACCTGTGCTTCTCTCTCTCTCTTCAAAGACAACAAGTGGTAACATGTGGACACAAGTGAATGTTATCGATGGAAAGATGGATGATGAAAGCGATGACACTGATTCCTACTGACTGTATGCAATATGGCAATTGACTTTTTTTCCATATCATCAATCACATGTTGCAGAACACGTGTAAAGATTAATTAATACTACTTCTCCTCACTGAATTAGTACACACACACACACACACACACACACACACACACAGAGTATAGCTATGTTATCGATGGAAAGATGGATGATGAAAGCGATGACACTGATTCCTATTGACTGTATGCAATATGGCAATTGACTTTTTTTCCATATCATCAATCACATGTTGCAGAACACGTGTAAAGATTAATTAATACTACTTCTCCTCACTGAATTAGTACACACACACACACACACACACACACACACACACACACACACAGAGTATAGCTAGACAAGTTGCAAACATGTGATTCACCATAGAGGGCGGTGTTGCTGGCACTGTGATTGATTAAGACATATTTGTTTTGTTTTTCTTGGCTCTTATGTGGTACATTTCCAGTTAGCAGCAGTCTTATCACATCCCTCCCCCACATTCCTTCTCCTTCCCAGCACCTGCAGGAAGGAAGGCGAGGCTCCAGGTCGATCAGCAGTGTAAAAAAGACAGAAGAAACAAATACATTTTCTGCTTTGCACAGTGCAGTACCAACTGTTAGGACAAACAACATGCACATCCAGAGCAGTAGGCTTCACCATGAGGAGCCCCCAGGGAGTAAGTCCGGGGGCCAAGGTGGGTGATGGCAGTGGACAGATGACGGCGCCTCTCCCAATTTTCGGGATATAAACCGGCAACCTCACGTTCCCAAGCTTGTTGGTCTGGGATGGTGGTGCATCACCCAAATCTTTGGCCAAGCTGGGATTCAAACCGGCGACCTCTGGGTCCAAAGCCTCTTGGTCCCAAACCCAATCCTCAAGCCTCTTCACCATCACCTCCCCAAAAAAGAAGAAGAAAAGAAAGGTCAGGGCGATGATGATGATCAGCGCTGATAAATCCACAGTCATTATTCACTAAACAAACAATCGTGACACAATGAGCACTACAGAATGAATGAAAGCAGTGTATTAGATAATCATTTCCTGGCTGACCTCCTTCTGCAATGACAGCAGTGATGATTATATAATAACACTACTACAGAAACCAAACCACAATTATCTGACCTTGTTTTTCTGTTACTGTGTCTGTAGGAGTCACAGCCACTGAGGCCATGATGGGAAGTTCTCAACAATTAGTTGTTGTTGGGTTTTTTGAAGCGTGAAGGTTGCATAAGTCACCTGTTTCCTGATGTGACATCTGATCAACACAGTCTTTACTGCTGCTGCTGAGAAGCAGCTCCACCAGTTAGATGCTGCGTTCACTTCTTACATCTTCAACCTGTGCTTCTCTCTCTCTCTTCAAAGACAACAAGTGGTAACATGTGGACACAAGTGAATGTTATCGATGGAAAGATGGATGATGAAAGTGATGACACTGATTCCTACTGACTGTATGCAATATGGCAATTGACTTTTTTTCCATATCATCAATCACATGTTGCAGAACACGTGTAAAGATTTATTAATACTACGTCTCCTCACTGAATTTGTACACACACACACACACACACACACACACACACACGCATGTATGTACGCATGTATATACGTATGTATACAGGGGGTCCTCGAGTTACGTCGGTCGCGAATTACGTTGTTTTCGTGGTTACGACACATCTCCCGTGAACTTCCTTGTTTCGGCTTTCGGCGGTTTGCCCCGTAAATACGTACAGACTTCACACGGGAACTAGTTGGTGAGCGCTCTCTCTGTCTCTCAGCTCGCCTGCTGGCTTTATTTTTTCTCCAGCACCTCCACAGCTGTGTTTACTTATGTGAAATGGCCGGCCGGCAGCGGTAGCCGGTAAGGAGATGCACACGGACACAGATGCGTTCGGGATCGTGGCGATACCGTAGGTTTATTCACAACACAGGGTCTACACGGTTGATATCAGAAATCTAAAGGAAATGCTCATTACACTCGTGATGTCAACCCCTACAGTGACAAAAGGCAATTCACCATAGTAAACTCTTATTGTAGGGTGGTGTTATAGCGACATCTGGTGGCACAATGAATGTATGGTCCGATTTACGTCGAAATTCGGTTTCGACACATTCTCAGGAACGGATCCCCGATGTAACTCGAGGACCCCCTGTATACGTACATAAACGTACATATACGTATATACGTGTATATACATACATACATACATACGTGTGTGTGTGTGTGTGTGTGTGTGTATACAGTATTTGTGTGTTATCACCTTCATTTGTGTGTTATCATCTTCATATCTTCTATCTTTTCCAGTCAATTAGCATTACATTGAATCTTCGATCTGATAATGTGACCTTTGACCTTTATGATATCAGTATTGGAAAATAATAGTTGGAGAATATTGGTAAAACTGCCAATATGGAACATCCCTAAAGAAAACTGAAGCTCTGTTGTCGGATGTATAATCGCTACAGTTTTTATTCCTCTTACTCTTCGGGAATAAGAATATGGTAGAATTAAAATAAAAAAATCAAGACAATCACAACACAAACACAATATTATGTTTATTATTTGGTTCAGATTCCCTCGTCCCCATTTCCTCCTTTTATTGGAAAAAAGTGCCACTGTTACAGATTCTGCGACATGACGCTGTGGAGATGGTTCACAACTGTGAAGAGAACACACTGGCATAATGTGTACATGTACTTTCTGTTTCACAATGACACAATATGTCATTCAGATACGGACAGTGTTGAAAAGACACAGGATCTAAATCACTGTCAGATCTAAACAGACTGGTCTCTTCACACACAGACTAAATACACACCAGCACTGAAACTGTTTTTCTTCACACAGTCATCTGCAACCTCGACAAAGACAAACCCAAATATCTATCAACTAAATTCTTAACATGCTTTCACCCACAGACGACTGCACGGGGTTAAAAAACTGTGGTATCATAAAAATCCAGGTAACCAAACAGGTTTAGAATTTGCTTTCACAGCGTGGAAAAGCTGTGGTGTGCAGTCAGAAACCGGCTGAGTGAGATGTGAGCAGCAGAGGGGGAACTTGAGCCACTGCACAAACTCGTGCTCAGAAAGAAATCTCACCGTGTCCCAAAGCCATTGGTTCAGATTGTTGTGTTCTGGGTGAAGTATGTGGACAGTACAGAGAAACGGTAATGGTGAAGAAAATGATTAGGATTATGCTTTATGGATCTTAGACCAACACCGACAGAACCACCACCACCCAAGTAACAAACACGTCTACACCAGTAGGTGCCGCTAAAGCCCTCACACCGGGTTTATTTGGTTTAGTTATCACAGCCTGAGACTATAAGAGAACTTCGATCTTCTTCTACTTTTCTCTTCTTGCTGAAGTAACAAACGGCCGCAGCCAACGACACCAGCGTTAAGAAGAAGGCAGTGCCGAAGACCACGGTGGTGGCGTTGTTGTCGAGGACCTGCTTGATGTTCCGGTTTTCTCCTCTCGACTGGGCGACTGGAGAAACTGGTGGAGAAGTGACTGAAAGACAAGAAGACAGTTGGTGGATGGATGGATGAATGGATGGATGGATGGATGGATGGATGGATGGATGGATGGATGAATGGATGGATGGATGGATGGATGGATGGATGGATGGATGGATGGATAGAAAGGTCGTCTTATATTAACCTGCAGGAGGCTTCTCATTCTTCTTCATCACCATGTTGTCATTTAGTGATCTGGGAACAGTCGGCCCCACAAACTGCAAAGGACCCTGGGTAATGTAGTGGTTGAACGTCTCTCTGCTCAGCCCTCGTCTGCGCCGGCGTCGGGACGGGTTGGACAGGCAGCCCTGGCTGCACCTGGAATAGGGGCTGTCAGCCTTGCACATGATGACGGAGCAGGTGATGTACACCTGCAAGACAGCAGATGGCAGCGGTGGTGAGAGTTTCTGACTTATTTTTGGTTTCAGTCACAGCTCATTGCGTAACTTATTCCGTGCGATAATGAAGGTGTAAATTGAACTGTTGATGATAAGACTCGTCGCCACGGTTACCTGGTCATAGTTTCCAGTGAACTTAAAGGCTTGAACCTCGAAGTTGAAAGAGGTCTCGTTAGCCGGGTAGATCTTTACTGTCTCATCCACCAAGCACCTGTTAGAACGCAAATGACACACACACACACACACACACACACACACACACACACACACACACACACTTGAATGGTTGTTGTTGTCTTTACACCAAAGCATTTCTCTGCTCGTGAGCCCAGAAGGCGTCGACACGCACCCGTTGTTGATGATGTCATAGAAGAGGCTGTTGGTAGCGTCGTCATCAGGTGTAGCTTTGCACGACTCCACAAACAATCTCACGTCTGGAAGCTCGGACTCGACCTGAATCCCCATATAGATCATTTGCAGCAGCTTGACCTCCACCGGGTACGCGCTGGCCTCCACCTTGTCTGTAAAGTTGCTGTCGCGGAAAATCTCAAACGAGTAGCTGAAGCTGCCGAAGCTGGACTCGGTGAAGATGTAGTCCGACTTGTGGAGGTTGTAGCCACTGGAGATGCTGACGGTTTTGGGGAACTGGCAGGAGAAGTCGATCTTGACGGTCCTCCTCCGGGTGATTATCTCACTGGGCAGCTCGAAGGAGTTGATCTCATTCGTGAAGGCGATGAAGTCACCTGCGTCCTTTATTTACAGCGACAAACACGAGAAGGAATTCGACACTGGAACAGAATTCCACCTGACGACATTGGACAGTGTGGAAATTTGCATGAAGATGTAAGATGTATCTCTGCACCTCCAGTTCTGTGCCGCAGGTGCTGAAGGACATGACGCCCATGATGTGAGTGCTGTTGGAGGTGAGCGAGCACGTCGGGTCCCTCAGCTGCAGGAACTTCACATCGATTCCAGGCATGGAGGCTTTGCTGAGGGCCACCTTCATCTTGTTGTGTGAACATTCAACCATGGCTTTTCCTTCAAATCACAATCCACAATAACTTCAAGTCCAAGTTCCACTCCATCCTCGCACTGTTTTTTGTTTTTTTTAATATCAATGACTAGAGATAAACAAACCTTGAATGATGGATGCTTTGGTCACCATGACAACAACACACCTCATCTCTGACTGGCTGAGAGACAGAAGTAAGAACATATTCAGCGTAAAAACCACAACAGTAATAAATATAATGTACAGTGTGTGGATTAACATTGGTCGCATTCTTCCACCACATGAAAACACTCACGTCTCTTTTGTCTCTGCAGTGAAGCAGACGGGGACGGATCTGTACAGGTCTTCCTGCTGCGGCGTCCAAACCACAGTGACTTCAGCTTTCCCAAGTTTACCATCTCGGAACTCCTTGGTCATGTTCTGAGGGCCACTGACCTGGAAGTCGTGGATGCTTCAGGAACAACAGAGAGTAAGAGACGTGAAGAGATGATTCAGTCGCATGTTCACGCTGCAGTGCCTTTGTCTTACCACCACACTGAACCAGTAGTCATACCTGCTGTGATGAGCCTGTGCTTCAGCGTGGAGCTGGAACAGCTCACCCACAGTGGCGTGAAGAACCTGCCCATGTGACGGAGTCTTAGACAGGAAGACGGGCTGCACATGTCCCAGCTCACAGCTTGGTATCGCAGGAAGAACTGAGACACAGACACAAGAGGCCGTGGAGACGTGGAGACGTGGAGATGTTTTGCATGCTCATGCTTATGTGAGAATTTCAGTGTTATACTTCACAATTTTCCTCAACTTCATTTCATTTTAAAGGGAAATCGTAAGGAATAATAGGAATCATCTATCTCCGTATAAAACTCCACTCTCCACTCACCATCCAACACAAACTGGAGCTTCACTCTGCAGAGAGGAGGCGAGTTGATGTGGTGAAAGGCCCTCACGCCGCCTGTGTAGGTCAGCGTGATGTTTCTGGTGGGGAAGTCCTCCAGCATCAGCTCAAACACCTGGGCACCAACGTCCACTTTGCCTGCTCGCGTCAGTGTGCAGGTGTCCTGGAGGGACGTGAACAGGTTAATGGTCTTTACAGCGTTACATAGGTTCAGAGTGGAGGTCCGTGTAAACGTGCAGCAATGCAGACGTGCAGGTTGTTCAGTTATGACAGTTATGAATACGCAGCCGCTGCAGGGCGGCGTTACCTCGTCCAGAGTAACGTTTGAGGGAACGCTGCTGTTTGAAGTGAAGCTGCATCTCACGTTGTCTCCGTCTGGATCATGGGCCAGAAGACGAATCCTGGAGAAACAGTTCTGAGGAACCCTGTGCAGAAACACACACACACACACACCATCTAATCATCCCTGTTTTTCCTCTGTGATCATTTTTGTCTTTTGTTCATGTTTCCTTTGTTATTTCAGGGATTTCCAACAAAAAAAAGACAAATATGATAAATATTTACTGTACTGTATTTAATATTTAAAAAAAAACAAATGCATATTTAAATTTGGGGGAAAACCCTGATTGTCATTTATGACCTATATATTATTATTTTGCCATGACAGTGTCTGAGTTGTAGCACCTTAAAGACGACACTGTTGTCGTCACAGGACAGCTGTTGAGGGTGTGCGAGTCAGAGCGAGTTCCCAGGTCCAACTCGGCGTGAGACGACCACTTTGTCTTCGCGTTGATGTTGGACGTCCAGCAGCAGCCGGAGCCACTGAGAAGAGACACAGTGGTAAATACAGCACAGTGGTAAATACAGCACAGTGGTAATACTACAGAGTGGTAATACTACAGAGTGGTAATACTACATGACTCCTGATTCTTTGTCATTCTAATAAACCTTCAACATAAAGAAAAGAAAATGAATTGTATTCCGATTGAAAGTTGGGTATATCTGAAAATATCATGTTCACATTTAATTTTATTTCATTTGAAAAATTAAATAATTACTGTTTTATATTTATATTTATATTGAAATTGTAGTAACAAGCAATTAGAGGCAAGCCAACGCCTGCAGTACACATTGTCTCCACTAGGGTGCAGAAGACTGGTGTCACATAGAGTATTGAGCATGTTGATGATATGGCTCTCACAAACCACAAACCGCAACATGACAGGAGTCTCATTACAATACATCACTACACACATCACTACACACATCACTACACACATCACTACACACATCAATACACACATCACTACATACATCAATACACACATCACTACACACATCACTACACACATCACTACACACATCACTACACACATCACTACACACATCAATACACACATCACTACACACATCACTACATACATCACTACATCCATCAACAGGCTATAAGGAGACTGGGAATCAAACCTCTAACCCTGTGATGAGTGATGACAACACGCTTTGACGAGCTTTAACAGTGCTGCTCCTTCAGCCGGTGTGAGCTCCTCCACCACAGCTTCAGCCGGTGTGAGCTCCTCCACCACAGCTTCAGCCGGTGGGAGCTCCTCCACCCCAGCTTCAGCCGGTGGGAGCTCCTCCACCACAGCTTCAGCCGGTGTGAGCTCCTCCACCACAGCTTCAGCCGGTGGGAGCTCCTCCACCACAGCTTCAGCCACAGATAAAAGCCTGATCGAGCAGGTCGGGTGGGACTCACCTCAGAGTGAAGGAGGTTTTGTTTGTTGAGACGGTTGCTGTTGTGTGTCCTTCGCTCTGACACCACCTGCCCTGGCCTGTGGCGTCCTGGTCCGTCTGCTGGACACTGGACTTATTCAACATGGTGCAGACCCCATCCTGACATTGGAGAGACCACTGGTTTTTGCAGCTGCTCCTGCCGTTCTGTCTGTGTCTGAAGGACACCTGCAGGGTTTGGGAAAGAACAGCACCAATCCATCACCTGTGACCACCATCTCCCAACACCTCCCTCCATCTCTCACCATCTCTCACCATCTTCCACCATCTCTCACCATCTCCCACCATCTCCCACCATCTCCCACCATCTCCCATCATCTCCCACCATCTCTTACCATCTCCCATCATCTCCCACCATCTCTCACCATCTCCCACCATCTCTCACCATCTCCCACCATCTCCCACCATCTCCCAACATGAGGTGGTGTCCTGGGATTGGCTGATGCCACCACAGAGTCAGAATAGAAAGTGAATTACAGCTCAGGAGAGATCTCATGAGAGACAGGAGGAGTTTAGTTCTCTTATCGGACATAGCATCAACATTTTCCTCCGAGGAGGAAACGACACACACACAGAACCGCCTTCTTTCTCAACACCGCCTGAAGATCACCAGGAACGTCTCAGAGACAATGCGAGGAGCCGTAACCCCAATGACCAGTCACCATCTGTTTTTTTCTGATAGAACATATAAAGTTCTTATTTTATAGGCCTATAAAATAAGAACTTGAAGTTGCACCTGAACAGGTAAGTTCCTCCTGTGTTTGTTTGTTTTTTTTTGCCCTCTGGCAACTCTCCAGTTCTGATTCGCTCAGAACGTCTGAATTAGAAATAATAATTATAAATATGAAGACAATAAAGGTGATACTGTACCCTAAGTGTTCCATCCCTGTTCCTCCTCAGAGGCATGAAACTAATACTATCTCCATAAAAGCTGAGCGCTGACGCTGTCCGCAGCAGGGCCACCAGCAGGAGGGAAAGCGCTCCTGCCTCCATGGCGTCTTTCTGAGTCTAATCTGGCAAAAACTTGTTCAGTCAGTTTTATTGTCAGAGACAGAAAAGGCAAAATCCACAGAACTGGACGAACCAGATCTGAGGTGAAACTTAGGCACCAATCAGAATCTTTTTAAAAAAAAACAGTCACCACTTACATCTTCAAGTTACCGCTTACGGTAAATTACATTATTAATGAGACAATTCAGATAACTGTGTTGTGTATTCAAAAACACATGCACATGGTAAAGGTACAAAAAAGAAAAAAAAACATCCAAGAACAGAACACAACGAGGGAGAAAAAAAACGTTTCGTTTATTTCTGTCACTTTTCGCATCAGTTCATAGTTAATTACACACTAATCTTCCCACCTGAGCCAATTAGGGGCTTGATGCTGATTGGGTGGGCTCGAGTAGAATCAGCCAATGAGTGAACGCCACAGTGCTGCAAAGTGTGAACAAAATTTAAAAATACAATTGCGAAATAGAGATTTTGGAGAAATAGAGATTTTGGAGAAATAGAGATTTTGGAGAAGTAGAGATTTTGTGTGTGTTGCGAATTTTAATCATTGGATTCTCGTGTTATTCAAAGGGCGTCTGGTTAGGCTCATACGAGCACCCGTAGTGACGTCAGCGTATGGAAATTGCCGTAGTGGCAAGATGGCTACGGAACCAAATAAGACCGAGATCCTGACCATCTTCAAACGGTTAAGATCCGTTCCTACGAACAAGGTATCCGGCCCACGCTCCGCCGCTGGCCGCTTTTCTTCCTCCACGCCTGTTCTCTGTCGGCAGTTTGTCGGTCTGCTCGCTCTGTGCTGGGAGAAGCTGTTAGCTCGGCTGGCTAACCGTTTTCCAGCTAGGCCGCGGCTACACGGTCAAACGGCTAACGGCAGCTAGCGGCTGTTAGCCTGCCGGTACACGAAGGCTAACGTATAGGCCACGTATGTGGGTTGTGTTTGTCGATGTGGCTTAAGATCGAGTTCAGCTCGAGGAGGATTCGGAGACTAAAAGATGACGGGTTAACCGGTCAAACGGATCAATATATTCACGATAAAGCACACGTAGCATTATCGTGCACATTTATAGTCTTAGCTCTGCGGTCGTTACTGTTAACATATGTTATTAGCAGGGTTGTGTTCTGCCTGTTCGGGTCTCGTGGGATATTTTAAAATGGTCTACTTTATGATGAATTTTGCAAAATGAAGGGGTATGTTCATGTAATGTGTATGTTCATGTAATGTGTATGTTCATGTAATGTGTATGTTCATGTAGTAATGTGGGGCCTCTCGGACGAAGCTACCTGGCGTGACCAGTGTTAAAGGTTGTTGTCAGCAGTAAAGCTGCAGTGAAGTGTTTTCTTCTTCTTATCTCTGTTATTCTCCATCAGTATGTGAATAGTTTCATGTACACGTTGGTTATGTGATTTATAAAATGAGATCAGAGTCCAGAGTGATAACTTCACACGTGGCTGATAAATGCCTATAAATGATCTGCAAACAGATAAAGTGTGTAATTTTGTAAATTAATAATAATCCTCATCACAGCACCACAGGTTAATGTCGTATTTGTAGTATTGTAACTGCAGGAAAATGATCACCACACCATCTCTGCGTTACAGTTAGTACAGGTGTCCTGTACAGGTGTCCTGTGTAAGTTTTCATTTTCATATATAAATACTTATAAACAGTCTGTTAAATATGTATTCACACTGCTGGATGGCCTAATCAAGTGGTGCAACTATAAGCAATAGATAGTTAAATAAAAGAACCTACATACAGAAATTCCGTAATAACTCAATATAATAAGGTACATCAAAATGTAATTGTGCGAAAACTGATGGGCATGACTGCAAAGTCAAAGACACTGATTAAGATGGGATTTAATGCAAGTGACTTAAAATGAAGAAGTGATAGTTTATTTATGAAAAGGCCAAAGGTTAATTTCATTCTAACATCATTATGTTCTACAAAATCACTACATTTACTGCAAGCTGTAACTTGTATAGTCGTTCTACATAACAGTAGACATGGTGAGATTTCAAACACCATCTTATAAATTAATTAATAAATTACTTGATTAAATATTAATAATTTCACAATTCATTAGATGCACCTGTGTATCATAAAAAGAAGTTTGAATTCAGTCTTTAATTATGTGATGCTGTTTATAAAAGAGATTGTCATGTCGCACAGGACATGGACACACATGGACAGGAGCTGCAGGGGGTGGGGTCGGGGGTGGGATGTGTGATATTACAGACCGAAAACCAGCTGACTGTAGTTTCCAATATGTTGTCGTCTGTGCAGGTATGTTTTGATTGTGCAGCTAAAAACCCCAGCTGGGCAAGTATTCCCTATGGCGTGTTCTTGTGCATCGACTGCTCTGGTATCCACCGCTCCCTGGGAGTGCATCTCAGCTTCATCAGGTAATAACCACAGCTGTCAACACTTATCGTCACAGTGCATATTTCTTTGACACCACCACTTGGTTACTGAGTCATCTCAGAGAATGGCAGTGTCGGTGTAAATAGTGTGGACAGTGAAGGCATCGTGGCTGACATCAGAGTTTGGAGGAATGTGGCGTGTGTGCAGTGCTGTGTTAAGTTTTGTCTTTTGTTTCGAGCTGGCACCGACAGTTGTTTTTCGGGGCTCTTCTTCTGTTGTTTAATCGTGGTAGGTGAACAACTTTTAGGTGCAATGCCGACAAGCCACATGTCACATATACATATAGCACTGAAATCACTTGACACTGCAGTTTGCCATCTATCCATTCACATATACGTTCCTACAGTGTTTTGAAGGCCACACACATTGACGCACTGTCAGAGCAGGTGAAATGATGCACTATTTTCTTCTCTTCGCCTCAGATCCACTGAGTTAGACTCCAACTGGAACTGGTTTCAGCTTAGATGCATGCAGGTTGGAGGCAATGCCAACGCGGTAAGTCAGACTGACCTCAGCAACAGAAGATGGGGCCAAAATAAAATCATTTTTAAAAACAGATATTTTCACGGGAATGACCTCTGTTCCAGATAGTGTAATTACCTGTAGTAAGTAAACTCCCTCTCTGCCCCTGTATGAAGACGGCCTTCTTCCGCCAGCACGGCTGCTCCACAAACGACACCAATGCCAAGTATAATAGTCGTGCAGCCCAGATGTACAGGGAGAAGATTCGTCAGCAAGCCAATGCTGCGTTGTCCAAATATGGCACAGATGTGAGTACTGATGGAATGGAAAGAGTTTTGGGAAGTAATCACACATTGCAGCATAAATCATGGCACGTGGATCTGCTGGACAGATGTTAACTGCTGTGTGGCCTCGTCGCTGCCTGTTCACATATCCAGTGGTTAAGTCATTTCTGGTGTCTGAGTAAAGGTTCACTGTGTGTTCAGACGTTCACATCAAAAACCCCAGTGTGCACATTCATCACAGGGTCTGAGAGAGTGTCTGTGTGTAACTAACACAGTGTGTCTGCTCGCTGCAGCTGTGGATTGACTCTCCTGCTGGAGGCGCTGTCACGGTGCCCGACAAAAAAGAGAAAGATTTTTTCGCTGAACACACACAGGTTTGTTTTTCCTCTAACACATCATCTTCAATCCAGAAATATTGTTTCTCCAAGAACCAGATAGACACTGGTGCACTGGAGTTCAAATACATTTTATGCAACAGGTTTTTTTTTTATCCTGGGTGCACTACGCAAACTGACATTCTGATTATGTTCTATTCTACTGATATAACTGTTCAGTGAAAGTATAATATAGGTAGGTTTTTTCCCAGCCTGCTAACGACTGGAGCATGAGTCTGCCCTCTGAGCCAGATCAGAACGGAGCCGCTGTCACACCACAGCTGATGGACACGACCCCAAAAGTCCAGGACGACAACCGTAAGTCAAAAGCCAACCAGCTGCTTCTTCCTGTGTTCCAGTGACTCCACAGACGTTTTAGCTGAGTTGGTTGTTTTCAGAATAAGGGATTAGTTGGGGGTGATGATTAGTTAAGACTGTGTGTGTGTGTGTGTGTGTGTGGGTGTGTGGGTGTGTGTGTGTGTCTGACTGTCTGTCTGTCTGTCTGTCTGTCTGTCTGGTTGCGGCGGCTAATTCTTTTTGATCTGCTCTCATTTAGAGGCAGAGGAAGGACCCAGCATCGACGGTCTGAGCACATCACCCAGAGCCTCCATTGGTGAGTCTGTTGCCTCTGTGACAGGGTCTGCTCTGCTCTCTCATTATGTACACGATATACACCGTATTCACTCTATATGTTCTACACAGTCACGATGACTGTAACCTATGGCCGTGTGATGTATGCAAACACAGCGTGCACTTTGAACAGCGCTTTACGTTCTCCCACTCCACGACTTTGATGCAGATTGTTGTTTTTACAAACTGCCGTAACCGTTAAGCTGGTTTCAGACATAAACAGGAGAAATGTCCTGTAGATGATGTCTGTTCAGATATGAAGAATGGAGCAGGAGATTTTATGTTTGTGTCGGATGCCTCTACAAGCTGAAACATTCAGGTGCAGGGCGGCGCCTGGGTCAAAAATGTTCCAGAAAATGCACAGACTTCAGTTCACGTCTGAAAGCATGTTACATTTTCTCTCTGTGCCTGTCGATGACAGCCGTGGCCTGAGGCCCACATTCTGCTGCTATTTCGAGTCTCCCAGCAGCACGCACATCCAGGACCTACATGCAGATGCATGGTCATAATTATCTTCACACAGGGCCTGACAGAATTTTGTTTTCGGTGGAGATGAGACCGACGCTGAACAGAAGGATGATCCTTTTGTCCTGTCACACCCATGAACATGTTTAAAAACTGACTGAAGCCAGTAGGGTTCAAGCTGATCAGAAATAAATATTAATAATAAATAATGGTGGAGTATTTAAAAACACAGAGATGCAGTACAGTGTACCTCAGAAACGATGGACGCAACAAACATGAAAAGACAAAGCAAGATGGTCGTGGGATCAAGAGAGCTTTGAAACAAAAAGTAGATGAATAGCCAATGAAGTGTCAGGAAAATATCATGAAGTCACATCTCACAGAACCGAATGTGACTTCCAGTAAAACGAAGCGTGAGCTGTGGAAGGTGATTAATGGATGGATCTATCTTTATGATGTTGTAAACAGTTTGGATGAGTAAAGTCCGAGCAGCAGGGAATTTGTCGAGTTGGAGCTGAAAGCTTATCGATAAGGTCGTTGTTGTTGTTATTGAGTGACTTCAGAATTCATGCCTGTGGTGGTAACTGATTTGTCTCGTCCTGTAGAGGACGCCATGCGCTTGTCGTCACAGGATGGACAGACGCCCAGAGGTGACTGTTGTGGCATTAATGGATGACGCTTGCGTTGGCTGGTTTCTGCCTCAGACGCATGGTTGTGTTGCTTCACTCACGCCTCTCTGCTGTGAGCTCGCAGCTGATCACATGCAGTCTGCGGTGTTAATGGTATTGTTGGTGTTGTCCTCTAACATTAGTAAGATCTCATCAGTCAGAACATGTGACTGTACAAGTACTTCACTCACCAGCAGTTTTCAACAGCTGTGCTTTGTGTTTGTGTTTGTGTGATGGGTTTATGGGTTTGTTTCTCTGCGGTGGGAGCTTTTATCAACATTAACCGGTTTTCTCTCAGCTCCAGTATTTTTATTTGATTTCTGATCTAACTGGAAACAGATTTTAATTTTATTTTTACACATTTTCACTTGTATTACAGATGTGAAACCGTCCATCATTGGGAAAAAGAAGCCACTGGCTGCCAAAAAAGGGGTGAGTCATAGCACAGAGCAGGTCTGACACTGTGTTCGTTTACAGTGGAGGAAGAATCGAAACATGTTCACAGGAACGTCTTTTAAAAAGATTTAAAAATACTCATTGTGTCTGCCATGATTGGCCTGATGAGACGTCGACAGCTGCTCCTGTTTGGATTAATGAGACTGGTCTGACTGCTCTGCTTTAACATGTGGGGTTGGGGAAGAGCAAAGAGGAACACAACAGTCATAGTGAATAACAATGTGAATAACAATGAAACCAGAAGGAAAAATCTGTGTGAATCTGAATCTTGACTAATGTTCATTCTGTATTTTATGAGATTTCCTCCTCACGACATGTAAAGAGGTCTGCCTGTGTGTTTAACCTGCGACTGATATGCTGACCTCTCTGCTGCAGCTGGGTGCAAAGAAGGGCCTTGGCGCCCAGAAGGTGAGCAGTAAGAGCTTCTCTGAGGTGGAGAAACAAGCGCAAGTGGCTGAGAAGCTCAGAGAGGAGCAGGCTGCCGAGGCAAAGAAACAAGCCGAGGAATCAATGTGAGACCGGTTTAACATTTTCTCGCTTTGTAAAGTTTACCACCAGGCTCATTTCCTCCCTTTTAGTACGAGAAATCCAACCATTTTAATCCTCTGGCCATTCGTCCTGTGAGATTTGACGAGACGTGTTGTGTTCTGTGCAGTGTGACCTCAATGCGCCTGGCTTACAAAGAGCTGGAGATTGACAGGAAGATGGAGGAAAAGAAGCTTCAGAACCTGGAGGGCAAGAAGAGGGAGCAGGCTGAGAGGCTGGGGATGGGCTTTGGAAACAGGAGGTAACATCACAGCACCCAACGTGGTCGCTGTTGTCTCATCAGCATCTGTCGTGTAGAGCGAGTGAGTGAGTGAGTGAGGTATCACCGCGGCTGATCCTCTGTAACCATGCTTCCTGTTTCAGTGCCGTGTCTCACTCGGTGATGTCAGAGATGCAGGTGATTGAACAGGAAACTCCTGTGGGAGCGAAGTCGTCATCTCGCTCCAAACTGGACATGTTTGATGAACCGGGCTTCACTTCTGGACCGCCAAAGTACTGAACCACTCCCCACTTATCTGTCTCCTGCCAGTGTAGGTGAGTCAGAACCAGCTCTAACTGAATCTGCTGTGGTGCATGTTTCAGGTATAAGGATAACCCATTCACAGTGGGAGATGGTTTTGGATCCAGGTGGGATACCGAGGGAGGAGGCGCCTCCTTCACCACGTCCTGGGCTCTGGAGAAAGAGGACCCCAAAGAGGAGGTCACCATCTCTAGCATCCAGCCTATTGGAGAAAGGTATTCAGGCAGAACAGCGTGTAGACATGTTCTCGTACTCATTCGTGCCGACTGTTCTGATGTGTGGTACCGGATGTGTTCGATCCAGTCTGCCCAGCAGGAGAAAAGCTGAGGTTTCAGCTCCAGTGCCAGAGTCCAGTGAGGCCAGGCAGAAGTTCGCCAACGCCAAGGCCATTTCTTCAGACATGTTTTTTGGTCGTGAGAACAGCGCTGAGGTGAGAAACCGCATCTGCAGCTCAGTTTCAAACATCAGCTAAACTCGTCCCACCTCAGGCTCCGATTCCACTTTGTTTTCTCTGACGTAACCCTGTTTTTCTCGGTGCTCAGTCTGATGCCAGGACCAGACTGGAGACCATGTCTGGCAGCAGCGCCATCAGCTCCGCTGATCTGTTTGGGGAGGACAGCGACAACAAAGGTCAGACCTGTTGACTGATACTCAAATCAACATTCAGAAAATATAGAAAAGTTAGCTGAGAGGTGGGCGGTCCCTCAGCGGTAGGCGGTCCCTCGCCGGTACGCAGCAGCTCAGGATGTAGTCTGAGCTCCCCGCCTGTAATCTGATTACCCAGTACATAAGATGATGGTGGTATACACACAGTACTGCGTAGACTACAGGTCAAACTGTAAACAAGTGTAGTGTGTGTGTGTGTGTGTGTAAATGTACTAATCCCCCTCCCCCTCCTCAGCGAGGGCCCCGGGCTTTGACAGCATGCTCCCCTCCGGCTCAGACATCGCACAGTTCAAACAAGGGGTAAAGTCTGTCGCGGGCAAGATGGCCGTCCTCGCCAACGGCGTCATGAACACCATCCAGGTGAGACAACTACTGTGTTTCTGTGGCTCCTGGATCCCCACCACTGAAACTGGCGATATGATTCACCTTGACCAGCCTCTGTTAAAGTTTGTCCGTATTTTCTCTCTCGCCAGGATCGTTACGGCTCCTACTGATCAGGCCCTAGAGATGACCCTCGACCTGTGGGGAGACGTGCTAACTGAGGCCTGTGTAGAGCCAACCAGCCTCCTGACTGACCATGTGCATTTGAGAGGGGGAAGCCTGGGGTCACATGGCGAATGAAAACCTTCCTTCTCGTCATCCCTCTTTTAGAGACAGTTTAACAGGAGTGAGACAGTATTTTCTTCTCATCCTCATCAGCAGACTCTTGTTTTATTTTCATAAAGGAAACCATCGCTGGGTTTCAGTCTTCTCTAAACCCAGAGTTGTGTTGTAAAATACCATTGAGAATTGTTGGGTCGCAGATTTTCAAAAGTAAATTCTACTATATTTTATTCCTTCCACGTAAGTCGACGTGTTTTATGAAAACCTTCACTCTTGCGTTCTTTTGTTTTTATCGTGATATTAAAAGTATACTTATTTGATCATTTGAACATTAATCTAAACAACAACCCACGGTGTTTGCAGTCAGTGTTCAATTCACCTACAGTCAGGTTTGTTTTTCATTACCATGACCCACTGATAACCAGCTGTTATCACCAGCTGTGATTTGTGGGCTTGGAGTTATTTGCTGGGTGAAATTTAAACAATCTGAAACATCTTAACATCAAATACCTGATGTCCCACAGCTGTAGCTATTTATCAAATCTACGATTTAACTATTGGGATTTAAAGGTATTGTTCAAGGGATACTGGGGAATCACCATCACAATTTATGGCTGTTCCCATGGAAACGAGCTGTCTCCAGCTCAGAGATTTCCAGAGCTGACATTTCTTCAGCTCACCCACACACATCCATACTATAGATATAAAAGCAAAACCCTGACATTAGGTAGAACTCAAGTCCCAGCTCATAAAACAGTGACACAGTTTTTGACTATGCATCTTAACTTTTACACCTTTGATGATGATGATGATGATGATGATGTTTGTGGCGGGTGAATCTGCAGTCCGCTTCACTGTACCTCATCTCTGGAATAAGAGACGTTTTGTTGCTGCTGCCTGTTTTTGTCTGTGCAGTGTGAACTTTAGTTTTTGAAAAGGCTCATATCATCCGCTTGCATGATGATCTCTGACATTTCATGTAAATTGGCCAATGAAAAGATATTCATGATGGATCACATTGTATGGAGACACAACCCTTCTTTCAACCTTTTCTCTGACAGCAGTCGGATGAATCCACGACAAAATCAGACTTAGATGATCTGCATCTCATCCTGTCTCGTCAGTGTCCAGTGTGTGATGCAGGTTGTCTGAAAGCCCACTGCACAGCGGGCTTGATATTCAACCGCCTGAGTAGATGAAGGTATTTTTCTTTGACCAGATCAGTGTCATTTTGTTTTCAGTGTAGTCAGAGCTATGTTTGTCTCACCCACGACAAACTCCCAAACGTACAAACCAGGCGGAGTGAAAGGATGAAATGTTCAACTATTTATTTCTAGGCTACAAAAAGAAAGTTATTCAGTATGATAATAAAGACTGAAAATCTCTGCTGTGCTCATGTCATTGACTGTGACACACACACACACAGTTTCGTTTTCATGTGTTTAATCTTCAGCAGCTTGGCTGTTTGTGTTCACCTGCAAGACAAAGGCCCAACGCTGCTGAAAAGTAAAGAATTCCGTTTTTATGTGCTTCTCACTTGTGGCTCAGTTTCATTCATCTGCAGCTGCAGAGCCTTGTGACAGATTAACCAACGCAAAGGCCTGAGGACAGAAGGGCGGTGAGAGGAAGCAATGTTCAGACAAGAGCCATAAATCATGATCAGCTCAAGGAATGAAGTTCATCAGGAACCAAAGCTGTTCACTGTAGAGTCAGAACCAATAGTAAAAACCTACAAGACCGAAAAAACAGGTTCTTTCACAATGATGTCTGGATGATTATGAAGCACAGTGCTTTCTGTCTGTCTGAAGATGCAGTGCCGGTTCCGTCTCCCTGTGGCTAGACCTGAAGTTCCAACACCACAGGTCCAAACCCAAAGATCCCAAATCCATCCAGCAGCTTTTACCCCCAGTTGTAGAAGTAGATCTTCTGCCAGGTGGGGAGGTAATCCATCAGAGGGCCTACAGAGACAGAGGCATCTGGGTCAAACTCTGCAAGAGCTTCATAACAACAGACTAATAGAGATGAGACGTGGATATTTCTGTTGATTTGTAACAATATACGATGTGCATGTGACGCGTAACAAAGAGTTAATTGTTTTCTTTTGTCAGATGTTTAATCCTGTGCAGAGAGAAGGCTGAGACCTGAGTACATACGTGCAACGAGGCCGATTCCTGGAACATGATCTGCCAGGAGTCTGAGCAGGAAGAGAATCTTTTCTCTGCAGGTGAACAAACACAATCAACAACTAAACTGCACTTTAAGACTCAACCTGTTGCATTCAGCCTGCAAACATTCTTATAGGCCTGAAACCATTCATCAGCGAATCCACAGATTAAAGAAATATTATAATTTTTCAGTAAATCTTACAAAATTCAGATTATTTTTTAACTTTGTTTTTCAATTTTTTTCAGTTTGTTTTTCCATTTTCAGTTCGTGCTCGAACTGATGAAGCCTCTTGGATGAGAGGTGAAACGTCTTCAAAAAAGGCAAAAACCAAAAATCCAGTGGCGTTCGATTCAATCTCCTTGAGATAACTATGACCTGGATGAATGAGAATATTCACAGGCCTGTTCCATGAATTATCAGACAATTGAGAGAACAGATGAACTGGTTCTTAGGGAATATAAATACTGAGTGTCTTTGATTTCTTAGAATGACACAGACCTCTGATACTTACTCGGAGTATTTGTCATAAAAGGGGGATCGCAGAAGGTAGTAGAGCAGGAGGAAGGTTCTCCTCCTAATCTCTGCCCTCTCCCATCGGGTCTTGAATTTGGTTTCACTGAGCACAGCAAAGCTGGGAGGAATAAGGACAAATAACTGACACATCTGCACTTTGTTTCATTTCATGAGATCACACAGATTTGATCACACTTAATTTGCATATTTCTTTTATTCTGTGTTCTCTAAGAGCCGGAGAAAGAGCAGGCTTGGAATTGACGTTGTTGTCATGTTGTCAAACTTACCTGGAGAGTTCCAAGACTCCAGAGAGCAGCCACGGCTTCCAGGACTCTTTTCCACAGATTCCGAGGCAGAGCACTGAGTCAGGGAGGTTTGATTTAAGGAAACACAAAGCTTTCCCTCAGGAAAGTACAACAGGCCTGTGCATATAAGGATCAGTTTACCTATTACTGTGGAGAGAGGATTTGTATTGAGGTCAGATTATGGGTTACTGACTGATCGCGTGACAGATGTTATAAAAAAAAAAAATCGACTCTAAATTTGTTGTGGTTGTGTGTTGCATGTTTCTCATATCTGTGGTGACAGTGAAACTCGTGAGGACGAAGGCCTGGATGAGGGAGACTGAAGGATACAGTGTATGAGAGGCCGTCCGATGTAAACAGACTCAGCGATGGTCTCCTGCAGCCCCAGCTGTGTAGGTCTGCTGTGGAGCGTCTCCGTCCAGCTGCTGCTGCTGCTCCTCTTCTCCTTCTTCCGCTGACTCTGTACCCCCCACATCCGCGCCTGCAGGGACGAACCTGCCAGGTCACAGTTTGAAAAGGTAATGAGGGGGTGGGGGGGCATGACGTATACATACTACATTTGACTTTTGATCAACTTCAACAATTAAGGAAAGCAAAAGTAGGTTTTACTGCTGCTGAGTGGCCGGATGACTCGTCCTGACCTCTGGCCCACGAAAGAAGTTTCATCGCCCTGCTCCTCATTACCATCATCTGGGGGAGGAAACGTTTAAAGCAGCGGGCATAAAATGTTTTGGCCACTTGGGGGCAGCAGAACGAACCTATGTAAACGCATCATTATGCGGGGCAGCAACAGAATTATTTTTGCTTCACCTGCATGTTCCATCTCTCTGTCCAGGGGAATTATGGGAGGTGAAGTCTGGATACCAGATTTATACCACAGAAGAAGCACAATGCGAAAAACTGTCCTGAGGATGAGTGTGAGAAGAGAATTTTACCATAATAGCATTCATTTAAATCACCAGCCTCTAAAATCTGATTATTTTGAATGCAAAAATTATATATACTGTGTGTGTGTGTGTATATATATATATATATTAGGGATTCGAATATGTTTTTTTTTTCATGTTGCAAGATTTGAACCATACTTAAAAATCTGAATGAGTCCAATCACCAGCCAGCGGCCGACCTCGCCCCACAGCTTACAGGCTCCCACCTCCAGGAAAACCTCCACGTACTCCAACACGGAGAGCCAGGTGAGGAGTCTCTGCTGAGGGAGCGTCTGAACACGAGGTGGGAACAACAGTGAGCAGTTGCAATTTTCTTCATTTAAAATAAAATGTACATGAACATAATAAACTGATACAATGTTAATAACCAAAGTTCTAGAAAGTAAAGTAAATCTATACGTGAAGAGAAATTGACATCGCAGCAACATCACTTTGATTTAAATTTAAATCAGGAAAAATTTACTCAATCTTTAAGTTTTTTTATTTGCTTCATGCACAGGAGATTGATTTCTATGGGAAAAGGTCTCACAGCGCTCACCACAGGGAGGGCTCTTCTCAACCCTTTGCGCAGAATACTGTCATTGAACAGCACCAGGAGGTTAGAGGCAGAATAAACTGAAAAACACACAGAGCCACAGAGTGAACACAAAAACAAATCTATACCCAGATCATACCAACAACACTCCGGTTATTCAGTTTGTGTAAAGTGTGTCTCCTGTAAAAATGTGTTTCTAAACACAGTCAACAACCAGCAGAGACTGAATGAATTATGTGACATCATGTCACCAACAGATTGATGATGCTGATCACATACATTGGGGTCAACAGGTGCACAGATCCAACAAACGCACACTGATTCACACTGATAATCCTCATTAAATTTAAACGTGACACACATCCACGCCTGAGAGAAAAAAAAGAACACTGATGTAGGTCATGTGCAGAAAATGATCAATCTGCTGATGTGCTGATTGTTGACTTTAACTCACCGAGTTCAGATAGTTCATGTGAATCAGCAAATCGCCCTAAAAAACAGGAATCAAAACACATAAACAATCATGAACTGAGAACATCAAAACTAGTGTGTCAAGCAGAAATACTGTCAGTGCCCCTATGCTAAAAATGTATTGGTATTTTTATGCGTCTCTATTACTTGTATCGAAAACAAACAGTAAAACCAAACTGTGTCTTTGACCCGGATTAAAGGAAACGTTCCACACAGCTGAGCAGGTTGTTGAAACTGACCTGCGATCAGATATGACAGTGTTCGCACGGTGCTCTCCAGCTGTGCTGTAGCAGCTGGATTCCTCCGCACCCACTCGGTGTAACGCTCATAAACCCGCCTCAGTTTGTCGATTGACTCTTTAATGTGAGACATTTCTGCTCTGACTTACTGAACAACGGGAAAAACACTAATCTAAACACACTAAAACACTAATTTACCTGCTGTACCTCAGTTACATGGCTTATAAGTTAGTTATCAACTGCTCTTTCGAATTCAGACCCAAAATACAGAATACTTCCGTGTTTCTGGTGCAACGGTCCGTCAGTCTCACGTGTCCCCGCAGCTCTCCGGTTCAGACACATTGGTTCCGCTTTCGCTGCTCTGCTTCTTCTTCTTCCGGACACGTTATTGTTGCATCAGCGTCAATAAGCGGTGTGGAAATGTCGGCTTCAGCAGAGTCAGGTACACAAACACACACAAACACACACAAATACACACGTTCTCTCCAGCTTCGCTCTTTCATGAGAAAAGTCACGCAGCCGCAGCGAAAATACAATTGGACGCGTTTTGTCCCCGAGCTGTCAGAACCCGTTAGCTAAAATTAGCTTCGTTAGCTCACAGAGAGCCGCTAAGCTACATGTTACCGTGTCAACGAGCCGAGCCCTGTGAACACCTGCTGCTTAATGTGACTGTAAACAAACACGCACATTATACTATCATTTATATAAAACACCAAGTCCTAACGAGCAAAGTTAGAATCAGCTGGTGCCTGTGTGTGATGGCAGGACAACAAATAATATCTTCTGTTTAACATAGACAGAGCAGCGGTTCAGCTGGGTGAAGAGACTCGGTTGTTAAAGCTGCTTAAATCCTACAGCCGTAGCCAGTCATAAATATTATATTACTGCTGGATACAGTTTGTACACAGTCCTTACATTAGTCTGTTTTCATTTCGTGTCTTCAAATGTGTCCACACTCACAATGATCACCTGAAAACCACTTTAATAATCCAGGTTGTGTCCTTAGTGAATTCATTAAGCTCAATAATAACCTTGTTAATGTGAAAACCACTTGACCTGATACAATGTGGGCCCTTCATGTTGACATCATTGGATTCACTGGTCACACTCACCTTCACATGTTGTTGTTTTTTTTACTTTTGGATCATTCAAGAGCATCAAGGCAAAGTTGTACTGTCTCTGATTTTCCATCTTCTGTGTCATCACTCTGTTTGAGGCTGTTTCTTTTTGGCTTTTTATTCCCAGTCTCTTTGATTAAGTCATGGTTGGTAAAAAGTAAAGAGAAGATTCAGTGTGACATTTTCCCACCCACTGTTAAATCATGATTAGATGAGAGAAACAGTTTTCTTGACCGACACAGATTAGGATTTTTGCAATATCTTGTGTTTGTGTTTAATCCTCTATTCTGCGTCTCAGCCCTTTGTTTCATGTCCATGTATGTGCACTCTGACATTTATATCAGATATTTTACATTAAATCCAGCACTATGTCCAGAGACTGTGTTAATTCTGCAAGATCCCCTGACTCGTCTAATTGAATTGAGATGGTGTTCTTGTTGCTGTCGCAACATCCAACATCTGTCCTGTGTTGTAAACAATAAAACCACTTGTCATCCACTTTTTTAAGGTTCTTGAATGATGCAGAGTGGAAATCTGGTTTTGTACCTGAGTTTATAATGGACCGTTCCTACTTCTGAATACATGATTCTCTCTGTGAGCGCAGTCCTTTGGTTTCCGCTCAGCCCTCAGTCCTGGCTAAACTTGTGTTGGTGTTGTCAGTGTTGTTTATGGCTGTTGTGATCTAGTCGGTAATACTCTGGGAACATTTGCCCTCTTGTTTCTGCAGCCTTTGAGTTTGGCTTCTTGCTGCAGATAAGTGAGGAGGCCGCGCTGGCTGTGGCCCTGAATGACTACCTAACGTCACGGAGCTACCTGGCTGGGTTCAGCCCCTCCCAGGCAGACCAGAAAGCCTTTAAGCTCCTCCGCAGACCCCCAGATCCACAGCATGTTCACGCTCTGCGCTGGTACAGACACATAGCAGCCCTGCAGCAGGACACCATCTCTGAGAGCAGCAGTGAGTAGACAGCTGAAGGCACCGACAGGCTGGACGTGTTTATAATCTCAGACCCCTCAGCCTGAATGTGAAGGCTGTGTGACATCTCGTTGACTAATCTGAAGCAGCTCAGAGACCCACAGGTCTTCTCTTCAGATTTCCTTGTCAGTCATAGGGTAGTAGTCGTGTTTGTGGTGCTGGCGGCTGAAGGCTTGGGACGTTCACTCACTGTTTATCCACCACAGCTCTGTCAGATTTTGACCACACACTGTGTTAGAGACATGTCCGTTCAGACAGACATGCACCTTCAGCAGGAAATAAACAATGTTTCCGTCGGCGTGTGTTCAAAAACATTTTCATATGAAGTGATGTCCAGGATGTGTGTTTGACTGTGCATGTTGTGTGGTGGCTTTGACATCCAGTTGTCTTCTGGCTTTAAAGTATTTATTCTTTAACTGAGCTCATGAAGGTGCATTTCTTTACACTGGAATGATCCTTCACGTTTCTGAACTCCCAAATGAGAAATAACCAGCTTCCCCTCTCTCGTCCTGGTCGTGGTCTGAGAGCGGATTAACACAGCCAACATCATGTTTACTCCGTTCACACACTTTGAACCAAATACTACAGCCCCCGGAGCCAAATAAGAAATAGTTCAAATTCTCATTGGCTTGTTCACAGCCTCGGTAAACAGCACAATACATACTTATGTCTTGACTGGTTAAAATGAATCTCGTCTTTACATGATAATGATGTCTGAGGTTTTTGTCTGTATTAAGTGTTTGTTTGACTCTAACATCACAGTTAATATAATCTGATATGCTCATGTGTTATATGTGTTAGCTTGAAATGCATGTATGTACCATGAGTAAAAGAGTCAACACTCACTGTTTCTAAAGTTTTCTGTGTGTTTGTGTCCTTTTTAGATTCAGTGAAATCGAAGCGGGTTCAGCCGCCTTGGTCTCCGCCCGCAGGAACAGACGTTCCCCAGCTGCTGCTCTACAACAGTCTGACGAGATCCAAGGTGAGTTTCACGCAGGAATCAAATCTTCTCCAAAGCCTCCGTCCTTTATACATTATCAGTCATCAGGATTTATCATTTTGACTGTTGAATAATTGTTGTGGTTGTCTGGTGTTAGTGATGGGTGCTATGTTGTTTTGATGAGGGACAAACTGTGAAATCATCACAGGCTGTGGATCATTCAAACAAGTTTCATTTCTCTCTGGTAGCATCCAGCATATGCTGTATGTGTGGAGATGAGATGAGTCTGAGTGAAATGGCGCCTCTGTCCCTGTAGAGACTGGGGATTTCACAGACATTATTCTCTGGTCTTGTGGACAAAGCCTCAGCTCATTAAAGTCTTTATATTGCAGGAAGTGTTTGTTCCCCAGAAAGGGAATAAAGTGACGTGGTACTGCTGTGGGCCGACGGTGTATGACGCCTCACATATGGGACATGCCAGGTACGCAAACCCAGATCCAGCAAATAAAAATATGTGATGCCTCATATTTGTTTTGTTTCAACCAAATCTTTTTTTAACCTCTCTCTGTCTTCAGATCCTACATATCATTTGATATCCTGCGGAGGACACTGAGGGACTACTTCAAGTATGACGTCCTCTACTGCATTAACATCACAGATATCGATGACAAAGTAAGTGTGTTTCATAAACACTGTACTGTGTTTTTTAAAATGAAGTAAATAACCTTGACATGACGTTCTGGTCATTCTGATAGAAATGAACATTTAAAACATGATGTTGTCGTCAGTAGATAGGAAGACAATCTCTTTAAATAACACAGGATAAAGTTGTCATTAGTTTATTATTTGTTATTGCATTATTTAATTATGATGTAGAATTAAGGATTAAGCGGAAGAAAATGAATGAATGAATGAATGAATGAATTGTTTCTTTTTGTGCTCTGTGTTTGTTTTTCAGATCATCAAACGGGCTCGACAGAATTACCTCTTAGACCAGTACAAGGAGAAACAACCACAAGCTGCTGAGATACTGCAGGACGTCCTGAGAGCCAGAGAGGTGAGACAACACACACACACACACACAACACAGGCCTTCATGCAACAATAAGACTTTTCAAATCAGAGATCAGATGCACAAGATTATTATTTTGCTAAAATATGATTATTATTATGCAACTCAACACTCTTTAACTTCCTGTCTGTCTGACTCCTTGTCGGTGTGTTTGTTCTGTAACAGCCCTTTCAAGCTCTTCTGGCTTCGACAACTGACCCTGACAAGAAGCAGATGCTGGAAAGGCTGGACGTCAGCGTCACTGCTGCACTGCAGCCCCTGAAGGCTGCAGTGCAGCAGAATGATGAAGCTGTGCAACCTCTGGCTCAGGTAAGACATGGTGGAGCTGAAGGTAAAGTTCTGAAAGATGCAATGTTCTTATGACAGTTATGACAAAATGTCTTCTTAAATAAATGTTTCCAGTCCAATATAAATGTCTTTTAATGCATCAAAAATAAGGCAGCAAACGAACATACACTGAGCAAAATATGCTGAGGCATACTCCTTCTTTACTCTGAAGGTGCTGCTGGAGAGCTCCAAAGACCTGCTGGCTGACTGGCTGGACAAACAGTTTGGGAGTCAAGTCACAGAGAATTCAATCTTCTCCATTCTTCCCAAGTACTGGGAGGCCGAGTACCACAAAGACATGGAGGCGCTGAACGTAAGTCAAGTGGTGCTCAGACAGGGGTGTGCAAAGAGCACGGAAAAGATCTGGAGCATGAAAAGCAACATGTGAGAAACATAGACAGCAGTCAATTTTGGTTTTCTCCATCAACACCGTGTCTCCCCAAACATTCTTCTTTCTGTGTCAAACAGAAACTGAGACGAGTAAACAATGTCGCAGACCAACTGAATCTGATCTGATGCTTTTTCAGAGACACAGATTACGTCATTAGATTTAAATAAAAGGACTATTTCATGCTTTTTACATTTCAGAGCATAAAGGAAGAAGCCAAAAAACAATTGACAAAAACAGTTGTGTCACTTGTCCTGATGTCATTTTGTGTTAATTTTGCCTTCAGGTTCTTCCCCCTGACGTCCTCACTCGGGTCAGTGAGTATGTGCCGGAGATCGTGGAGTTTGTGAAGAAGATCGTCTCTAATGGTTACGGGTGAGGAAGTTTGTGATGGGGTCATTTAAAGACTTCTTTTACACCCAAACTGTGTCAATCACAGCAGAATTGTTTTTCAAGAAATGTGGTTTTATGATGTGTTCAGGTACGAATCGAATGGTTCTGTGTACTTTGATACCTCAAAGTTTGATGGTAGTCCGCAGCACTCGTACGCCAAACTGGTGCCAGAGGCCGTTGGTGATCAGAAAGCTTTACAAGAGGGAGAAGGTATGATAGCATGTTTCATTTAACACATTTTTTAACTACTGTTCATAGACTATAGATATTTTAGTGGAAGCTTTAAAGTACATTTGAAGTTTATCTTTGTAAAAATAAAAGCAACCTTCCTGGAGTCATTTGGTGTTACTGTGTCGCGGAGCCGGATGGATTTCTGTATGCACTGTACGTGATTGACTTTTTGGAGGAGGTGGTTTCATGTTGGTGAGATTATCTCCAGCTTGTCTCTGTGTTGTAGGTGACCTGAGCATCTCTGCTGACAGACTGAGTGAGAAAAAGTCCCAGAATGACTTTGCCTTGTGGAAAGCCTCCAAGCCAGGAGAGCCTTCATGGGACTCTCCGTGGGGGAAGGTAATGTTTGGACACCTAAGGATATCACCTCTGGCTCTCGAAAAAGAAAACTTTGTTTTACTAAGGATTCACTCAAATGTGTTAATGTCACTTCAGGGACGTCCGGGCTGGCACATTGAATGTTCAGCCATGGCTGGTTCTGTTTTGGGAGAGTCCATGGACATCCACGGTGGCGGATTTGACCTTCGCTTCCCCCATCATGACAACGAGTTGGCTCAGTCTGAGGTGGCACATTACTGATAATTTACACATGTATATTTGTGTGCGACACACTTTGAAAGTGGTCAGAAAACAGCTGATGTACAGATACTGACTGTGGGAGTGAATTTCATTAACAGGCCTTTTTTGAGAATGATCACTGGGTGAGATACTTCCTGCACACTGGGCACCTGACGATCGCTGGCTGCAAAATGTCAAAGTCTTTGAAGAATTTTATCACCATTAAGGACGCCCTGGCAAAGAACACAGGTGACTCGTCAGTATTTCATGTTGTAGAATTTAAAAATGATGTTCTCAATGATCTGAGCTTAAAAACTGGACACGTGCATGTTCAGTTACTCATCTCAATCTCATCCCAGCCAATGAAGAAACAACTTTGACATATAATAATGATAATGTCTGACACATCTCAGATGATTCGACCAGACCGTTGCTTTGTGTGTAAAATAGGTAAAGGTGTTTGAACTCTCCCTGTGTTTGTCCTCCTGCAGCTCGGCAGCTCCGGCTGGCTTTCCTGATGCATTCCTGGAAAGATACTCTGGACTACTCCGCCAACACGATGGAGTCGGCCGTCCAGTACGAGAAGTTCATGAACGTATGTGGTTGTAAGACATATGATATGATTAGAATATGAACAGTTGTACTGATCAGTTGTCAGTCAATCAGTAGGTTACTCAATAGATAACCTAAAATGATTTATTTTTGAAAAAATATTTTTCTCGATAAAGTCTAAACGTAGCTGTTGATATGCTGTATGTTTGTTATTCTACTTTAATGGAATTAATTACCATGAAGGCACAAAAAACAAAAAACAAAAGTAATAATTTATTGATTATGTTTATCAGTATTAACTTAATACAGCAAACAATTTGAAGGTCACCCTCCCTTCACTATTTGCTTTGTCTTAATTTCCCAGGAGTTTTTCCTCAATGTAAAAGATATACTGCGAGCTCCTATTGACATCACTGGTCAGTTTGAGAAGTGGGAGGTAGCAGAGGTGGAGCTCAACAACAGGTCAGATGTTTGACCTATGTCAACTGTACAACGATGAAAATACACACACCTGTACATGCAACATTTGAGCCAGTACAAAAAACAACAGTTAATGGTTTCCTGTGGTGTTGTTTAGTTTCTACGACAGGAAGTCAGCCGTACACAAGGCTCTGTGTGACAACGTGGACACTCGGACCGTCATGGAGGAGATGAGACTGCTGGTCAACCAGAGCAACAGCTACATCGCCAACAGGAAGAGTTCGAGGCTGAAGCCCAACCGCCTGCTGGTGGAGAACATCGCAGTGTATCTCACCAACATGCTGAAGGTGAGGAACTGTCAGGTCATCACAGGTTATTCATCACAACATCACAATCATCATCAGCAACACAGCGGCAAAAGAACTCACGCATTGTGTGGTGACCACTAGGTGGCATTGTAAGCTTTATCCACAAACTTTCTTGGAATTAGGTTCATGAGAAGTTTTTGAGTGATGCTGCTGACAGACAGGTGGAGGTATAAGAAGTGATTTTGTTGGCGCTCACTAATTATAGTTGAATGTGGCACTACACATTCCATTTGTAAAAGTCTCCTTTTAAAGGTGGATTTAAATTATTGATCATGTTTCCAGACTTTTAATATGATTCGATGTTTACGTGTTATATAAGCAGTGCAGGCCACTGTGTTGAGGAGTCCTTTCTCGTTTAGGTATTTGGTGCCATTGAAGGATCGGATCCCATCGGTTTCCCTGTCAGAGGACAAGGGCAGAGCATCGATGTAAGTAAAGAGACGCCTTCCTCCGATTTTACTTTCCTGCCGTTGTAAGTTAATTAAATCAGCTGTTCACATTTCAGATAGACTCAGATTTTGTCATTAAACGAAAAATAAAATTTGCCATCATAAGTATATTTACGTCAAACAATGATATAATCTCATTAATGGTCCTTAACAGTCCTTAACTGGGTGGTGATGCATATTTCAAGCTGCCAGTATGACGTTGCTGTGTTTTCCAGCTGGAGAGCACCGTGATGCCGTACCTCACTGTGCTGTCGGACTTCAGAGAGCGTGTTAGAAAAATTGCTCGAGAGCAGAAAGGTGAGCGCTAAAATTTAAAAGCGTCCAAAAAAGACAATAATAGTTTTGTCTCTTTCTCTTAAAACTCTGCTTTAAATATCAGTGTCATATAAAAGTAAAGACAAATGAATCGTTTCTTTTCTCTCATGGTCAAAATCTCACACAGTGACAGAGTTGCTGCAACTGTGCGATTTGGTCCGTGATGATACGCTACCGGAGATGGGAGTCCGACTGGAAGACCATGAAGGTTTTGTCCACTGCTTTGTTACAGTTTAGGTTCATATTTTACAGAATCAGTTCATGAAAAATGTGTGGGTCATTGTGTTGAAATGAAACGACATCAAGGATGTTACACATTATTCGCAGTTATTGGCAGATTCTTAGCAGTTAGGACTGTGTTACAGGTCTGCCTACGGTGGTGAAACTGGTGGACAGGGAGACATTACTGAAGGAGAGAGAGGAGAAGAAGAAGGTAATGTTAAATTATGTGTATCCATAACAGTGGGCCTGGTAAACTCATGAACCTTTGTGTTGTCTTGTTGTGCCCTTCACCGATGGAAAAGGGGAGACCTGGTTTAAGAACAGAGACACTGACTTTAAATATCCTGCTGTTTTTTCTGTCTGCAAAGCAAAACAAATCAAAAAGTTTTTAAATCTCTTTATTAATGAACTGAGTTAACTATTCTTTTTAATGTAAAATATGATGAGCAGCGATTCTCTTCTTTATAGATGGAAGAGGAAAAGAGAAGGAAGAAGGAGGAGGCTGCTAGGAAGAAACAGGAGCAAGAGGTCAGTCACATGCATCCCTGGACCCATGTTTCTGCTCCGTCCGCTCTGATTAGTTTCATTTTAAACCACAATGGGTGTAAATTAACGTTAGACATCTCTCTCTCTCTCTCTCTCTCTCTCTCTCTGTCTCTGCTTTGTTGTTTAAGATGGCAAAACTCGCCAAAATGAAGATCCCTCCATGTGAGATGTTCTGCACAGAAACTGACAAATATTCCAAATTTGATGAAACAGTGAGTCTCAAAGCATAATGTGTGTTTTTATACATTAAGTAGATGCATTAGTTCATTTGTATTTAAGGAAAAATCATCACTCAGTCACTGCCACTTACAGTAGTTCAGCACACAGTAGATACTGTGTTTACTGCAGAGATGGTGTAACATATAGATACAAACGGTGTCTGGAGCCAGTGTGTGATATGTCCTGGAAGAGCCACAGTAGAAACATGGCAGACTCGGTGCAAGAGGCTCACGTGCACATGGAAAGGCTCAACTTTTGCTTGTTTGTTTCCGTGTTGTTTACAGGGTTTCCCCACACATGACACAGAAGGGAAGGAGCTTAGTAAGGGACAAGCAAAGAAGCTGCGAAAGCTCTATGAGGCCCAGGAAAAGTTACACAATGAGTATCTGCAGATGAACCAAAACGGCAACTGATTGTGTTCGCACACGTATCCGGTCCATCCACTCTGCACCAGAATAAATGTCACGGCCTCAGGTGCCATGTCTTGCGTTGTCTGCTATTCATCCGTTTGGGATCAGAAAACAACCTGGAAAAAAAAGCTGCTACCAATTTTTTTAATGAAGAAAACAAACATTGTTTTTCAGAAAAATGAGGAAGAAGTTGGACAGTCACGTCTAATGGAGACGTCCTCTTCCACTTGTTTGTGTCTCTTTGTTTCCTCCCCAACAGCAAAAACAAGGCCCGAGAAGAAGTGAGGTGGGAATGATGTCAACAGCACATGAATAAAGACTCTGTGGAGACATGTGACAAATTAAATATCAAATACCACCGTGTCTCTGTGAGGATTCTGAACTCGAGTGGACAGAAAGACATGTTTATAATGTGTCTGGTTTTCCTCTTCCCTGTCATGGCTGTGGCTCCAGACTCACTGGCTCTTTACGAAGATGTAGAACTTTTAAAACCACACACACACACACATTTATACTGTTTTCAGTGAGATCTGAAACAGGGTTGTCACTCGCTGTGTTTGATGGGGACCATTTTCAGCTGCAGATTCATACTCCTTTATCATTTAACACTGGATCTCTGAAGGAATAAAATATTCAAACAGTACCTTTGGCTTGGCTCTTTTTAACATTCAGTTGGAGACGTTTAGAAAGTGACCAGACTTGTTTACTTCAGGGCAGGCTGACGTGTTGTCACTTTCCTGCAGAAAAATAAAACTGACCATGTCCCTGACCTCTGAGACTTCAGGGACGTTGCCTCATATCTGGGAATTTGACCAATAACAGCAACACACACTGACACAAAGCTAAACATGAATTAATAAACCAAAAACAAAACAAACACACAAAAACAACAAAACGATGACCCAAATCTCGAAATCTATTATTAAGTAGTTTGTCTGTACATGACAGTGACATGATTATTTTAAATAACACAATAGAGCTGATATAACAACAACAATAATAGATCTAACCTGCAGCATTGTTCTGTGATTATCTGCAATAATCATTTAAACAGCATCAGCTGCACGCATCACCTCCAGCCCCGCCCACAACCATGTTCCCGCCTGCGTCACGCCCGTTAACGCGTTGTCCAATCAGATTTGACGGAGCGCTATTTGAAAGCTGCTGGTCTCCGTTGTTTACCTGCTGCGGTCGCTGGTTGCGGAAGTTGCCTCTGACTTGTTTTGGTTGTTGTCGTTGTTAGAAATCACGTTGAACATGGCGTCAGTGGGAGTCCGCGCTGTGGTGAGTGAACACACCAACTCGAGTGGTTGTTGTTGTTAGTGTTGTTGTTGTTGTGTTGTACCGGTTGTGATGTCCGTCTCTTGTAGCCGCTGCCAGCCGCCGACAGGCCGCTGAAGAAGGGTCAAAGGAGGAGAGCTGCTCTCGTGGAGGTTACCAACGCTCCCGGAGCCGCAGTCAACACCAAGGTAACAAGATGGAGGACGCTTTTGTTTGTTTGTTTGTTTGTTTGTTTGTTTCAGCGATGAACGGCTCCGTGGTTTTAAAGTCCCTCAGCTTCAGCCGCTCTTTAACTTCAGGTCCGAGCGGAGGCCGCGACTCAGACCTGCAGGCTAATGCTAACTGTGCTAGCTGCTAACAGCGCAGAGCTACGACCTGTTTGTTCACACAAAACACTGATAAACTCAAGTTAGCTTCTGGTTTAGCAACAGAGTGGATCATTAGCACGAGGAGCCCGGTACCAGCTGAGGTCACAAAGGTCACTGCTAATGACCCGCAGAGCAATACCTGTGTTTGTCCACTGTCATCATGAGAAAGTCCTGTTTATTAGCTAAGTAAACAATATCTGATGTTGATCAGTGTCAGCTCTGATCAATCTGATTTACTGTCAGGTATAATCTTGTCTCATAAACACTGCCTTCATCTTTCATGTCACAGATGTCAACGTGGTTTTAAACAGTGCTGTGACTTTAGATGTCAAACACTGTTTTTAATTATAAACATATTTGTACACAAAAGGCAAACCTCAGTGAAACATGGAGTAACTACAGATGTGACTTTTTCTTTTGGTTGAAACACTTGGATCAGTTACTGTCGCTGTCGTCTGCTTACTACGAATGAGGTTTGTCTTGTTTCCTCAGAGGACGACAGCAGCCAAAGCATCATCCAAAACCTCTTGTGTCCACAAAGCCAAAGCTGCTGTGGTTCAGGTGGAGCCTCCAGCAGTCCAGGTCCAAGCAGCTGTGGATCCCGTCCCCTCTGTGTCCGAGGAGCCGGCAGACGTGTCCATGAGGGAGGAGGAGGAGCTGTGTCAGGCTTTCTCTGAGGCGCTGCTCACTGTGCAGGACGTGGACGAGCAGGACGCAGACCTGCCGCAGCTCTGCTCTGAATACGTCAAAGATATCTACAACTATCTGCACGTCCTGGAGGTGATTTCTCCTCCACTCAGCTAAACTTGCTGATTTCATTGATTTTATTTTCCGTTTGTGTTTTGCGTTACCACCTCGTCTGTCTCCACAGGTGCAACAGTGTGTACGAGCAGACTACATGCAGGGTTACCAAATCACAGAACGCATGCGAGCTCTTCTGATCGACTGGTTGGTCCAGGTTCACTCCAGGTTCCAGCTACTGCAGGAGACTCTGTACCTCACAGTTGCCATCCTGGATCGTTTTCTGCAGGTAGCGTTTGTCTCGCTGTCCTGTCTCGTGTCTCTTTATGAGCAGTGTCAAACCTTCTCCTCCTCTGCTGCAGGTCCAGCCGGTCTCTCGCAGAAAGCTGCAGCTTGTTGGCGTCACCGCCATGCTGGTGGCCTGTAAATACGAGGAGATGTACGCTCCAGAGGTCGGAGACTTTGCCTACATCACAGACAACGCTTTCACCAAGCCTCAGATCCTGGAGATGGAGCAGGTGGTTCTGAGGAGCCTGAAGTTTCAGCTGGGACGTCCGCTGCCGTTGCACTTCCTCAGACGGGCTTCAAAGGTGGCCACTGTGAGTTGACATCATTTACCCTCATCATGGCTGCCCATGTGTTTCTGTACAGCTACATGTTTATTCTTAATAACGAGTCAGCAGCTCTGATGTTTGTGGCTCGCGCTGTCCTTCAGTGTGTTGATGTTTGAGTAGAAGGACCCTGCTGATCAAGTCGAGCATTAACTGTTAAAATAGTTTCCTGTGTAATGAAATTATTTGTTACATTCGCTCTGAATGATGTTGATTATGTGTTGTGTTTTTAAATGATCGCTGGTGTGGTTTTTTAAAATGTGTGTGTGACTTGTGTGTCAGTGTGACCTAAACACACACACTCTGGCCAAGTATCTAATGGAGCTGACCCTCCTGGACTACAACATGGTGCACTACCGTCCATCTGAGGTGGCTGCTGCCTCCCTGTGTCTCGCTCAGCTGCTGCTTGACCAGCTGCCCTGGGTGAGTTTCCATTGATCGCTCTCACACTTGAGATTGATGGTGATTGATTGGTGGTGTGATTGAGCTGTGCTTTGTGTCAGTCTCCTACGCAGCAGCTCTACTCGACGTACAGCGAGACTCATCTGAAGCCCATCATGCAGCACATCGCCAAAAACGTCGCGACGGTGAACGAAGGGAAAACAAAGTTCCAGGTGAGTTGGTTGATGAGAAGCAGTTTATTATGTTAAGATAAAGATGATGTTTAAACTGAGCAGTTTGTTTCTGTGCAGGCTGTCAGGAACAAATACTCAAGCAGCAAACTACTGAAGATCAGCCACCTCCCTCAGCTCAAGTCGTCCATCATCAAGAACTTGGCAGCTCCTCTGCTCAACAACCCCCTGAGATGAACCTTCAGATTTCACCAGCGGACACTTATGCACTTTATTTTTGTGTTGATGACAACCTGTGGAGAAACTTCTCGATAGTAATAAAATGTTTTTACGACTTTTGAGACGAAGGTTGTGGTTTAGAAGAAATTTGGCACTAGAGTTTTTCCCTCTTATTGTTTTTGTTTTTATATACATATATATATTTTTAATTATATATGCACCTTGAACTGTGTCATGTCAGAGGCTGTTTGCAACCAGCTTCTGTCTAAAGGCCTGATGGATTTTGTTTGAATGGGCTTGTTTGACTTGTCATTGTTCATAATAATTATTACTAATTAGTTTGTAGTCCACCGCCATGGGTGAAGCTAGTGCCTTGTTTTTCATATGAGTCGCACACATTTCCATTTTGTGCGGATGTGCACCTGCATGTTATGAATTCTTTCTGGGTATAAATCTGTTCATGAAGTAAAATAAAGAAAACGGTTTACATAGCTTAGCTTGTAGCTTGTCTTGTTAGCGTCATATTGATCCATATCACCTGTTCATCTGTTGATATTTGTCTTTGTGGCTCCAGTTTTCCATGAATTCATCATGAATCATTTTATTTAGTGAACAAATCAGGAAGAAGGACAAATGAGTGTTTGAATGATTTAACAGTTTAATAGTGAAGGTAGTGCTGTTGTGTGTTTGTGTACAGCTGGTACAGGTGTGTGCGTGATGTATTCAGTTGAAGCGGACTCTGCGCATGGAGCCCACAGTGCCGTTCTGACCTCCCCAGTCCGAGAAGTTGTTGTAGTCGCGTTTCTCCAGGATGTAATGAGGCCCTCTGTAGTTTGGCTCCTGGTACACCACCCACCTGAACGCACACACACACACACACACACACACACACACACACACACAGTGGTGTTTACCACGTTGTGTAACCTTCAGCTGACATGTGAGGATGTTTGTCAGTGTCATCCTCAGTGTGTGACTCTAACAGCACTCACGCTCCTCCGAGGACGCGGATGGACGAGGCTCTGTTGAGGCTGTAGCGGCTCATCAGGTTGGGGACGTCGTCCTGGACCTCCATCTTCTTACCGGAGAAACCAGCTCGTTCAAACAGCTGAGCTCTGGCAGGGTTGTTGTCCTGGCAGCGACACAAACACTCACTGTATGTGTATATGTGTGTGTGTGTGTGTGTGTGTGAAGTTGTTCTCTGATGATTTTATTTTACTGCAGTTTTTCTCAAACATCTAAAATGAGTTTTGTACTAATTTCCTAGATAATGTTTATCATTTACAGCTTGTACTTTTAGATTTTGTTTCACATTGTGTGTGTGTGTGTGTGTGTGTGTCACCTGTTTGACAGAGCGGACCGAGGAGAGGTGGTCTCCCTGAGCGCACCACTTGTCGTAGCAGTTGTACTCCCCCCGCTCGGACATGTCCCACAGGTACTGACGGCCCCGGAAGTTCTCGTGCTCGTAGCCGACCCATCTGACGGAGAGAGTCCAGATGTGAGTCACAGCCAGATCCAGTTCCCAGTTGATGTCAGACAGAGACATGGTTACATGTTGTCTGTGCTGTAGTTGAACTCATTTAACACAAAACAACCTGGATCATATCTTGATACTGAAACATATTTTAATTATAAACAGATGGAGAGTCACAGTTTTGTTGTCACTTTAGCTCTAATGGTCAAATTGTGCAAATTCAACAATGTTACTGTTAAGTATTGATCACATGCACTGTTACACATTTAATTTTCTTCTGTACAAAGTCAAAAAAAAAAAAAAGAAGAAGAGTGAATTCAGTGTGTGAGTCTGTGAATGTGTGTTTGTGTACTCACGCTCCGCTCTCCACCTGCACAGAGTTACATCTTTCTGGGAAGTTCCTGTCGCTGATCCGGCTGCAGTCGGAGCTCAGGTCCAGGCGTCTGCCGGCAAAGTTCCTCTGCTCGAAAAGGGTCACCTGAGGTCACAGGAAACAGCGCGGCTTCAGTCACAGGTACGAGCCACCGAGTCAGTGTCACCGAGTCAGTGTCACCGAGTCAGTGTCAGTCGGCCAGTTTCAGTGAAACAGCTGTGCTTTGACTCACCCTCCCACTGGACCCGTAGAAGGCGCGTTGGAGCACGGACCCCAGCTTGCTGTAGGCACAGACGAGTTTCCAGTGAGTGATTCATTCATTCACCAAAGTCACTAATCAATACGTGATAACAGATGATCGAACAACAAAGAGACACAGAAACGAGCAGTGTCCATATGATAAACATCTGTCTGAACATCTGTCTGAACATCTGTCTGAACATGTGGCAGTGAGCTCACAGCTGGACTGTTTGAGTTTGTCCTTCTGGACCGTCTCACTGTTTGGTGATTGGTGGTGTTTCAGTCACATGGACCTGACTGAGTCTTTGAATGTTAACCCATCATCCTGCTCATTAAATGACTGCGTGTGTCAACACACAACAGCCGCCATCGCTCGGTCCAGGGGATTCTGGGAAACTGCCCATGGAGGCGTCACAGAGAGGACGAACATGAGAACCAGCAGGAGGAGGGAAGCAGAGACACCCACACCCACACCCACACCCACACCCACACCCCCACCTCCGAGTGGGGGGGCGGGCGGGGTGGAGCTGGTCGTGTGGCTCTGAACCTACCTGGTTGTTTGGGCTAATCCTGGGACCTTAGTGAAGATGTTCATGTCAGCTCGGCGAGGCCACGATAAAGCCCCTTAAATATGGCGAGTGGAGGGCGACAGGTGGAGGGCGACAGGTACCAGAAAGCTCAGAGTGGTTCTGCAGCCGCAGCCGGGGCCCAGGGCCTCATTGATATGCTAAACACACATTCACACACACACACACACACACACAAAGCAAACACTACCTCATGTTGTCCTCTATGTCCTCAGCCACACACACAAAAACATGTAAAAACACATACGCACACACACACACACACACACACACACCAGTGTGTAAAGTGCAGCACCAGCAACTTTTGGCTTTGAGCAATTCAGCATTTTTCTTTTTTTGTTTAGAGCAGCGCTCTGTGATAAATGCACCTTATGCTCATGCTTTGTGCTATATACACGGCAAAGGTCATGACCCCTGAGGGAAACCTGCACCGACAGCGACCACCTCTGTGTCAACTCTCAGTCAGTGATGTTGTGTGTTATTGTACATATCTCACACGTGGTTCCAGGAAATGTCCTGTAACATCACAGAAGTTACAGGTCATTACGCCATGACCTGACCTCTGCTCTCAGACCTCAGGTCAAAGTAGTGAAACGGGAACAGAGTTATCCTACAGTTTGAAAATGTATCTTTAATGAGAGCCGCGTTATGTTGTGGAAAATGTTTGTTTTTTTTCAGTCACCAATTTATCAGCTAATGATGGAATTACACAATCAAGCATACACACAGGATATAGGATTAAAGTTCTATTTGTCAAATATGTTTATATACACAAACATACAGTATACATACATACATACACATTCACCTTACACACACACACACACACACACACACAGAGTATTTAAAAAAAAACAAGTTCATTAACGTTCACTTTGCTTACAGTGTAAAATCCCTCTTTTTTTCAAAAGATCTGTTTGCTACAGCAAATTTACAGTCTCACTCCACTGACTTTGAATGGAGATGTAGTGTGTGTGTGTGTGTGTGTGTGTGTGTGTGGGTCAGTGTGTGATGATGAATGCCCTGGATGCTTGGCTGTGTATTGTGTGTGTGGGAACAGTTGGACAGTGACCCCGGCGGCAGGAGCGGCGCTGAGCGACAGATCCAGAAGCTCAGGTTCTTGTGCTTTGGAGCAGGTTCCAGTGGAGACAGACGCAGCAGGTCAGACATCTATATGTGGACGTGGGGGAGACGGACAGGACTGAGACAGACAGAGGACACATGTAGACAGAGACGCTGATCCACTTGACTTTTTGACTCGGTGGTTGCCTGAGATGTCTCTCATCCTGACTCTGCTGGACAAGCTGGCTTACCTGCTGTCCCTCGTCGCGTTCTGTGTCAGCGCCTCCTACAGCTGGCTCCAATGAAACGTTTCCTTCAGCTCAGAGACTCTGACTCATCTGACTCATCTGACTCATCTGACTCATCTGACTCATCTGACTCATCTGACTCATCTGACGCTGAGGTCTGGGGTTTTCATGAAGACGAGGAGTGACTGCTTGCTGTACTTTCAACAGGTTGGGTTATTTGCCCTCAGCGTGGACTGACAGGAGACACCCCTGTTCATGACACGTCAGTATCAAGGTGTGATGTGTGTGTCTGCAGGTGGAGGCGAGGACAGTGAGCTGCTGGTGACAGCAGGTAGGAGGATGTTGCAGCCCTGCAGCCTGAGGATGCACCATGTGCTCGCGCTGGTGCTGTGTGTTTCCTCCACTCAGGACTTTGACTGGACCAAGAACCAGAGAACATCTTTCTACTACGGCACCTTCCCGACCGGTGGGACACACGGCTTCACACAAAACCAGGCCTTTCAGTGCGGCGATGATGATGATGATGAATAATGATAATAAGCTCTTTCTTCTTGTGTTCCTCTGCAGGTTTCTCCTGGGGAGCAGGAAGTTCAGCCTATCAGACCGAAGGAGCCTGGAACGTAGACGGGAAGGGGGCGAGCATCTGGGACGTCTTTGCCCACAGAAAGGGGAAAATCTTCTCAAACCACACAGGAGACTCTTCCTGTGAGGGATACTACAAATTCAAGGTGATCAATATAATCGATCAATAGTGATTAAAAGTTAGTACATGTTCATTTAAAAGTGTTTTCTGCTGTTTTGAAGGACGACGTTCACTTGATGAAGGACATGAAGCTGAATCATTATCGTTTCTCCATCTCATGGCCCAGGATTTTACCAAGTGGACTGAAAAGTAAGTGAATGCATCATCTTCTTATTTCTTTTTTAGTTTGTTACATTTCTTTCGTTGATTTGCTCGTTAGTTATGAAATTATCTAATTTTTTTTTTTAGTTATCATGTTTTGTCTCTCTGTTTATTTTAAACATCTGTAAATGCATCTTCACACATCTGATACACATGTAATTTGTGAGACACACAATATTGTCCAACAACTCGTGATCTGAATCAAATGAAATCAATTTGTCGATTGATAAAAAGTCAGCAGTTTTGATTAAATCAATGATTCGTATCATTGATTAAAGCAAAATGTGGGTCAATATTCTGGTTTGGGGTTTTGGAAGGTCGCCACGGCAACGGTCAAGTGAAGGCATCACCATCCTCAGACTCTGTTGTGTTTGTGCTTCATCTCGTTGGATGACTGTTGGACTGAACGACAACGTTTGCTCTCAAACGCTTTCAGGTGAATTTATCAATGAGAGAGGAATCAGATATTATGACGACCTGATCAACGTGCTGCTGGACAACAAGATCACACCTGTGGTCACTCTGTACCACTGGGATTTACCCCAGGTGAGCTCCTCTGCTCTGCTCTGACAGCTGTCTGCTGATTGGATATGAACACACACACACATGCTCTCTCTGCTCAGGTCCTACAGGAGAAGTATGGCGGTTGGCAGAACGTGAGCATGGTCGACCACTTCAGTGACTTCGCCAACTTGTGCTTCGAGAGGTTTGGAAACAGAGTGAAGCTCTGGATCACGTTCAACAATCCGTGGGTACGTCGGGTTGACAGGTGACGGTGCGTTCAGGGTCCTGTGAACAGGCGTTGTTCATGTTTGGCCTTGTCCTGTGTTTTCCAGTCGATTGCTGTGGAGGGATATGAAACAGGGGAACATGCACCCGGGATGAAGCTGAAGGGAACAGGAGCTTACAAAGCTGCTCATCACATCATCAAAGTAAGACTGAAGACCTGATGGTGTCTGGCCAGATGTTTTGGTTTGGATGGAGATGATATGAGATCGTCGGCTTTACAGTGTTGAGTCATCCTGCACCATTTGATCATTGCTATTGTTTGATTTGATTCATTTTTTTGAATTCATTTCAAATTCATTTTTATCAAAAACGTTCTGATGTCATTGTTGTTGAGGGCTGTTGTTTACGTTGTACTGGTGATGGAGGGCTGAACGATTCATGGCTGAGTCAGCAGGTCGATACCTCAGTAGATATGATGGTAGATAGGATGTTAAACTTGACTCTTTATCAGGTCACGTGATCCAAACAACTTCCTGTCTCTGTTACAGGCACACGCGAGGGTGTGGCACACGTACGACGCGCTGTGGCGAAGCAAACAGAACGGTACGACGGAAACTATTTTCTGTTTTGTTGAATGGTGACTGAAATATCATTTTTTTACTCATCTTTGTGGTGCGAGTGATAAAGTGTGGTGTGTGTCCAGGCCTGGTGGGGATCTCGCTGGCGGCTGACTGGGGGGAGCCGGTGGACATCACCAACCAGAGGGACATTGAAGCAGCGGAGAGATACATCCAGTTCTACATGGGCTGGTTTGCCACGCCCATCTTCAACGGAGACTACCCCCAGGTTATGAAGGATTACATTGGTGCGTGTGTGAGACTCTTGTGTGTCTCCTCTTGTGTCTGTGTGAATGAGAAGCACAGTGTTGTCATGGCCTGAAGAGAACCTGGCTGATCCCCACAAGGAGCTGATGTTTTCCTAAAGCTCATTTGATCTGACACTATGATTGTACTTGTTGACCTTGACCTTTGACCAGTCAGTTATTCCCAAAGTTAATCAATCTAAGATCATGACATCCAAGAAAGATCTCCAACACTTCCATCCACACACACACACACACACACACACACACACTGCCCTAATCTGCTAATACTTTAGCTTTGAGCGTTCTGACCTTTCACCTTTAGGCAGGAAGAGTGGCCAGCAGGGCCTGGGAGCCTCTCGGCTGCCCGTCTTCACAGCGCAGGAGAAGAGTGATATCAAAGGAACCTGTGACTTCCTGGGCCTCGGACATTTCACAACCCGTTACGTGACCCAGAAGAATTACCCATCAGGCCTTGGTGACAGCTACTTCTCAGATCGTGACCTCGCTGAGCTGGTCGACCCCCAGTGGCCTGATCCCGGCTCTGAATGGCTCTACTCTGTTCCCTGGGGCTTCAGACGTTTGCTGAACTTTGTCAAGGTACAAAATGCAGATGTGAAAAAAAATCCAGATTTACACACAGTGGATGAAACTGTGACTTGATGTGTCTCTGACAGACTCAGTATGGAAACCCCCTGATCTATGTGACAGAAAACGGCGTGTCAGAGAAGATGCTCTGCACCGACCTCTGTGACGAGTGGAGGATGCAGTACTTCAAAGACTACATCAACGAGATGCTGAAAGGTGAACTAACGTACCTGAATGTGCTCATGTTGCAGGACCGAACAGACCTGGAACCTTCCTGGTGCAAAGCTACACGTGTTTTATTGTCGTCTTGTGTTTGTGTGTCTCTGTGGTTCGTGTCACAGCGATGAAAGACGGCGTTAATGTCAAAGGTTACACGGCCTGGTCTCTCCTGGACAACTTTGAGTGGGATGAAGGATACTCTGAGAGGTTCGGCCTCTACTACGTGGACTTCAGGAACAAGAACAAACCACGGTACCCGAAGGCCTCAGTCCAGTACTATAAACGCATCATCAGCTCCAACGGCTTCCCCAGTCAGAGAGAGGTAAACTCCACCACCATGTTCATACATGTACCTCTGATGCAGTGGCTCCTTCATCAGCTTCAAATATATATATATATATATATATGTACACTATATATACAGTTTAAAACCACCAAGATCCAACAGGTGTCTCATAACAGTGAGATTACTGACAGGTGAACAAATGAAACACACCCTCACCCTGATCAAAATATCATGTAAGAGCACAACTCAAATAAATATATAACAACATCTGACTACATGTATAAGTACATGACATGTACAACAACATGTACATGTACAACAACATGTACATGTAACATGGGTCAGTTTGTAGTGTTAGACATATGATTGTTGTGTTGTGGAACATTAAAGCTTTAACAGTGGGATTGTGTGGGTTGTGTGTAGGTGGAGAGCTGGAGGAGAAGCGCTGTGGAGACCTGCTCCACCAGTAACCAGCTCCTGGCTGCAGGTGGGTCCGGTGATGCCTTCAGGGGTCAGGGCTCCTAATCCTAGTCCCTGGGGAACTACTGTCCCGTCAGTGAGCAGGCTGCTAACAACGGAGGAGTTCTCTCTCACTGACCTTTGGTCTTCTCATGGTGGAACTTTAGTCCAGTCAAATGTTGGATGTCCACACAGGACACAAACGTGTACCTGTAACATGGGTCAGTTTGTAGTTTTAGACATATGATTGTTGTGTTGTGGAACATTAAAGCTTTAACAGTGGGATTGTGTGGGATGTGTGTAGGTGGAGAGCTGGAGGAGAAGCGCTGTGGAGACCTGCTCCACCAGTAACCAGCTCCTGGCTGCAGGTGGGTCCGGTGATGCCTTCAGGGGTCAGGGCTCCTAATCCTAGTCCCTGGGGAACTACTGTCCCGTCAGTGAGCAGGCTGCTAACAACGGAGGAGTTCTCTCTCACTGACCTTTGGTCTTCTCATGGTGGAACTTTAGTCCAGTCAAATGTTGGATGTCCACACAGGACACATATTTATGGTGGAAATATAAAGTGTCTTAGATCAGAGGTGTTAAACTGACATTTTTTCCATTCCTGTGCTTCAGATCCACTGATCGGCCACATGGAGATGGTGACAGAGATCCTGGTTCCCACTGTGTGCACTCTGTGCATCCTCCTCACTGCTGTGCTCCTCATGTTCCTGCTGCGAAGACACCTCTGACACACACACACACACACACACACACACACACACACACACAGACACACACACACACACACACAAACACGCACACACACACACACACACACACACAAACTGGGTGTCCCCAACTGCCGCTTACCCTTCAAATTAAAAGCCTCAAAAATACGAGTAACTATTGTAGTGTAAATATTTTATGTGTGTGTGTGTGTGTGTGAGAGAGAAATACATAAACAAAACCTTGAAAGGGTATTTGAAATATAAGCATGGACGTTTTGAATTAAAGTTGGAATGTGTGTTTTGAATGGAGTGCCACACCTCTTCATTTGATGAGTACAGTGAGCTCTCGTTGTATTGCGAGGGCGACCAATCACAGCACTGTGTTCTGTATCCTCCTGCATCTTTCCTTGTCCACTTCACATTGACGGCTGATCGCTGTGTGTAGAGTTGCTTTGTTTTGTTTTTGTGAAAGTGATTATACGAGTGTGGGAAAGGTTTATATATATAGATCTTCACCTATCGCACTATATAATGACATACCAATCGTATTAAAATCTGTTGACACTTTGTTCTTGAACTTTCTAACCACCTCTAACACATCACTCTCACAAACTCCACCAAGAAACATTGTGTTACCTTTTTCAATGACAGTATCAAAGTGACTGTCTTCATCTACATGAACTTTAACTTATTTTTGCCAAATCTGGACTAATATTAGTAGTGTAGTAGTTTTGATTTTCTTAAGTTTAGAAAATAATATGCATTTAGTCTTTATTTTTATTATTATTATTATGACTATATTCCCAGAAGTCCACGCAGTCGTCATTCTAATTCTTTATCATTAAAACTAAGCTTTATTTTGAAAATAGTCTTTCTCAGAACCGGAAGTCAATATCAGAGTCTGCACTCTGCAGGTTGCGGCGCTCAGGACACTGTTTGTCACCGGTAAGAAAACATCGACTTTTCATCGTCATGTCGACTTGTTGATTTTGTTGTTTACGTTTTATTAAAACCGCAGAGTTGTGGTGTTAGTTTAGTTTTGTGTTTGTGTAAATTACGATGCAAACAGTCGTCTTACGTGTTAGCTAGCCCGTTCAGATAGGCGTTAGCTTAGCACCAACAGCGCCGTGCAGTTACAAAACGTTAAAAGGAAACGAATAAAAGGATTTAGGGAAGAGACAGGAATGTCCTCTTTAGCCAGAGTGTCCCCGTGTGTGTGTCCACACGTGTCCCGGTGTCTCCTCGGTGTTTTAACGACAGGTTAACGTCACAGTTTACAGTCTGTCACTTCCTGGTGCTTGAGTTTTGCCGCCTCTGTCTGCAGCTGACACCGATACTGATGTTTAGGCCGATACCGTGGTCGAGCCGTGGAGGAGGTTTTATATCGGGTCGATACCGATGAGAACATCATGTGATTTCCGCTCATTGCGTTTTATTTACACTGGAAAAAAGAGAGAAATGAATGTGTTTTAATTGCAGCTGAAACAGATGTTATTTTTTCCTTCAGGAGATAAACACCATGGTGAAGAAAAACCTGCGAGATCTTTCTAACAACCACAGCACAGAAGATGAAGCTTTCCCCCCCCTCCCACCTCCTCACTCCCCCGGTCAGGGAGGACGGGACGAGGAGGACTCTTTCACACATGGTGAGAGGAGGGGGGCACCTGACGAACATGAGGCTTGATTTGTGGGAGCGGTGTTTTCTGTAGTGTCACTGAGATGTTGTGCATCTGTCCTGTTGTCACCTGTGATGCAGGGGATGAAGACGGAAACACGTCCAAGCTGGCCGACGTTCCCGCTGCTAAAAGGAAAGGAGTGAAGAGACCACAGCCCAAGCTGGACTCTCAGCGGTAAGCCTCGTCATCTGAACACCACTCGTGTACGGTTTTAATAAAACACAAACATCAAAAACAACAAACAAAACAAGTCCATATGATGATGACAACATATGTATGTCACAGGTCATATATTGCTGTATATGTGAATGTACTGACACTGCTGTTGGTCGGATTTGTCATTCAGCTGAAAAATAAAATTGTTGACACTGTTCAGGTTGATCTCGGAGAGAGGACTTCCAGCTCTGCGAACACTGTTTGACAACGTACATTTTAAAGGCAAAGGACACGAGGTGAGAACTGATGACCTGTCACTGAATCGAGCAAAACGCAGCAGCTCATTGAACTGAAGCTCCACTGCGTGCGTGTTTGTGTGCGTTTGTGTGTTGCTCCAATCAGGCTGCTGACCTGCGGCTGCTGATGCAGAAGATGGAGAACTGGGCTCACAGGTTGTATCCGAAACTGCAGTTTGAAGACTTCATTGACAAACTGGAGAAGCTCGGCAACAAGAAGGAAGTGCAGGTGGGAGGAGCCGGATGGTGCTGATGAAGATCCACACTGTCCATCGTTTGTTCCTGTTCCTTCTTTTTTAATCTTGCTTGTGTTGGCAGACTTGTCTGAAACGGATTCGACTGGACATGCCACTGACACATGAAGACTTTATGGGTAACGACGGTAAGAGATTTTAGCAACCTGTTAGCAGCGTCACACAAAAACTACTGAAGTGATTTTGTTGAGAGTTAGCGGGAACGGTGAGAGCTTTACAGAAAAAAATCAATTAAGCGTGGATCCTGATAACGAGGAGTGATTTTTATCATCAGAGATAAATATGAAAGGTGGCAGAGTTGTGATAATAAGGAGAGAGGTTCAGTTTGATGCCATCATCTGATTCGGGTGGAAAATACTTGTTGTGTTGCAGGTGAAGAAGAGGCAGCACCTGACCTGCAGCAGTTTGAGGAACCTGATCCATTTAGTAGCGTGAGTTTCACTAATGAAGCACAAAGACCGATCCACTCCACCCCCGCTCCAGCCTCCCCCACTGCACCCTCCCCAGCCGCCTCATCCCTGACTGAGGAGCAGCGCAGACGTATGGAGTCGAACAGACGGCGAGCTCTGGAGAAGAGACTCAGCCGCCAGCAGCAGCAAACAGGTGAGAGGCACAACCATACTTCAGTACACCATATATATACTGTGTGTGTGTGTGTATCTCTCTCTCTCTCTCTCTCTCTCTGAACTATATGTGTGTGTGTGTATCTCTCTCTCTCTCCCCAATATGTGTGTGTGTATCAAATATGTGAAATAGAGGTGCAGCAAATTTTCAAATTTGAGAATCAAATGAATTGATTATCAATGTATGAATTGTCTCTGTAAACAGGAAGTTGCCTCTGAAGGAGTAACAGTGATGGTGAAAAGTCAGAGCAGGGATTAGTTTTGTTGTAGTGACCATGAGGTGGAACCTCAGGTTACTGACAGCAGGAAGTGTCACTGTGCGGATGTGTGAACAATACTTTGTGTTCAATGCGGGTTGTCAAGCAATGTGCCTGATGTATTTTCTGAGCACGAACACTCGGGAACAGGAACAGTGATGTGTTTTAAGATTTTGGTTGTTTTAATCCTGGTGTTTTTTTCTTCTTTCCAGATCCCTCAGCGTCTCAGAGCGTCAACACACCGACATCGACCAACGAACATACATCTGTCTCCTCTGCAAACAGATGTGGTAACAAGGAGGAGGCGGAGTCAGTGGAGAGTGACACACAGTCGCTCAGCCAGTGTCCACACAAACACTCTGAGGCTTCAGCTGAGGAGGAAGACAGCAACCTTATCAGCATCAGCCCCGATCTGCCCCTCAGCAGCAGGTGTGAGGAAGCAGATTAACACTCAGCTGTGATAATGGTTTCCTGTCACTCACAGCTGCTGATTTCTGATAAGACTGACGCATATTCTTGTACGACATCTGAAATATCTCATTCCTTAAGCATCGATTACACATTTGTTTGTTTGATTTGGGTTTGAAACGTCAGGCTACTGATGTTAACCATGTTAACATGCAGATTAATAGAACTTCTATCACTTTTGGAGCTGTGACCTAATGTTTTTTTAAACTGCAAATCAATAACAATAAAATATTTTTCAAATGAAATCTGGCCACAGTGAGATGATAAACTACAGGTCACTGTCCAGCAGATAGAATGTTCCAGATCCAACCAGCAACAACTTGACTGAGCCAACACAAAGAGTAAAGTATGTGATTCTTCACATTAATCTTTATTGGGTTTGTTCCTTCTTTGTTGACAAATGAAGCTTCTGCAGCTAAAAATCAGTTTTGGGTTTTTGACAATTCTGCTTTGTATGATTACACTTGTATTTACAGTCTCATCACAGTTGCTTTACTGCAGATCTTTCTACCAAACATGTATCATTTACATTGGACAAATGAAATATAGTGTCCACAGTGTCAGCTGACCGTGGACATTTTCAGTCCTTGTTCAGTGCCATCAAAAAAGTTTTTTTTTCATCTGTTATCCAAGTTCTTGATGATAAAATTTTAACAGGTAGTAAATAAAAACATCAGCCATTAAGAGTCAGTTACAGTAGAGCTGTTAATCTGCGGAGGAGTAAAAAGCCTCCTCTCATAATAGATCTCATGTTAGTATTTGTGCAGAAGATCTTCACGTTTGACTTTTGTTCATGGCTGATCTATGCTGACGTTGCACAGACCCGAGGAACCATCTCCGGGTCCATTAGCGCCAGCTCTCGAATCTCCTCCAGCAGCGAGTACAGATTTGGAGTTTTGCTCTGACAGAACTCTTGTTCCTCTTTGGAGAGTTTGGGCCTCCAGGCCTCCTTCTCCTGGGCCTGCTGGTTTGCCTCCTCAGCCAGACGGACCACCTCCTGCACTAGGTGGCAGCGGCCCTGCGGGTGCGGCAGCTGCGTCTCTGTGCTGTGGTACGGCTTGTTACTGAGAAGCTCGAGGTTTAGACGGTCTGCATGGCAGTGGATGGAGTGGACTGAGATACGAACCTGTGGAGAGAAGATGAAGCAGGTAACATCTACGTGTGTAATACACATTATTGTTAACAACTGGATTCTACATGTTCAGAAATCTGAGCGCTGATTTACAGTGATGTGGTCAAACAGGGTGAAGGTGGAGGAGCCGCAGCTGGTGGTGGTGGTGATGCGGTCTGGATGTCGCCGCAACGAGCCGCTCTGCCACTCGCAGCCGCCGTCCTGACCCACCGCCACGACCTGCCCGTCCCGGTTCTTCAGATACACCGGGCCCTTCACACCGTACCTGGAGAGACACAGGTGAGGAGACGGGCTGGATTCACTGTCTGTCATGTCACTGGTTTGATCCTCAGTGATGAGGAAGAGAACAGCGAGTCGAGTCGAGAGGTCATTGATTTGATGTAGGTGTGTGATGTCACCTACTCTGGGACAAACACTAACACGCCGTCGTCTCGTATGGCGTAGACGATGGCGTCAGCCACACAGCGCTGGTCAGACTGAGGGTCTCTTTCTTTGAAGTAGAGACACTGAAACAACTCTGTGGACAACTTCTGTGCTTGCTTCGCTGCCTGGAGAGGTCACAGAGGTCAGATGAGACGAGGCTAACATAAATGGAGAAGAAGAGACTCACAGAACAGAACCCACCCTGTTCTTGTTGTTGATGTGATGAGCCGTTTCTTCCAGTTGTCTGTTACTGGCTATCGTTTTACTAAGGTCCACTTCCCCCTCTGCAGCGATGGCTGCCGTCAGAAGGCGGTGAACTATGACGTCAGCATAGCGTCGAATGGGCGAGGTGAAGTGAGTGTAGCGGTCCAGAGCCAGACCTAACGACACAAAACAGACAGTAGCACGGATAGAAACAATAAATCCAATTTTTATCTTAGTTTTAGTCTTTGAAACTAGATGACGTAACAAAGTAGTAGATCCATCAAGAATCGTGATGGATCCATCATTAGTATCAAGAAGACACAGATGCAGCAGCTCTGGATCAGTGTCTGGCTATCGCACCGTAATGATAGAACTGGTCCACGGACTGAGACCCAGTGGAGAAGTATAGAGCCTCGGACATTGCTTGCGTGGTCATGATTCTCAACAGCCTGTTCACCAGCGGGTCCTGTGGGTCCACAGCTCGGTCCAGGGAGTCAGCTAAAGCTTTGTTGGTCCTGGAGACACAGAATGAACCGTTCACATCTCAACATCTCAACACATCCTGTCAGCAGAAGGCTCATCACCTGGTGTCGATGGTGAATCCTCTGGCCCCGGCGCTCTCCACCACCTGACTGAAGAACTCCTGCCGAGGTGGTGGGTGATGCCTCAGCAGGGCCTGATGGGGGAAGGTCTCCTGGATCTTGCGCGCCACCCAGTGGTTGGCGTAAATCATGCACTCGGCCACGGTCTCGTGGATCTCCAGTGGCTGACGGGGAACCAGGGCGGTGATGTTCTTCTCCTCATCCAGCTGAGCACGAACCTGAGAGGAGAAAATATTTAGATTCAGGTGTGACAGGGAACTTTAACCTTCTGCGGATGAGATGGATGACAGCTGTTCATGATCATTTACTTTGTGAGATTCTCAACGAAAACAAAAACAACAACAACACAGTCTTGTGGAGAGAAACGCCACATTCTGTCTGTGATTCCGTCTGTGGTTCTGTCTGTGATTCTGTCTGTGATTCCGTCTGTGGTTCTGTCTGTGATTCTGTCTGTGATTCCGTCTGTGAGTCTGTCTGTGATTCCGATTGTGATTCCGTCTGTGATTCTGTTGGTTCCAACATATCAGGGTGTAACGTCAAAGAAAAGAAAACAGCACAGTAGCAGATGCGGAGAAGTACAGTTTACCTCCACCCCCTCCAGCTCCAGCGCTCCTCCTCTGTCCCTCTGAGCTCGCAGGTGTCGGGCTACACGTGTGAGCGTCTCCAGCGCCTGGATGAGCTCCACCAACTTGGCTTCCCTCTCCTCAGAGCTGAGCTGGGCCAGCTCCGGTACGTCAGCCTGCTCTCCGTTCAGGAGCGCCTGGGCCAGCTCGTAGTGGAGCTGGTAGGAGGAGCGGATGAGGGTGCGACCATACCACACCCGGTTGACGGCGAGGGTGCGTGCATCAAGCTCCCACATCACGCTCATTGCGTACCTGCGTGTGCACGTGAACATGTGCACGTGAGAATTTAAAGGTTGTTTTCACATGAAACGTGATGGCGTGTTGTGTTCACTGACCTGTCTACTCCTCCCAGCAGAGAGCAGAGGTCTGCACTCAGGACAGCAGGCAGCATGTCGTACCTGCGGTCTGCCAGGTAGTACGTGGTAGCCCTGAGGACGACAGAGGAAAACACTACAGGTATGTTCATGTCACCACTTTCATTTTACCTCTCTGTTCTGTTGTCACAGTCATGTACAGAGAGTATAGATGGACACGTTCTGTCTCCGTCCTCTACAAGGACCAATGTGTCTACTACAGCCAAAGGATCAACAGAACGAGTCTGTGTTGACAGGGTGACGTTATTCAGCCTCAGTTTGATGCATTTCAGCTCCTGCTGCTGCCTCCTCACCTGGTGCGAGCCTCCAGGTCGGTGAGTGAGCCCTCTGTCACAAAGTGGGTGACATCAGCGATGTGGACTCCCAGCTCCAGCTGCTCCCCTCCTGCGAGGCTGCGCACCGACATCGTGTCGTCCACGTCCTCGCAGCCCTTCGGGTCGATGCTGAACACGAGGTGACTCTCCCTGAGGTCCCGACGCTCCGCCGCCTCGGCAGGATCCACCTTCCACGGCTTGTCAGGGGAGTTGAGCGGCATCTCTCTCAGCTGCAGACACAGTCAGAGGTAAAACATCTGTTTCCTGTCTGAGTTTATTTACATCAATGTTACATCAAAGCAGCGACGAGTGATGTGTTCAAATAATAGTTGACGGTTTCATGGTTGAACGTGTGAAAAGTAAAAAGGCAGGTTTATTCATGAAATGTGACATGAACATAAATTAATACCAATTATCTAATTAATACTTGAACAAAGTAGCCAGTGATTTTAGTTAATTGATTAATCACTTTAGCTCCACTTTGTGTGATGAGCGATTGGAAATCAATATAGTGAAGTTGTTTGTCATGTGACAAACTGCTCTCAATGAATGATAAAAGTAACTTTACATTGTAAATAATGTGGTTTCATGTCAGAGGTGAAAGATTCTTCTCTCACCTGTGCGTCTGAGAAAGGAGCCACATGGATGCAGTTCTCGATGAGGATGGTCTGAACCTCCGTCTCCAGCTCTCCAGCCCGACCCAGAACCCGCACGCTGTGGCCGTTGGGATAGAGAGACGAGCTTTCCCATGAGTCAATGCGCACCACCACTCTGTGGTCCTAGGTCAACAGGTCAGAGAGGAATTTACATGACCCCATTCACTTCCAGCCTGTTTCAAACCTGTTTGTCTCCACTGGAGCATCATGAAATGCACATCAAATCCAGCTCATGTGTTTTTCCTGTTGATGATGTAACGAAAACTACAAAAGCACCTGTGAGATCACTTACAACAGAACCAGGAAACATAAAGAGATCAGATCTCAGAACAGCTCGTGTATCCTGGCTACCACACCTGCAGAGCATCAGCCTGCTGGGTGCTGATGCGGATCTTCGGGATGCGATGGTCCCAGGGCACAGCCAGGATCCGCTGGGAATTCCTGCTCTGGGCCTGAGGCCCCTCCCTGGGAGGAAAAGTCACCACGTAGTCCCTCCAGTTCCTCTGCAGGATCCCCACCACCCGACCTGAGGGTTTTAATCACAGCTCAGTAAAGACAAAAACTCTTCTCCAAACCTAAAAGCTGGATTCATCAAATACAGACTGCGACCAGGGAGGAATGTTTGGGAAGAGCGATGAAACGCGTTAACTCCACTACGGGTGGTCCCACCTGTGGGCAGAGGTTTACTCTCACTGTCCCGTCCACTCGTCTCCTCCCCCTGAGCCTCCGTCAGAGCCGTGGTCTTCCCCCTCCACTCACTCTTTGGCAAAAGCTCCACCACAACCAGGTCACCGTGCATGGCTCTGTTACGGTGCTTATCGCCACGCACAAACACGCACCAACCCATGTCTGAGATCAACGACAGGGACAGAGGGACGGAGGCAGATGACAGATGACAGAGACAGAGTCCAGGACAATGAGTGAAAACAGACAAAGCCAGCCTGGTGCTGACTGATGGTAGCAGCAGCTGTGAACAACCATCACCTGGGCTCTTGTTGGAAAATCCCTCCATCATGATAGAAGCTTCAGTCTGAGCTCGGTGCTTGCTGACATTCAGAGTTCCCTGAGAGGGGACAGGAAGGACAGATATGATTGAGTTGGATTTCGGGAACATTAACAAGTTTAATTCACCAGTCGAAGGAGGAAAGAAAACGTCCACTTTAGATGTGGAAAGTCATTTGCTGAGTGTCGTCGGTTAGTCCCGGAGCTTCAGAGCCGATAAGTGGAAGAGACTGAACATGTGTTGAACATCCTTTCCTCCTCCTCCTCCTCCTCCTCCTCCTGCTGCTGCGGGAATCAGTCCGTACCACCACCACCACTGAAAACTCTCGGTTCAATGATTCACTGCATTTCATGCCTCTGCTGGGTGATTTTTCATGCAGCTTCCAGTCAGAGGAAGTCAGACACGAATGTTGAACATTATTTCAGACTCCTTCCAGTCACATCGTAACTGGCTTTTCCGTCTCCAACGAGCTACCTGAATGTAGCGTCCGGACTTGATTCCAGCCTCCAGGATTTCAGGGGGGAGATGCTCGCCGTACTCGCCCTCCTTGCCCTCGCTCTCCTTCTCGTGCAGTGCCTGACAAATGGAGGCGTAGAGCTCGTGAGCTGCTCGCAGCTCCGGCCAGAAGTTCTGCAAATAATCCTGGGAAGTAAAGAGACGCACAGGCAAAGAAATGAACAACCAGTAACGTGCATTATGGAAAACCACACGACTCCTTACACATCACAAATAATGAAACAAGCTGAAAAAGAGAAGGATTAAAGTTACCTGTTAACCATCAGAATAAGCGTTTGCAATTTTTTAAAAAATAAAGCAGATTAAAGGTAAAACAGTCAGACAACGAAAATCCTGAAGGTTTGATAATTGGGGGCGTGGCTGAGGGCTGTGACATCATACAGTTCTATGATATGTGACATTTCATACTGAAATATACATAAATGTAAAGAAGCCACCACGTTCAGGTAACAATGCTTCACCTCATTAAAACACCCAAACCAGCCATGAATCTCGCCGTTATCCCGTCGTTAGATTTAAATTCCACTTCACCAGCACGTTGAATGTTGAGCAGCTCAGTGGAGCAAATGAACAACAATCCACCAATTCTGTCGCATTAATAAGGTTTAAGAGCTGAAGTGGGAACAGTTAACATCAGTCCGAGACAAACTAACAGATTACTGATGTAAACATGTTTTATAGTGTTCTGTACCTGCTTTGTTGGAAAACTGTCTAATTCTACTGACTCATCCTCAATACGACACAAGTTCTGTCATATGTTCACTGAATTGTTGAATTAATGATTATAGTTAATTAACTGTTTTCAGATCACGTCAGGTTTGACCCACTGGACTGAACAGAACAGGGGCTGAATGAGGCGTCTCGCTCTTCTCAACAGCAGAACGACAAGGTAAATATATTCACACAAATCAACCACAAACACCTTTAATATAAAAAAATAAAAACAACTTGAATGTTGGCAGTGGGAGCTCATGTTCAGTAATGACATGTAACATACAGGTCGCGTATGGTTGTCCATACCTGGACAGAGATGACATACACTCCAGAGTTGAGGCTGTTGTACTGGGCCACAGCCTCCTGGTCCTCTGTGATCATCACTATGTTCATCAGCCCTGCCAGGTGGTTGTAGTACCACACTGCTGCAGAATACACACACCTAAACACAAACACACACACACACACACATACAGGTCTATCTGGTGCTGTGCCAAATATCATTTGCAGTCAGACTCAAAATCAATCAAATTAAAACCAGAGCATCTGCAGACTTTCCACCAGTTCATGTTCTGTTTTCTGTTCGCAGCCTTAAATGAAACCAACCTTTGTCAGAGCATCACATTTCAGTGTTTCTTTACTTAATGTAGGAAAAAAGACTGAAGGTTCAGTCGTTTATGTGCACACGTCAGGCAAAGCATGTCATTAATAACATCAGTGCAGTGTTTGGGTCTGGATGTTGTCCGTCTGACCTGCTCTGCCACTGCTCTTGGCTCTCGCCCTTCTCTCGCGGACAGTAGGAATACTCCTGGAACTCGTTGGCAAACAGGACACAGTCATGTCGAGGGTCTTTCAGCAGGTTTCGCAGACGGTTGTATTGTCTGCAAGGGAAGAAAAAAAAAACACCTTTATAGACTCTAGAAACAAAGTGATGACAAGAATAATGATGTTTCCAAAGAGGCAATTGATATCATTTTTAAAGAATGTAGTAAAAATGAAGTGAGTGTGGCCAAAGCCTTCAGTGTTGATAGAAAAGCAGAAAAGACAAACTCATCGGTCATGAAAACACTCACTTGTGTGTTGATGTGAGTGGAAAACCACAATTACCGACACAGTGGGGCGTCAGCATGCACGCTACCAGCTCTGTCCACCTCGCATTATCAAAAGTGAAGCCTCATCACATTAATGATGCAGCATTTTATAAAGGCAGTGTCAGCAGAAAGGAAAAGCCGAGGTCATGCACAGCTTCATGCAGTTTGTCAAATTATGTGTGTGTGTGTGTGTGTGTGTGTAAGAGAGAATGTGAGGAAGCTGCAGCTCATTTGGCTTCATCAGCAGAGTGGATGTATATAATGAGGTTGACCTCTGCCCTCTGTACACTTCGTCAGGTCTGTTGTCATGACAGGCTTAATTCCACATCTTGTTTACAGCCGTCACAGTGCCACAGGAGGAGGTTTGGACATTTTCCTCAACACTCCTTAAAAACAAATTTGAGAACAGTGTGCAGCTGGACCTATAGGTGCTGTTGGACCTAGATGCTATTGGAGCTATGTGCTGTTGGAGCTATGTGCTGTTGGAGCTACGTGCTGTTGGAGCTACGTGTTGTTGGACCTAGGTGCTGTTGGACCTAGATGCTATTGGAGCTATGTGCTATTGGAGCTATGTGCTGTTGGAGCTACGTGCTGTTGGAGCTACGTGCTGTTGGACCTACGTGCTGTTGGAGCTACGTGTTGTTGGACCTACATGCTGTTGGACCTAGATGCTGTTGGACCTACGTGCTGTAGGACCTACGTGCTGTAGGACCTACGTGCTGTTGGACCTAGGTGCTGTTGGACCTACATGCTGTTGGACCTACATGCTGCTGGACCTAGGTGCTGCTGGACCTAGGTGCTGCTGGACCTACCGGCGGCCCTTGCTGTGCTGCACAGCCTGGCAGGCGGTCTGGGTGAAGACGATGCCCTGCAGCTCTCGGAACTCCAGCACCTCCAGGTAATCTGCCACCACCCCAACATCAGGCATCACATAGTGGGTCAGATCTGCTGGCAGCACCTTACCTTCTGGTTCCAAAGCAAACAGGTGAACAGGAAATTAGGTTTGGTTTGTGAGGATGATGCTAACTGTGTGTTGATCAGATGTTGTGTAGCTGCTGTTTGACAGTAACACAATCCTGTAAACGATGTACACATTGTATCACATATTAAAACGTCTCTAACAAACAATTGTTTTTATTGTGTGACGCGCACCGTTCACACAGCCCGCCTGACAGGCGCAGCTGTAGCAGGGCACGCGCTGCCTCAGGTAGTGTTCCCGGACCACGCGGACCTTCCGGCCCCGGCAGCTCTTCAGGTGAAGGATCTTCTCCGTCTTTATCATGTTCAGGTGATGGGACGTTCAGAGACAATCATCCGCTCGCACCACACCAAAACAAACCGCCAGTCAACTCTCCTCCGACGACTTCCTGGACGCGCTAACTGACGTCACGACGCACAGGCAGGTCCGTTTTATGCTGCGTTCAAATGCTGTCAGAGTTTTGGGATTTCATGAAAATACGTATTTATTTGATTTATATGTATTTTTTAAAGAATACGTAAAGCTCCACCTTCAACTATATAAAGTCAGTCATACGAGGCGATAAACTGTAGCTATAGATTGTTTATGGTCTTCTCAGATTCACTGAGTCTAAATTTCAATTTCAAACACAATTTTAAAATATGATGGACCATTAAATCTGCATTTATGAATGTAGCATTTAAGTGTAAAATAAAAAGTTTGGTTTGAAGCAAATAAAGTACTCTTATTTTCCCAATTTAAAATCAAAGCAAAGAAAAAAGGAATACCATATGAAATATGTCGGGAAACAGTGATCGTAACGTATATAAAGAGATATGAAGTTATGGAGATGATACAGTCTGAACGTCCTCTAAATATTTAAGAAGGAGCTACAGTATTTTTCTGTTCGATAGGTGGCGGTAATGCGCCTAATCGCTGGTTCAAACCCAACCGCCAATCAAACCCAGAGAAGAAGATGCAGGTGCTTTTCATTTCATATAAATCCAAGATGGCGCACAGTTAATTTTTTTCCCCCGCTAGCAAACTTAAGCACACGTGCATTACTGCGCCTGGTTGCCTTAACAATTGTTTTCTGTGACAATAAATTACTTTTACAGCTGACTATTAAACCAGTGCGTGTTTATAGATGCGGTTAACGTCAAACAACACGATTAAAAATCGGTAATTGCTGCAACCACTACTGCTAACGTAGCAGTAGTGTTGCCGGTTCTTTCTCTGAAAGAATGCGATTTTGTAAATAACGGTTAGCAACCCAAACCGACACTAACACTCTAAACACCCAGCGGCCAAAAATAATTTAAAAAAGGATAAAAGACCAGTGAATTTAGTCCGTTGTTGGCCTTTAATTCAACAGGTGTCCAAACAGACGGAGGCGGCCATGTTTGACGAGTAAGTTCAGTTTTTTTGTTGTTGTTGTTGTTGATATGTGCTCCGGCTAAAATAATGGTGAAGCGGGTTTTCTCTGAATGATTAAAACAGAGTAGCCGTCGGGATCATTTCGCACTGATTTTATATTAGCTGAGTTTGTTTCAGGCGGAAACGTCGTGAAAGCGGAAGCGGCGGTGCAGTGCAGTGGGGGCGTGGTGAGGGTGGGGTGGGGGTGAGTCCTCCCGCTGCGCCGCTGTTCTCCGCCTGCAGCAGCAGAGCAGAGCAGAGCAGCACAGCACCACACAGCGGCCGCTCAGGTCCACTTCACTGACCGGAGCGAAGCCATGTCCCGGAGCCCGACTGCAGCTCCTCACACCCGGACACTGAGGGAGATGTTCCACCGCGCCGCCTCACCGGAACATTATGAACACACAACATGAACTTTATCCAAGACGCATCATTCCTGCAGGTACGATTTCCCTGATCTGTAATCAGACATAATGACAACGACCATGTGAAGTATTGCTTTTATTGTGTATTGTTTTTATTTATTTATTTTGCTGTGGTTTTTTTTATTGTTCACCAACAGCTGAAGCGGATGACAGTCACACAATATATTAACGTCATCGATACAATCACTTCATGGATAAATCGTGGTGTTGAGAGTGAAATAACCAGCGTCTCGTTTTTTGTGAAACAATAAAAGGTGTTTCTGAAGAACAGTGTTCCGCGGTTTAGTGTCAGTGTTTGTGGAACAGTAGTTTGTGCATTGTGTTTGGATGAAGTGTTGTTTGTCAGTGGGAGCAGTGAGTGTGTTTGTTAGTGACTCGGCTCTGGATCATCACAGCTGATGTTGCGCTGCCACTGATTGAGCTGAGATTGTACACGGGAGTAACGCGTGGTAGACATTAGATGGCGACGTTGAGTCAGGCACGTGAAGTCCATGTCTGGTTGTACAGATCCTATCTGTCATAAACACATGTAAATTGTGTGCATGATATTTGGCCATTTAATTAATGTGGTGAGTTTCATGTTTGATGTTGTGAGTTTCATGTTTGATGTTGTGAGTTTCATGTTTGATGTGGTGAGTTTCATGTTTGATGTTGTGAGTTGGCAGCTGGCAGCAGAGTTTCTGCTCACTTCCTGTTCTGTTCAATATGTCACAGAGACATTCGTCACAAATGCTCCCTCGCAATAATCGTAATGCAGCCTCTTGACGACCCCTGAGCTCTTACTTTAATTAAATGAGTTTTTAGTTTTTTAGATGATGCTGTGTGGGCAGCTGATGATGATGATGATGATGGTGACGTGGTGGGGTCAATGGTTCCGATGAAGAATCTGTTCACGGCCTTAGTTGCCAGGAATTTGTGCAGATCAGGCTGCAGAAAGATGAACGATTGTACGAGAAGAACCAGTGTGTCGTCTGAAATGGACCTGAAAGGTCTCAGTGTCACTGAACACGCGGTGTGCGTGTGTGTGTGTGTGTGTGTGTGAGTGATCTGATCTGATGTGAATGTTCCCTGTTTACTTAAACGTGAATGTGCCAAATAATGCAACTTCACAATCAAAGTGCAAACAGCCAGTGTTGTCATGCAGTCATGGTTTGCATGTTGTATCTGTGTCTTTCACTGAGTCCCGGAGTGATTGGGCACGTCGCAATAATCGCTCCCTCCCACTCCTGCACTCGCAGTGCAGCCTTTTCACACTAAACATAATTCTCGTCAGTGTTTGGAGAATAACAGGCGGTGGAAGGCAGAGTACTGAAGTGTGTCGCCAGCAGAAAATAGTTCCTGCAGGGCAGCTACCACCTGAACCGCATACAAACCACACAGACCATTGCTCCTCACAGCCACAAAGCCATTAAACACCTGATTTGGTTCTGAATACAGGAGCGAGCAGGCCTCTGTCCCTTTGGGCTTTTGTTGGGCGCCGTGGGAATCTTTGATTCTGTCCCTGAAATTCAGTAATGCATGTGCAATAAGGCTGGACGAGCTGTTTATCGGTCTACGAACACATGACACTGAAATTCCCATTTCCATTCCTGTTTGCTTCCAATATTCTTTTCATACTCGTACCCATTCATGGAAAAGGGGACAGCCCGGAGCACATCAAGATTTTGCAAAAGAAAAATGATTCTGGGCACAAAATGTTTCGTTTGATTTTCACATCCTCTGAAGCTTTGTAACTGGTCTTTGTAACTGGTCTTTGTAACTGGTCTTTGTAACTGGTCTTTGTAACTGGTCTTTGTAACTGGTCTTTGTAACTGGTCTTTGTAACGGGTCTTTGTAACTGGTCTGTGTTGTGCGGCTCACTGCCGTCAGTCCAGGTCAGAGTCAAACGCTGACCTTTTTGTTTATCATGAAATGGAAAATACTGCATTTTATATATTTGGGATTTTATCAGTTTTAGAATGATACTTTTTTTTTATTGTTCTGTTAAACTAATCCAAATACTTTTTTTTTTCTCTGACCATGTGTTTCATCTTTACTGTCTAACTCGCAGTACGGCAGACCTGACAGTGCTCAACACTGGCGTTGTCTAACAGCTAATGATGAACGGACGACACTGAGTGAAATGTGGGAATTGGTTCGGCCACCATCCTCTGATCTGACCTTTCTGTCGCCTGAACGCTTCCATCAGATCAGTACATATCAGATCATACACATCAGCAGGGCTGATAAATGGACACGTTAGATCGGACGTCCACGCCTGTCACCGGTTAGAAAAGCCTTCCTCTCGCACTTCCCTTTATGGCATCACAAATGTCGGTGATAATTCAGTGTGATGTGTAGTGGTGCAGACCATATCCAGGTGAGAAGGTGTGCGTGTGGATATGAATTATGGAGAGAGTTTGCTAAGAAGTTCTGAGGCTTCTCTGGTTCTCAGGATGAGGCCGTGGCAGAACATCAGGGATGAAATTCAAACAGCTCATGAGGTTGAGGTAAAAAGGAAGAGGGACCATTAAGGCCGGCGACCCATCAGCTCTCAGCCTCTTATTCATCCTGCAACAAAGGCCGAGTGGAGCAGGAAAAAACAAAAAGGGAAGAAAAGCAACATGAAAGTCTGTTAAGTGGTTCTGCCTGGTGGGTACTTTAGAGTGGGTGGGGGGGGGGGGGGGGGGGGTTGGCGGGGGGGGGGGGGGGGGGGGGGGGGCGTGATGGAGCTGACCATTACAAAGCATCATGAGGGCTCCCCTCAGGGCAAATGGATAAGTAACACATTATACATAAAACAGACAGAGCTTCAGTGCAGAGATGGAGCAGTGGTTAGTGTTACTGCTCTGCACGGGGACGGGGGACAGGGGACGGGGGACGGGGGATGGGGGATGGGGGACAGGGTCACAGAGGCTTCAGGTGGTGTTGAGATGGTGAAAGTGAATGTGTTAGTGGAGAGAGCTGCAGATACAATAACACTGATATGAAATCATACCTGATGTTCCTGTGTCTCCAGCGTCCACACCGACACGTTCCATCTGACGACTGTTTCCCAGGTTAACTAACGACTCATGGCTGCCTTGGCTCGTTGCTATGACATCACATTCAGGTGATTATTTCCACCTCCTCTACAGAGTTGTCGGCTGTTGGCAGTGAGAGTGTGCGTTCAGTGTGGTCACAATGTGTCCCTGAACACCTGTGGAGGTGGACTGCATCACAATCTGTCCTGAGTGTGTCCCTGAAATATTTACACCTGTACTGTCACCAGATCACCCATAATGCATTTCATTGCCAGGTGTAAACCAGGAAGAGCTTGTGTTGTCATTGTTGTGTGTCACGATTCATCAGCTGAATCAGTCACGCAACTGATAAATCAGCAGATTCATCTGAGGCAACTTTAATAATAGATTATTAAGTTTATTAATAATAATAATAGATTATTCATCCAAAGCAAACTGGTTTTCCTCCACCTCTGATGTTGATTGCGTTGTTGAACACGAGCTGCCTGGAAACCTGACGCTAACCTAAACTTGACCTGGAGCTAAGATGAAGCTAAATAACATAATTCAACAATATAAATAAAAACAACGCAATCACCGTTGACTCAACGCAGCCGTGTGGCCTCATCTAATACTCTGTTCATAGACCAAATGATGAATCAGGGTTAATCAACACAACTATTGATGGATAAATCAATAATCATTAGTTGCAGCCCTGCGGCAGTTTACACTGTCTGCATTTAAACAAATACACATTTGACTGTCACGGAAATCACCTCAGTCATTTTTGAGTCACTGTGCTAAAAGACAGACAAGACACGATTTAAGTTTAGAAAAAAAATCAAACGCTGAATCTAGAGATATATGTGTATATGACTAAATCTAATCACTCATGAAAATCACATCTTCATGTTTAAAATTGTGATTTAAAAATAACCCCGGTATGTAAAAGATGTTTTTCACCATAGTCACCACCTTGTTGTAGTTGTGTGCGTGCTGTCGACAGGGATCATAATGAGGTGTGTATTGTACGGGAGCTATTTTTGACAAAAACAACAAACATACGCTCTCCTGTCCATTTTCTTTATTTTTGTCGCATTTAAACACAAAAGTAAATTCCAGCTCTGGCGTTGTCTGTGGTTTGAATCTGATCAGAGTGTTTCAGCTTTCTAACTGTGGGACCGGTCCTGATTTCTGGACGGTAACACAACTCTCCCAGCTTCAGCCAGCTTTGACAGCTTCCCTGGTGGAAGACCCCGGGAGCTGGATGCATTATGCTGGATTATACTGCGTCATGCAGAGCAGGACAGCAGGACATGGACATCGTGTACAGCGATCGTCCTCGTCCTCCTCTGTCCATCAGCAGTGTGCAGAGAGCCGAGTCTCTGCGGGGTTCGTTACTGACCCAGCTCTGACAGCTGCTGTGCAACCAGCAGGACGCACAGCCGAGTCGTATGGGGTTCCGTTGTGAAGGTTTCCAGATGTATATAAACCATATGTACGTTATAACCTGGTTGCACTGACACTGTAGTGTTGTGTAGTATGGATTCTAAAAGACTTTTTTAGAAGGTTTTGTTATTGTTGATGTTTTTCTTTGGCTTCTTCTACACTGTAAAAAGGATTCAGTGTCGTAAAGATCGAAGTTGTGCTGTTGACGTTGATATTTTCATGAGGTTTTTTTTTTGGTTGAGCCGACTTTGTGTTTTCACTTATGTCAACTGTTTCTAAGATAAAATAACATATCTTTACGTTTTCATCAGAGCGGACTCACACCGTTTCAGATTGTACATCAAATGTACGTTTTGTTACATTTCACAACATGTCGTTTTGTTTGCTCAGGTTTTACAGTGTATACGCATAAGGGGCAACACTGAAGTGACAGACGTTTCAGTTATTAGATGTTTTATTGGTGCAAATGACCAAACAATGACTTCAATCGATCCAGTCATCAGACAGCAGCCTGTCTCAGGCCTGAGGCCACTGTCTGTGCTGTAGGTTGATAATCCAGCCCTGGGCAGGGTCAGTCAGGGTCAGTCAGGGTCAGTCAGGGTCAGGCGGGATCATTATCATCTGTGAAGTTCTCAGTAATATAAACCTTCAGTACGTTTTCTTCTCAGCAGAAATGTTACGATGGTGAGTTTCTTCCCTGGAGGCTCCGAGCCGCTGTCGCTGCCAATCTGCTGAAGCGTTCCCACGTGATCCCAGACGTTTCCGATGACCTTCGTTCTGCTAATGATGGAAAGTGCTGATTGCGGCGTGCTGCTGCTGCGCGTCGGAAACACCTTCATGTGCTCTGCCGTGAATTCTGAGGTGAATATCTGAGGACAGGCTGCAGATTTGCTGTCTTTTACGTTAGTGTCACCGACAGGGCTGCAACAACATACTAACAGTGAGTGACACTGGAGATGTGCTGACATGAAAGACTTTGCTCAGATTTAGTTCAGGATTAACTTCTATGAGCCCTTGAAGTTGAGTAATTTAACAAATCCACAAATGTGATGCGTATTGCAAACTAGTGTTAGAATAAAAAGAAATGAAAAGCAGCATGTGGCTGACTACAGATCGTGTGTGTATGGTAAACGCTGAAGACTGAGCTGAAGGCACAGCGATAGATCTTCAACCTCTGACAGATCAGATGAACCCTCTTTCCTACTGTGAGGAAAGAACTCGAATAAACGCCTTTTCTAAAGGGACATTTCATGCCGTTTGTTGGACATGATCACATCTCACACCCTGACAGGAATGAAGACGCGTCTCCATCATTACTCAGACTTCTTCTTGTGTCTCTGGTTCTGCTCACGGTTCTGTCAGCTCTCTCCGTTGGGTTGGACCTGACTGTGTCTGGAGGTTTGCTGGATGTCCAGTGGGAACAGTTTGTGGCACAGTGAGTTCAGAGAAATAGCGAAGCCACAGCTTTGATAAAGCAGTGTGTGTCTTTGTGTCGTCACACAGCTCATTGTTAAAGTGACATTGTTTAATCAGACAGCGGTCGAGGGGCTCGCTGTTTGATGACGTCCTCTGAGACCTGCAGACAATGAAAGGTTAATTGTTCGTTATTCTCTTTGCAGTGGGTTTGACCTTAATTCTTCCACCTTTTATATATATATATATATATATATATATATATACTAAAGGACCGTAGACGTTCTTTTGTAAATGTTTAAATTGTGTAGTTGTCGTCATGTGTCAGTCAGCATGTCTGAAATGCTGAGGGAAACTGTCTGTATATTAGTTTGTTAATCCCAGTTAATCCCAGCGCGGCGTCTCCATCACAGGACGTATATACCCGCCTTCACACAGAGTGACTGAGGACTTTTCTTCTCTTTTAACCCCACTGCCCTCCCTTCATTCCAGTGACCATCAATTATCAACCAGTCTGTCTCCGTGACAAGCGGGACGCCCTCCTCTGGGCCGCGTGTGACTTTTTACAAATGGTGCTGATATCTCCTCCAGTGTGTGCCAGCTCACCCGGGACACACACACACACACACACACGCACACACACACACACACACACACACACACACACACATACAAAAGGCTTCACTGTGCTTACTGTCTGACAAGAGGCACAGGGAGGCAGAACTGAAGTGTGTGTGCGTGTTTGTGTGTGTGTGTGAGCGTGCGTGCGCGTGTGTGCGTGCACGTGCGTGCAGCAGAATAGTGTGTGCAGCTAAACAATGTATTACAGGAAATTAAGTCCTGATAAAGTCCAGTTATAAAGTGCAATGTGAAAGTGATTCATTTAAACATTTTACATGTTTTTGTGTGTGTGTGTGTGTGTGTGTGTGTGTGTGTGTGTGTGTGTGTATATATATATATATGTATGTTAGTCTAGTGTAAACATAAGGGCAGACGCGTTGTGTATTTGTTGTTGTAGTGTGCAGCTCAGTGCGGCTGGCAGTGTGTGTGTGTGGTGATTTATCAGCTGTGTGGTGTGGAGCAGAGCTGGAAGGCGCTCGTCCTGTTGGGACATCGACAAACAGAGGAAATACACTGTGTTCAATCACTTTTAATTTCCCCTGATCGCCGCTCTGATTGTTTAATGTCAAAATGATAAGTCCTCGTTAGAGCTGCGTCGTTCTGTTTGCATTAGAAGACACCTGAACGTGTGAATCTTTTTCTTTTCCTTTAATAGTCACATCTGTTTGTGTTTTTTTAACACAGCTCCAGCTGCTTTTATTCATTTAGCATTAGAAACACAGGTAACAGCTGAGCACCGTGTCAAACCTCTTTAATATGAGAAACCTTAAAGATGGAGAGGCTGTGAAGCAGAGTTCAGCTGCAGCTCCTCCTCTGAAGAACTCTCTGAGACCTGGTCCAGCTCCAGGCGGGAGCATCGCCTCGGGTCACGTCATGTGGCCCAGGGCGTTTACATTTCAGACATTTAACAGCGGTGTGTGTTTCGGACCCTCATCCAGCATATTGAGGAGTTGTGTTGTTGTAGTGGACCCACACGTCGTTTGCTGCCTTCTCACACACGTTGACTGACGAGACTCTCAAAGCTGCTGGTTGAGTCTTCAGGTTCAGACCTGCTTCGTCTCTGTGGCGTTCACCTGGCCAAAGCGTGACCTTTAACCCCGCGCGTCTCCAGACTTTAAAAAGTCTTTTTTTTAGTCAAAGTCAAATAGTTACACAACATAATATGCAAGTCTACACAAAATCTATATGGTCAGATACATTCCTGATTGAACCTTTTTAAATCATTGTGCCTAATCAGCACCTGCACTTTGGCTTCTAATCAATGTAAAGGTGGGGGAGGGGGAGGGGGTGGCGGGGGCAGCCTGCCTCAGTGAGCTGTGTGTGTGTGTGTGCGTGTGTGTGTGCGTGCGCAGCTTCACAGACAGTGGCTCTGTCACCTGACAGGCTTCACTCCAGTTCCCGCTGTGATGACCAGACTTTGCATCACTTGTTTGTTCTTTCAGACCTCGATAGAAACTCAATGCCTCCACAGAGGTGTGTGTGTGTGCATGTGTGTGTGTGTGTGTGTGTGTGTGTGTGCATGAGCACATTTTCATCTTTTGTTTCTTTTGTATGAAAACAGGACTGTTCTTTTGATACTTTAACGCAGCAGTCTGGACAGCTGGGCTTTTTCATTCATCTGCTTTATATTCATTCTGTATTATGTATTCACAGTTTGTATGAATAACATAACTATACATACATAGTATATATACAGTATTGAGTATATTAAGTAATGTGTCAGTGTGTTACCAGAGGCAGTGACTTATTGAAACACATGTTTGCACATCTGGATCTCAGACATATAGATGACCTCTGACCTTTATTTACACAGGTTGTGACAGGAAATACGCAGGTGTGAGTACCTGAAATTACACACTGGAGTCAACTGTTTTCATAGATCACATTCAGACCTCTGTGCAGACTCCAGCCTCATTCCGACGTGGCGTTGAGAGGGAAGCAGCAGTCGTTATACAGCTTGTACTCATTATGCAGTATCGTACATTGATCCTTCGTTCATTTGCAGGACGTGTACTAGTTTGTGTATTAATTAACACTGCGAGATACTCGGAACGAGCGGAGACTTTCAGTAATGAATCATAGCGAGTGAAGCTCAGTGTGTCATCAGTGACAGCAGGTCGGGTGTGAACGGGATTATTCTCATGTTCAGAATGTGTGCGACCGTGGTCAGAAAGTCCACTTTGATTTAGTCAAACGTGTGTGTGAGCAGAACAGAACAGACTCACTTTATTAGGCACACCTTGTTTATTGTGGCGCTCGCGGTGGCAGTCGGCGGTGAACCTTTCAGCATAATTAAGCTCCATACAGCGCCACCTCCCACTCAGTCCTCAACTGTAAACGCAGAGTAGAGTTATCACCTTTCTGACAGTGTCAGCAAAAACCCACAATTTATAAGCTCCATAAAAGCAGAGGAGTTGTTGTATTGGATTAACTCCGCTCGTACAGGTGTGTGTGTGTGTGTGTGTGTGTGTGTGTGTGTGTGTGTGTGTGTGTGTGCGTGTGAGTGTGTGTGTGTGTGTGTGTGTGTGTGTGTGTGTGTGTGTGTGTCGGGCAGCTTGTAAAGTCACATGATGCTGATGCTTGAACTGTACGAGTGATGAGACCAGAGGACCTCTGTGAGGTCACAGGTGAACAGGTGTGAAACGTCAGAAGGTCGATAGTGAAAGAAAAGAAGAAAGAGAGAGGACAAAGCAGCCGTTACCGTGACGACAGCGTCATTCATGCAGGCCTTAATGCTCAATTCTGATTTCTTTGTTTGGCTGTTGATGTCACATGTTTAAATGTGACCTGTCTACAGATGGCTGTGTGAACGCCTGCGCAGTTGATCATTAATGACATCACGCACACAGCGGCGTTTACGGAAGCAAACATGGCGGCGACCAGTAGTGTACTTAACAGTTAAAAACAGTGTGAGGCCGCAGCCGGTAAACTTGTGACCGGGTGGTAATCCAGGACCACTACAGTGGTTCGAGTCTTTAGCCTCTGTGAACCTGGCCTTTAGGTTTTTCACTTTAAGTCCTTCTGTGCCCCCCTTTCTTTTGAAATTGTTTCGAAAACAAATCAGTTACGATAAGTTTGGATTGCACCGAAGCGTCACCCCAAATACTAATTAGGTCTAAAACCTCGCTATCCCTCCACTGGCCGCCTCCTTCCCTGCTGTCCTCCATGTTTGTTTGTTTGTTTCCGTTCCCTCCACTTTTTTTTTTCCAATCAACTTTATTTATCAATGATTATTAAAAGCATTAAATGCGACCTGGCTGTTCAGACTGCGCTCGCAAATCCATATCAGTCACATTTGAGCGGAAAAATTGGTCAGGTCACCACCACCACCACCATGTCTCCTGTCCATTCAGGACGTTGTAGATCACATCAAGATGCCGTCAAACTCTCCATCTTTTCTGGGGGCTGTCAGGGTCCGTATAGAGCGTGATTGGTGGTCCGCACAGTGAAGTCTTGTTTGTCGACAGCCATTAGTTTATGTTGTTGACTAGGGTTTGTGTTAAATAAATGTCTCATCAGCAGTGGGACACGGTGTCTGAAGTGATCTCTGTGACGCCGCTGCACAGCTTCACACTTTCAGATTCAAATGTCCTCTCATTTAAGAGACTGTGCTGTTTTTGTGTAGTCGCATGTTTCCATGGACGCTGGATGGATGCTTTTCCTGGTCCGGCCGGTACGTCCCATCCTGTCCCATCCCGTCCCATCCTGTCCCATCCTGTCCCATCCCGTCCCATCCTGTCCCATCCTGTCCCATCCCGTCCCGTCCCGTCCCGCCCCACCCCGCCCCGCCCCATGAGGCAGAGATGCTCTCTCAGCTGCTTCCTGTCAGGTCATTGTCCTGACACCAAGCGGGAGCAGCAAAACAAGAAAAGCCTGGGTTTTCCTGGGGCTAATTTTACATTAAGTTCATGTTAAATGGCCCCGGGAGCTGAAGACATTACAGAGGACGAGAGTGGACTGCAGCCATCCCCTTAAAAGACTTAATGCTACGTCCTGAAATATTGATTTTTTTTCTCTCCGGCTTTTCTGAGAAGAGAAAATCAGCCCAGTCTGGAAGAGACAGCTGTTTACTGACTGCTCACGAACGGAGCAAACCAAACAGGAAGTGAAGTTTGTCCTCATTAAAGACGTCTGGACCGTGATGAAACGCTGCGAGTGAAGGCGAACACACAGGCGAACACGCAGACAGACCAGACCAGACGAGTCGAGTGGAGGTGGAGAGCAGTCAGCCTTTATCACTGCACTCACTGAACAAAATGCCACAGGAATAAATCAGATTACACGTTCAACAACACCCGACTCAACATATTTACTTTTATGGGCACATCAGTACCCGTCAGGCAGCATTATGACCTCACACACGACCCGAGTCTGTCGGGCTTCCATCAGCCGTCTGCCTTCTCTTACTGCCAACACATTTCACCAAAGGACATTTAGATTAACAACAAGTAATTGATCCCAACTACCAATATGTGATGTACAGCATCAACAGTGTGCTCCACTGTGGTTGGTCTGGTTTGGTTGACGTCAGTGATGGCGGCTGGTCTGACTGCGGACAGCGGTCTCGTTATGTGTGTCGTTTCATGGTGTGTGGAGTCTGAGGAAAAGGTTCAGTGTCACTCATCTGAAATCTTCTCTCCTTGGAGCCCGGCGCCTCGTTCCCCCGCAGAGCTCTGTCGCTATGACGATATGCTGCTGTGTTATATAAAGTGAGCCAGGCCTGTTGGAAGTGATCTGTGGTCTTCATATAATAATCTATCTAATGTGTGTGTGTGTGTGTGTGTGTGTGTGTGTGTGTGTACTGTATCTATAGATGTATCCTGTGTCGCTGTAGTTTCAGCAGTGTTGTTGTCACAGCTCGGACTCACAGAGCTGATGTTTGAAAACCATCTGCAGTCAAACCAGGAACCTCTTCATTAACAAAAGTAGCACATCTCGAAGATAGAAGAGACTCACGCCATCGATTTATTGACGGGGCTCCATGACCATCGATACACCCCTCCATCCTCCGCATCCCTCCATCTCCCAGGGGTGATCATTGATCAAGGCGAGATGCAGGGTGAATGGGCGGATTAGGGTGATTTCACAGATGCCGCATTGCCAATTGAGTGAAGCTATTAAAGAGAGAGAAAGAGAGAGAGAGAGAGAGAGAGAGAGTCACAGGTCACTGGGGTCATAGTCCACCAGCTCCACTGATATGATGACAATAACTGCTGCGCGTTCACAGAGGCTTTCTCAACCAACTGTGTGCATTGGAGTGGTGGTGGTGGTGATGATGGTGATGGTGGTGGTGGTGGTGGTGATGATGATGGTGGTGGTGGTGGTGGTGATGGTGATGGCCGTCTGACCATGATCCACCCAGAAAGAACAAACCTGATGTTACAATGTTTTCCTGACATCCCAGCATTGAAACACAAAACCAAACAAAAAGCAAACACAACTCTGTGTCTGCACTTTGGTTCAGTGTGTGTGTCTGTGTTGGACACGGTGACGCCTGCAGCTCTGGCATCATTTGGAGTCGAGGAGACCAAGCAGCCCCTGGAGACGCCACCGCCATCGACTGGGCTCTTTCTCCTGTCAGCAGAGCTGTAACTCTGAGTATTGACCACAGGGGAGCGTGTTCGGGTCAATGCAGCTTTAAGCCCCATATTAAAGGGCTGGACGTCGGGTGTGTGTGCGGTTCGACTCGCTGGGGCCTGTGGAGACGTTCTGGACGCGGTTGTGGGTGTGAACTTTTTCTGGTGGGATCGACGTGGTTAATTAAACTGTGGGGGGGGGGGGGGGGGGGCCCGGGGGGGGGGGGGGGGTGACCTTTGCTTAGCGTTCATTGCAGGATGTGGATATTTGCTTTGCGTCACGCAGGAGTCTCTGTCAGGGAAAGATGTGTGTTTGTCTGTATTGAGCCGAGAAGATGAAAGGAATGAGGAGTTCTTCCATGTCTTCAGGTACAAGATGCCAGCATCCTTCAGTTCCAACATTTACAGTTCCAGTCGGGAGTTTTATTTTTATAGAAATATTCCCCCTGTTTGCTTTTGTTCTTCCGAGGCAAACAGGAAATAGAACCTCCAAATGAGTCAGTCACTAAATGTGAGTCAAAGTTACTGTTACTTAAAAAAACCCAAACATTTATATTAAATATTATATATGTTTGATAAAACTTTGACATTTGAACACATCTCCGGGCTGCATGTGACAGATAGCCTGCTCTGTTGCCAGGCAACGCAGTGGTTGTTGATCCTCTGCTGTGCCTGACACTGTCGGTGTAATGACAGAGTCACGGCGAGACGCACGCCGCAGACGTACTGTACAACTGAAGACACTGACACCTGTCCTCACACACACACACACGCACACACACACACACACACACACACAGAGTGGTGAACAGCAGATGTGTGAAGAGCAGCTCCTCTCTGCTCCAGACCTTGTGAACAGATCACAGAGTTCCTCCTGCGAGAGAGGTTCGAGACGGACGGACGTCTGAAACCACTCCTCTGGTCATTTTAATGGAATTATTCCTCTGTGCTGTAGAAGACGTCCTGTCCTCCTCCGGTGTAAACTCATATTACCACCGCCTGGCTCGTGTCCCTCAGCTCTGTCCCCGCTCCGGCTGACAGCTGGACTCCGCAGGGCCCTGATGCTGAGACGCCATCGGAGCCCGCGAACACTGCGCGACTCACGCTAACCATGTCGCTATTGATCTGCTGTCACTCTGTGTTCCTGCTGATGACCAGCGACACTCACTGAACACACACAGCGACTCTGCGCACACACACGCTGGACACCAGTGTGCAAACAGCACATCGTCTGCACACGTTAGCGTCCTGTCTCCTGTTTATTATTTTTATGAAGCGCTGTGATGAAACATGGCCGAGCTCAGGTTCGGCCCTGACGAGGATCAGGGCGACAGGTTTACCTGCACACTCAGCGTGTTGTGCGTCTAACAAAGAGGTGATGATGAAGACACATCATCTGGAGATGGTCTCTGAAATGTGTGGCGTGAAAGAGGCTCTTTGTCCTTCCTGTTTTTTTTTCTTTTCTGTTTGCTTTCTCAAGCCGTTAAAAAAAAATAATCACAGCTGTCGGTGTTGACGGCTGTTTCCCGGGTGACAGATGTATCTCTGTCTTAAACACAGGTATCCTGAGGTTCGGCCCCGCCCCCTTTTGGTCCTCCGCTCCGCTCGGCTTCACATCAGACTGTGACTGGTGGCGCTGTGCTCTGCTGCAGGTAAGCTGCTGTCTGACTCTGTGCTTCCTGTCACATGTTCATCTCTACCTGCTCTTTGATTTCAGCCTTAAAGCATGAATCATCATGGATGGGCTTCTTCTGTTCAGTCGTGCTGGTTGTTAGATGTTGGATGAAAGTGGACCAGACCCTTCACGTTGATGTTCTTGTCTCTGATCACATGTCCCACATGTCCAACATGTCCAACATGTCCCACACACAGTTATGTCCTGGATGTATCGAGTCGTTGTGACCTAAGTCAGATCAGTGAAGTCAGGTCAGCTGTTGTTTGCCTGTTGTTGAACAGTGTTCCAGTGACAGTGACAGTGAGAGTTAGCTGACGTCTGTCGCTCCACTGTGGGACGATGCTCATTATCACGCTTTAGTGAAGGTGGTTGTTTAGGTGGTTGTTGATTGGTGGTGTGGAGGCTGCTTCACCTGAGCTGTGAGTGTCTGCAGGCTGATGTCTCCACAGGCAGACACCTGGAGGAGAAACCCAATCTGTCCAGCCTGTCTGTCTCCTCAGCGTCTCCTCAGCGTCTCCTCAGCGTCTCCTCAGTGTCTCCTCACTCCCTGCTCACATTCCACCTAATGAGAACATGCCACCAGTCGTCCACCGCAGCTCATCATGGTGTGGTTCCTTTACGGGCCGGCGTGGGAGGGAGGGAGGATTTGGCTCGTACCACCTCTGTCACTCGGGGCGGCGTTCTCTTCAGGACTCGTCAGTTTGAGCTCGGCTGAAGCGTCCGGCGGCGCGAGGCGTTTGGCTGTCGAGCCTCATGTCGCTGCCCGTCCTTCATCTGCCGCCAGGCAAAACTCCCGGGAAACATCCGCTGTGCCAACACTGGGAAGGCAGAGGAGACGTCCGTCTTAACGGGCTGAGCAGGAGACTCAGACTGATGAGACGAGGGAGAATTCAAACAAACAAACAAACAAACAAACAAACAAACAAACAAACATCTGTGTTCATTCCGTTTTGAAATGTGCCTTTAATTCTCCACCTCCTCCAGCTTTGACTCTTCCTGCTGCTGAGACTCAGCTCTTTGGCTCATTTGAGGGACAGAGTGACAGTTTGTGTCTGGACTGATGTTTCCCTGCTGCTGCCGCCGCCGCCGCCGCCGCCGCCGCCGCCTTCGCTGTTGTATCAGGCGTGTGTGTAAAGTAGCGAGTGACTGGTTGTGTCAGACACCAGCTGACATTGATTGTCGTTCTCCGCAGCAGATTCCTGCTTTGCCTTTTACATCTGACAAAACACACAGGAGGGTTGAGCGGCTTCCGTCTGACGTCCATCACTGCTCGCCGCCGCCACTGGAAATAACAGCACCAGCATCACCCGCATCACCCACATCACCCACATCACCCACGACCTGTGTGTTCTGTCAGTCACACTCTACATGTACTTAAAGTGTGATGGTGTCGGTTAAGTACAACAACAACGTGCGGAGGCTTCTGTCAGAGCTCTAGGGAAAAGTTAGGAGGACGTTCCTGTGTGTTTCTCTCCTGTTCTCCTGGGTTTGCTCGTTTCTTCAGCTGATTTGAAAATGAATTCATCTGAGAAATGTGACGTTATCTTCTTCTCCAGAAGCACATGTGTTAAACCTGCACGGTGACAGTCAGTGATAATGTCTCATGTGGCAGAAGGTGGATGAAGAAGACACAGTTCTGATGGAGAGTGGGGGGGGGGGGTTCTATTAATATTTTTTGGATTTAGCCACAGACAGCTGTTTCTCTGTGTTTCTCTGTCACACTGTGTCCTCATCGTTGTTTTTGTTTTTTTTTATTTATGTGTTGGTGCCAGTTTGTCGACCTTTTGTTTTATGAACTCGTCACTCGAGCTATTTAAAGGTCAACTCATGTCCCTCACCGTGTCTCTTTGCTCTCTCCAGTGGACACAGGGAGGAGGACAATGGCGAGCGCTGGCGTCTCCCCTGAGGCTCTGCTGTGGTTCAGCCTGCTGGGCTTCATCTCCGCAACGTGGCCCCTCAACCCTGATGACCCCAACGTGTGCAGCCACTGGGAGAGGTCAGTCTCTTCCCCTGTCCTCGGGGGACATACCTCTGCAGCCAGCTAATGGACATCAAGACTGAGCGTTAGCCAATAATCAGAGGCGAAGGGGAAAAGGGTTTCGCGTGGCGAGGCTGTAAATCCACAGCGACAGTAATGTGACTGGCTGAGTAAAAGCACGGTGTCATTTCCTCTGAGTGCGGCGCAGAGTGCAGGAGCTGTGATCGATGATCTCGCCGGTTAATCAGAGGGAACTGTGGAGATGGATTTTTATCTCCGACCATCACTGTTTTCACATCTCACACAAAGGTCAAGACTCCATCCCGTGACCTTTTGTACAGAAACTCAGACATGAGGCTCAAACCAGCTCCGAACGGCTGCTCTCTCTCTCTGTGTGTGTGTGTGTGTGTGTGTGTGTGTGTGTGTGTGTGTGTGTGTGTGTGTGGAAGGGGAAAAGTTACAATCCTGAAAGTTAGCATGAAAATAAGATCAGCCTCACAGTTGAGTTGTCTGAGAGAATCGATCCCTGTTTGAGCCCTGGCTCTTCGTGCCGGGATCGATGCTCCTCATCCTGATGATTTGTCTTCAAACGTAAACGTTATTGACTCGGCGGCGTCATGACGACAAAAGTTCATGAGGCTCAAACCAGCTCCGAACGGCTGCTCTCTGTGTGTGTGTGTGTGTGTGTGTGTGTGTGTGTGTGTGTGTGTGTGTGTGTGTGTGTGTGTGTGTGTGTCTGGAAGGGGAAAAGTTACAATCCTGAGAGTTAGCATGAAAATAAGATCAGCCTCACAGTTGAGTTGTCTGAGAGAATCGATCCCTGTTTGAGCCCTGGCTCTTCGTGCCGGGATCGATGCTCCTCATCCTGATGATTTGTCTTCAAACGTAAACGTTATTGACTCGGCGGCGTCATGACGACAAAAGTTCCGCCTGTGGAGATATTCTCTCCTGCTGCTGCTGCTGCTTTAACGCTGTGTTCATCTCTCTGTCCATGCAGCTATGCGGTGACTGTGCAGGAGTCTTACGCTCATCCGTTTGACCAGGTCTACTACACCCGCTGCACCGACATCCTCAACTGGTTCAAGTGCACCAGACACAGGTACGGACAGCGTCCCGCTTCCCACGCTACAACAGGTCACTTCACGTTACAGGTGATGCTGCAGTGTCGAGGTCAGGATGCTGCTGGGTGGTCTGACATTCAAGTTCAGGTCTGAAGTTCAAGTTCAGGTCTGATGTTTGGGTTCAGGTCTGATGTTTGGGTTCAGGTCTGAAGTTAGGGTTCAGGTCTGATGTTAGGGTTCAGGTCTGATGTTTGGGTTCAGGTCTGATGTCCGGGTTCAGGTCTGATGTCCGGGTTCAGGTCTGATGTTTGGGTTCAGGTCTGATGTTTGGGTTCAGGTCTGATGTTTGGATTCAGGTCTGATGTTTGGGTTCAGGTCTGATGTTAGGGTTCATGTCTGATGTTTGGGTTCAGGTCTGATGTTTGGATTCAGGTCTGATGTTTGGGTTCAGGTCTGAAGTTAGGGTTCAGGTCTGATGTTAGGGTTCAGGTCTGATGTCTGGGTTCAGGTCTGATGTTCGGGTTCAGGTCTGATGTTAGGGTTCAGGTCTGATGTTTGGGTTCAGGTCTGATGTTAGGGTTCAGGTCTGATGTCCGGGTTCAGGTCTGATGTTTGGGTTCAGGTCTGATGTTAGGGTTCAGGTCTGATGTTTGGGTTCAGGTCTGATGTCTGGGTTCAGGTCTGATGTTCGGGTTCAGGTCTGATGTTAGGGTTCAGATCTGATGTCCGGGTTCAGGTCTGATGTTTGGGTTCAGGTCTGATGTTCGGGTTCAGGTCTGATGTTAGGGTTCAGGTCTGATGTCTGGGTTCAGGTCTGATGTTTGGGTTCAGGTCTGATGTTTGGGTTCAGGTCTGATGTTAGGGTTCAGGTCTGAAGTTAGGGTTCAGGTCTGATGTTAGGGTTCAGGTCTGATGTTCGGGTTCAGGTCTGATGTTAGGGTTCAGGTCTGAAGTTAGGGTTCAGGTCTGATGTTCGGGTTCAGGTCTGATGTTAGGGTTCAGGTCTGATGTTTGGGTTCAGGTCTGAAGTTTGGGTTCAGGTCTGATGTTGGGGTTCAGGTCTGATGTTGGGGTTCAGGTCTGATGTTAGGGTTCAGGTCTGATGTTCAGACAGTATATAGGTTGTTGTATATGTTGTTGAGGATCAGTCAAACCTTCCTTCAGCTCTTCCTGATGTGGTGTCTCTGTAGCAGCTTTAATGACTCCATTAAGCTTTATAGCTCCAGTCCAGCTCCTCCAGCTCCGAGCTGCGTCATTGATCTTAAACTGAAATGTCAGAAAACACCGTCGTCCTTGAGAGTGGGGGAAACTGCCCGAGACGTTCAAGTGCCGCTCGTTACTCAGAGGTTGATTTGGTGTGAACGCGTTTTCCAAACCATATGTTCAAACCATATAAGCTGCCTGTGAATGACAGGGTTTGTTTATGAGGTGAATGTTTTAAACGCATCAGAATCTTCAGTGACCTTAATGTAAAGTTTGTCACACACACACACACACACACACACAGACACACACACACACACACATATAAAGGCTCATTCTGACTGTACATAAACACATGGTGTTGAGTTCAGGTGGTTACACACTCATGAAAATGTTCTGAATGTTGCATCGTGTTTCTTTCTGTAGATCTGACGTCACTGTGACACTGATACATTCTCTCGCTCTGTCTGTCTGTGTGTGTGTGTGTGTGTGTGTGTGTGTGTGTGTGTGTGTGTGTGTGTGTGTGTGTGTGGCATACAGGATCAGCTATAAGACGGCCTACAGGAGAGGTGTGAGGACCATGTACAGGCGGCGCTCTCAGTGCTGCCCGGGTTTCTACGAGAGCGGAGACCTGTGTGTGCGTAAGTGTTGACTCCTCCCCCTCACCGCCATCAGCTCAGAGTGTAAGAGAATCAAACTGCGGGTGGCGGTGCTGGTCTGTGACGGAGCCTGTGTAAAACCAGGCCAGGTCACATGTTGCCATCAGGACAGTGGCCTGTCGTTAAAGACCTGCTCTCTGAGGTGATGGAAGAGGAAAAGAAAAAAAAACAACAAATGAGAATCAGATGGCAACAGAGGATGTTTCTGTCGTTTGTGTGGAAAACAAAAGTCTCTTAACGCCTCTGACGTCAGTCAAGCACAAACATCTGCACTCCGCCTGCGTCTTATCGCTGCGGCTCGTTCTTCTCGTTCTTCATGCCGCCTTTCACAGTTCAGTCCATCGTCGTATGATGAGGAGCGGGTTAGAAGTTATTTTCCTGTTACCTGTTGTTGCAAAAAGCTTTAGCTCTGTTTGTTGACTGATGTTAGAAACAGACTTCTCAGTGACGGAACAGTAGAGCAGCGCCATCAGCAGCTGATTGGACGACTGTAAATCATGACCAGTGTTACATTGTCACATGGTTCGGGGTTAAAACTGTCTGACATCATGCACCAGTTTCTGTTTGACTTTGTTTTCTCTTTGTTTGTTAGACGCACAAATGAACAGAGACACTAGAACCGGTCAATAACGTTAATTCAGAACGATCAATCGCGTGACTGTGGCTCCGCCCCTCTACCCCCCACCCCACCACACACACGCACACACACGCACACACATATCAGTTTTAGTTTTTGAGTCTTGTTGTGTTGCTGCTACAGTCACACACTGATGTCCTGCTGCACATGAAGCAGAGCTGCTAACAGCAGCGCTGTCGAGCGTCTCCTCGAGCGTCTCCTCGAGCGTCTCCTCGAGCGTCTCCTCGAGCGTCTCCTCAAGCGTCTCCTCGAGCGTCTCCTCGAGCGAGACTCTGTCACACTGACAGGATGTTGTATGTGCAGCCATGAAAGTGAAGAAGAAGAAAGATGTGTTAGTGTAAAGGACGGCTCTGGGACAGATGCGTCCTCACAGAGGGAGGACAGATGTTGTCTCACTACACTCACGTTCAGTCAGCTGCTGGTGAAAACTGCTGCGTCTTTATCTGGGGCTGATAAACCCTCATGGATCCAGCTCCAGAAATCAATTCTCCACTCTAGATGGTAAATTCTATACAGCAGCCTTTTCTTATTGTACAGGGGAGGTGAATGGGGTTTTTTTGTGTGTGTGTGTGTGTGGGGGGAGTAAAGAGCGAGTGAATTGTGTGTCTTCATTCAACATCTACTTGTAAACAACTGTATTCGATTCCCCTGAGGGACACAGACAAACTGCTTTGTGTGGCACCGTGCTCTGATTGGCTGAGGAGTGCGAGCGGCGGCTGACTGGTTCACTGATGCTAACTGATGCTAACGTCCTCAGACAGGTCTTTTGTGGCGTTATCCGCACGACGTGTCCTAAATGAATGGTTTCATGCTGCCCGGCGGGGGCGGGGGTGGGGGTGGGGGGCTCGTGGTGGTGGGGGGGGGCTCATGGTGTTTCCAGCAGCAGGACGTGGGTGATGTTTCCTGTCTCGTGCAGATCAGCTGATGTTCTGATGGAGGAGTCCTCTGTTCACCTGAGGACAGGTTGTGATTTCTCCCTCAGTCATCGTCTGTCTCTTTATCCTGGACGTCGCCTGTCTGGCTGTGACCTCGTCACCCACTAGCCTGCCCTTTGACCTTTGCTCCCTCCCCCCACAGTGTAGATGACGTCCGCCTGTCACTGCAGCTGCAGTGGGATGTCAGATCATCAAATCGTCTTATTCCGTCAGTAGGTTTCTCTGTAAGATGTGAAGTCATGGATGGAGAAGATCAGTATCTGTTTATTTGATTCAGCAGTCAGAGTTGGTTGGAAATCATCGAGACTGAGTCGATTATTTCTGCCGTTTGTTCTTCTCCCCCCTCAGAAAGTCTTCTGAAACACAGTTAGTCATAAAATCATTAAGAAGAATGTAGTGGGGATGGAGAAGAAGCTCGTTATACGCGTCCAGATGAAAAATGCTAATTGGTGCCAAATGATGTGATTTTTTTTTTCCCCCTCTGAAACTCTGAGCTGTTTATCTGAAGGGAGAAGATCAAACTGCTGCTGCTAGATGATGATGATGATGATGATGATGAATGAATGTCCCTGACCTCAGCTCGTTATTTTCTGTCTCGCGCTGGTGACGGTTTCAACATTAAATTATAATCATGATGTAGAAATGACAGAATCTCACCCAGTGACCTAACGTTGACCTGTAGAACTATCGCCCGTGTATCGTTCAGAGATCACGATCTTCTTCATGAGTTAAGATCCACATTAGCGCCTGACCACACAGAGCAGCTATCCGCTCATCCTGGTTAAGAAGTGAAGTAGGGAGCCCCCCGGTGGAAGTCGTTATCAGCCCCGTCGTCAGTCAGGTGTCCAACACCGCTCTCGTCGCTCTTACATCAGCTCTCCTCCTTCCATCAGCAGCAGATCAGGAGCTTCAAGGACGCCGGCGCCTGCTTCAGCACGCTGAGACAATAGCTGGAATTAGATAGTGATTATTTCATTTGATATCTGTGAATCTCGCTGCGGCGGTGGCGGCTGCTGATGTAATCCTCCTTGTAGGCGCAGGATGAAAGGATGAGGAGGCCGTTTAATGATTTATCAGCTCTCCTTCTGGATTCAAACAGCTCCCGTCTCTGGCTCTTATTAAATCTGGCTGCGTTTTAAAGCTCTTTACCTCTTTGTCTCTGTCGGACTGAGCTGGACACAGTCACAGTCCCGACAGGACGTTTCACAAGACGCCTGAACGGCCAATTAACACGAGCGACGCACAGAGACAATGTCTTTGTCACGTTTACAGACCGTTGAACCCCATTATAGTAAAAATAAACAAACAGAAATGACTGCTTTAATCAGATTCTTTCATTAAGCTATGTAACGTGCTCTGATCTCAGGTTTCAGACAGGTGTGATACAGGTGTGATACAGGTGTGACACAGGTGTGATACTGGTGTGATACAGGTGTGATACTGGTGTGACACAGGTGTGATACAGGTGTGATACAGGTGTGCTCGAGCGTCTCCTCGAGCGTCTCCTCGAGCGTCTCCTCGAGCGTCTCCTCGAGCGTCTCCTCGAGCGTCTCCTCGAGCGTCTCCTCGAGCGAGACTCTGTCACACTGACAGGATGTTGTATGTGCAGCCATGAAAGTGAAGAAGAAGAAAGATGTGTTAGTGTAAAGGACGGCTCTGGGACAGATGCGTCCTCACAGAGGGAGGACAGATGTTGTCTCACTACACTCACGTTCAGTCAGCTGCTGGTGAAAACTGCTGCGTCTTTATCTGGGGCTGATAAACCCTCATGGATCCAGCTCCAGAAATCAATTCTCCACTCTAGATGGTAAATTCTATACAGCAGCCTTTTCTTATTGTACAGGGGAGGTGAATGGGGTTTTTTTGTGTGTGTGTGTGTGGGGGGGGGGGAGTAAAGAGCGAGTGAATTGTGTGTCTTCATTCAACATCTACTTGTAAACAACTGTATTCGATTCCCCTGAGGGACACAGACAAACTGCTTTGTGTGGCACCGTGCTCTGATTGGCTGAGGAGTGCGAGCGGCGGCTGACTGGTTCACTGATGCTAACTGATGCTAACGTCCTCAGACAGGTCTTTTGTGGCGTTATCCGCACGACGTGTCCTAAATGAATGGTTTCATGCTGCCCGGCGGGGGCGGGGGTGGGGGTGGGGGGCTCGTGGTGGTGGGGGGGGGCTCATGGTGTTTCCAGCAGCAGGACGTGGGTGATGTTTCCTGTCTGGTGCAGATCAGCTGATGTTCTGATGGAGGAGTCCTCTTTTCACCTGAGGACAGGTTGTGATTTCTCCCTCAGTCATCGTCTTTCTCTTTATCCTGGACGTCGCCTGTCTGGCTGTGACCTCGTCACCCACCAGCCTGCCCTTTGACCTTTGCTCCCTCCCCCCACAGTGTAGATGACGTCCGCCTGTCACTGCAGCTGCAGTGGGATGTCAGATCATCAGATCGTCTTATTCAGTCAGTAGGTTTCTCTGTAAGATGTAAAGTCATGGATGGAGAAGATCAGATCATAATATCAGTTATTTCATTCAGCAGTCAGAGTTGGTTGGAAATCATGGAGACTGAGTCGATTATTTCTGCCGTTTGTTCTTCTCCCCCCTCAGAAAGTCTTCTGAAACACAGTTCGTCATAAAATCATTAAGAAGAATGTAGTGGGGATGGAGAAGAAGCTCGTTATACGCGTCCAGATGAAAAATGCTAATTGGTGCCAAATGATGTGATTTTTTCCCCCCCCCCTCTGAAAGTCTGAGCTGTTTATCTGAAGGGAGAAGATCAAACTGCTGCTGCTAGATGATGATGATGATGATGATGATGAATGAATGTCCCTGACCTCAGCTCGTTATTTTCTGTCTCGCGCTGGTGACGGTTTCAACATTAAATTATAATCATGAGGTAGAAATGACAGAATCTCACCCAGTGACCTAACGTTGACCTGTAGAACTATCGCCCGTGTATCGTTCAGAGATCACCATCTTCTTCATGAGTTCAAATCCACATTGGCGTCTGACCACACAGAGCAGCTATCCGCTCATCCTGGTTAAGAAGTGAAGTAGGGAGCCCCCCGGTGGGAGTCGTTATCAGCCCCGTCGTCAGTCAGGTGTCCGTCACCGCTCTCGTCGCTCTTACATCAGCTCTCCTCCTTCCATCAGCAGCAGATCAGGAGCTTCAAGGACGCTGGCGCCTGCTTCAGCACGCTGAGACAATAGCTGGAATTAGATAGTGATTATTTCATTTGATATCTGTGAATCTCGCTGTGGCGGTGGCGGCTGCTGATGTAATCCTCCCTGTAGGCGCAGGATGAAAGGATGAGGAGGCCGTTTAATGATTTATCAGCTCTCCTTCTGGATTCAAACAGCTCCCGTCTCTGGCTCTTATTAAATCTGGCTGCGTTTTAAAGCTCTTTACCTCGTTGTCTCTGTCGGACTGAGCTGGACACAGTCACAGTCCCGACAGGACGTTTCACAAGACGCCTGAACGGCCAATTAAAACTCGCGACGCACAGAGACAATGGCTGTGTCCGAAATCGCCCCCTAACCCCTATATAGTGCACTATATAGTGAGCACGCCATTTTGTAGTGGTGTCTGAAACCTTAGGGATCACAGCATGTCCACTATATAGTGCACTCAATGTATCCCACAATTCCCCGCGAAATGTAGTGAACATCCGATGGTCACTAACAGGACCAAGATATCCCATCATGCATTGCCAGAAATTCTCTGGGCTGCGCGGAAGTGAAAATAGCGGACGGACGGGAGGGAAATATACATAAATATTATAAAATATAACAAAATACGACAATAAAAAGTACAGGAAAGTAATCAAAAGCCTCTAATTTAATAAAAATCCAGTGGTAAACAAACAAGTATTTTGTGAGACGACAATAATGTGGTACGTTTTAATTGTGCGACAGTGATGACGTAATTACCGGCGCTGAGAGTAGTGTCCGAAATATGTATCTGTTGAGCTCACTATATAGTCCACTACATTTATTTCCCCTATGTAGGGAGTAGGGAGTAGGGATTGAGGCAGTAGGGAGTAGGGAGTAGGGGTTAGGGGGCGATTTCGGACACAGCCAGTGTCTTTGTACGTTTGCAGACCGTTGAACCCCATTATAGTAAAAATAAACAAACAGAAATGACTGCTTTAATCAGATTCTTTCATTAAGCCATGTAATGTGCTCTGATCTCAGGTTTCAGACAGGTGTGATACAGGTGTGATACCGGTGTGATACAGGTGTGATACAGGTGTGTGGCCCCAGCGTGCTCGTCTAATGTTGGTCACAGTGTAGTCAGGGAGTTTTCATTTATGCCCAGACACATGAACAATTAGAGGGAACATGGGGGGGTCACCTTCATCAGATCCTGTTGCAGTGTAGTGACGATCCAAGACTATTCTTGTTGTTATAATAAGTCTTGTTGTTGTTGTTGTTGTAGTTGTTGTTGGTGAGGATCCTGTGTGCGTGAACTAGCAGGTGTGGTTCCAGCTGAAACGTCCTGCTGGTTTGTGATTGTGTCTCAGCAGAGGACAAACAGCTGTTCAGTGTCTCTCCTCCTCCTCCTCTTCATCTCCTCCTCCTCCTCTTCATCTCCTCCTCCACAGTATAAATCTTCAGCCGGTGTCCAGAGCCAAGTGAATGTGGCTAAAAGGATTCTTGTCCTAATGCGGGGGGAGGGTCGGGGGGGGGGGGGGGGAATCAAAGCTGTAAAATGTTAACACACCTCCACTATAAATTTAGAGAGCGCGGCCCAGTGGCTAAAACACCACACAGCCCATAAAGCTGAGGAAACTGCTGCTTCCTCCCTCAGCTTCTCACCGCGCTCGTTTAAACAACAGCTTCTCCATCTGTCTCAAGTAAAGGAGCAGGTCGTCTATTAACGGCTACACAGAATCACGCTGTCACTGCGTTTTTATCTTTTTCTCCTGTTCAGTGCAGCAGATCAGACAGAACAGAACGAGAATCATTTCCATAAACAACAGGAATAACCTCAGAGTCTGACGCCGGCACGTGAATAACCAGAATGTCCGACCTTTAACCTTTAACCTCGGACACCTGCTGCGGCGGTGGTTGATCTGGGTGTCGGTGGGGTGGAGGAGTTGTGTATCTGTTGTGTATCTGCAGACAGGACTGCAAAATACAACAACAACAAAAAAACAACATGTCCATTGTCCAGTCTTTCACAAAGTAGCAGAACATCAGTCTGAGATTCCAGCTGTTTCAGTAAACAGAATGTTCTCGTGGTCAAAGACTCAAAGAGAAAACAGCTCGACTCGAAGCTAAAGGTCTTTCAGGAGCTGGAGAACATCAGCCTGACTCCTCTCAGCTGCTCCGCTGTTTCAGTCGTTTCTGCTTTGACACGTTAATATTCCACAGATGTGTCCTTCAGGTACAAGCCGTGACTCACTGTTGGCGTTAAGAGCGTCGGCTGGGTTCACACAGGGTGAGAAGGTCAGATCCAGCCTCTGTTTATCAGCCGCGTTCAGCTCTCTGATAAAACGGACCGGACTGATCCAGCATATTTCATTATGACTCGACCTTACAGCCGAGTCCTGTCCAGCTCTATCTGGAGGCTCGGAACAAACGAGTCCGTCATCAGCATCAGAAACGATGCCGTGTCTCACTCTGTCATTATCGGTTAGGCCAGTGGAGGCGCTGTGAGGTAAGATGCACACAGAGAGTAATCAACAGGTATCAGATGAGAGTCGCCTCAGGCACAGGTTTCATCTGCAGTGAATCTGAAGACGTCGCCGACTTCACAGAGTCACATGATCCTTTAAAGCCAAACATCAGACTGACTTTAATCATACAAACTACACATACAAATACAAACTCCTCTTTCACCCCCACTCATTGTTAGAATGGCATCATAACCAAGCAGCCTGAGCGTCCTCTCAGCTTCTACACTCTGCAGGGAAAATAAGTCACACAGTGTGTGTGCGTGTGTGTGTGTGTGTGTGTGTGTGTGTGTGTGTGTAACGGTCATAGTAATCCGATGTGTCCTCTTGTCTCTCTTCCAGCGCTGTGCACTGAAGACTGTGTCCACGGACGCTGTGTCTCTCCTGATACCTGCCAGTGTGAGCCCGGCTGGGGAGGACTGGACTGCTCCAGCGGTGAGTCACTTCATCTCGCTGCCTCAGCGGTTTTTTTAAAGATGTGTGTGCGTGTGTGTGCGTCACGTTGTCTTGTTAAATGCTGGTGGAGTGTGACGGTAACAGTGTGATCACCAGATGTTTGAGAGTGAAGGCTCAGGTGTATCCTGTTCTGAAGGCCACAGGGTTTCAGGTTTATTCCATATCAATGAAACAAACCGCTCTTTGCATCAGTCACATGATGTTCGACAGACGAATGGAAAACCTGGAGGAGAATATGTTCTTCTAAACCTGCCGTGTTGGCTGAGAAGTTTGTCATCTGCTCAGGAGCTGTGGAGCGGTGGGGTTTGAATCATCTTTCCTGTGGTTTGATGAGTCGTGTTTTATTTAACGCTCGCTCTCCCCTGATTGGACGGAGGCAGTGAGTCCTGCGCTCTGTGACACTGTTGTTTCTCCTGTGGAACTGCAGCGCGGGGTGAGAGCAGCCAGTTGGATGTGCAGATAGTAGAACAGTTGATTGGTTAACGACACCTGCAGCTCGTTTACTCGCAGTGTGAAAGTGGTCTGAAGGAGCTGAGTGGTTCTTCTCACCATCAGCTGTTATTCTGTTTGCAAACATGGTTTGTTCACGTTCAGCTTGATGAGCCTCAGCACACAGACAAACAGTGAGATGGACCTGTTGATGGAGCAGAGATTATTATCATCATTATTATTATCATCAGCATTCAAGTATTAAAATTTAATATCTGAAATGATCAGTATCAGTTTTTGCTTTTTTTTATTGACACAACGTTTACACAACGTGCAAATATTATACATCAAACTCTCCAGCTACTTCTCCTCTCACTCAACATCTCAAAGCATGAGAGATGTGATGTGTAGTTTTAGAGAAATTTTTGTTTTGTTTTGTTTACTTTTGTTTGTTTACCTGAAATGATTTGGTTTTTGGGGCGGGCCACATATATCGGTATCGCTTGATATCGGTATCGCTTGATATCGGTATCGCAAATTAATAGGTGGACAATATCGATATATCGTATATCAGTAAAAAAGCCAATATCGAACATCCCTAATTATTCTTATTCCACCAGCTGAGTTCAGCAGCTAATTCCAAACCTCGTTGTCATGTTTAATGGCAGGTTTCACTGTAAAGAATCAATGAATCTAATTTCACCTGTACCAGGTAAAACAAACTCCTGAGGACAAGCGGAGACGCCCGCTGCTCTGTCCTCTGTCTCTGCGGCTCTGTGATGAACAGATTAGCTGTAAAGTGTGTGAGAGCTGCGTGAGGAGAAATAATCGCCGGCTCGGGGAGAGGACGTCAAAGGATCAAGGAGGAGAAGCAGTAAAGGCACATTGCGATGAAAATGATGATGTGAAAACGATAATGATGAAGAGAGAGAGAGAGATTATCCAGAGCAGAGGACGAGATAAGATGAGAGAACCCTGCAAAGAGGAGTTCAAGCAAGTTGCCAGGTCAGCGTTTTCTGAAGTGCATGGTTTGATCAGCAGTGATGAATGAATTTCAGAGGTGTAAAATCATGTAAACAGACTCGACTCAGGACAGAGAATGAGATAAAAATAATCACATGGCTGTACAAACAAGGACATGTGATCATGTATCAGTGTGTGAAAAAACCCAAGCTGTCAGTCAGCGATCCATTTGTTGTCATGGATACAGGCGATGCCCAGACAGACAGACAGACAGACAGACAGACAGACAGACATGCTGCTCCACCGCGGTGCAGCTCAGTAACTCAGCCACTGCGTCTGATTTCGTCCCTGATGCCCAGCGATGACTCACAGCTGTATTCATCAGGAGATGTTGCGTTGGTTGTGTGAAGGCTGTGGTTGGAGCAGGTCAGGAGTCTCAGTATTTTAACCCCTGGTGACAACAAGACTTTTCAGTATCACATTATTTGCTGGGTTGTTTTTGTTTCATTCAGAGATTTGACACTGTTGTGTGAAAATACAAGAATAACGTCAGCAGAACAGATGGAAAAAAACGTGTTTGTCGAGAGTTTCCTCGGGTCAGTGGAGGCAGTGCGTCTCGGCGTGTGTTTAGGCGTGCGTCTTGGCGTGCGTCTCGGCGTACGTCTTGGCGTGTGTTTAGGCGTGCGTCTCGGCGTGCGTCCTGTTGGACCTGTTAGCTCTGCAGACTGGACGCGGTTGTCTGTGAGGTGTAGAAGTCGGCGTTGGCTGAACGCCTCTCATTAATATTTTAGGTGCGTGTGAATAAACGAGGCGAGTCTCACAGGTTTATCTGTAATGATCAACTCGTAGTGTGAGTGTAGTGTGGAGCCGTCTCACTCTCCATCTCACCGTTCTTCTGCTTCACTCCTTCTTTGTCATGACCTCTGTCCATCTGACCTTTTGACCTTAACGCATCGGTCGCTCAGCATCATATAAAAGCCATTACCTGAGCTCTGTGGCAGCAGATGACTCTGAACCCTCTGTTCTTCATTAACGTCAGCTTCATTAGGCAGCTAATACCTGGTCCCCGTGTGAAGGGGGGGGGGGGTTGGGGTGAGGTGGGTGATCGTGCAGGGTCAGTAGCCATTAGCTCGTCTGTCCACTGGGACCTGTTCTGCTCAGTACCAGCATTTTATGACAAGCTGCATCTATCATCACCCACCAAAGGGGGCGTGATGACGAGTACGAAGCTGAGCGTCATGACAGATCAATAGTGCGTGCGTGCGTGCGTGCGTGCGTGTGTGTGTGTGCGTGCGTGCATGTGATGAGGGGGTGGTACACACCTGTCGTAGTTGTCCCTGTTGTTACTCTATGGCTTGTTATAATGCAGTGATCTCACACACACACTGCTGCTGCATGGAGGGATGGAGACAGTGTGTGTGTCCTCAGTGATAAAACTGCCACAGCCTACAGGGACAATGATTGACCTGCTTCATACACACACACACACACACACACACACACACACACAGACACACAGTGCACTGACGTGTTGACTTGCCCCACAGCCAGGTCCAGTTCACGGCTCCAGCCCCTTGTGTTTGGTTGAAATTAATTAACCAACAAACTTCATCATCAGATTTGTGACAGCTGCTGAGAGCAGAGCAGCTGCTGTGCGTTCACCTCCTCTAACAGTCCAGTGTCGTTTTCGTTTTTTTGTTTGAGGTTTATCTGTAATGATCAACTCGTAGTGTGAGTGTAGTGTGGAGCCGTCTCACTCTCCATCTCACTGTTCTTCTGCTTCACTCCTTCTTTGTCATGACCTCTGTCCATCTGACCTTTTGACCTTAACGCATCGTTCGCTCAGCATGGTATAAAAGCCATTACCTGAGCTCTGTGTGGCAGCAGATGACTCTGAACCCTCTGTTCTTCATTAACGTCAGCTTCATTAGGCAGCTAATACCTGGTCCCCGTATGAACGGGGGGTGGGGGGGGGGTTGGGGTGAGGGGGGTGATCGTGCAGGGTCAGTAGCCATTAGCTCGTCTGTCCACCGGGACCTGTCCTGCTCAGTACCAGCATTTTATGACAAGCTGCATCTATCATCACCCACCAAAGGGGGCGTGATGACGAGTACGAAGCTGAGCGTCATGACAGATCAATAGTGCGTGCGTGCGTGCGTGCGTGCGTGCGTGCGTGTGTGTGTGTGCGTGCGTGCATGTGATGAGGGGGTGGTACACACCTGTCGTAGTTGTCCCTGTTGTTACTCTATGGCTTGTTATAATGCAGTGATCTCACACACACACTGCTGCTGCATGGAGGGATGGAGACAGTGTGTGTGTCCTCAGTGATAAAACTGCCACAGCCTACAGGGACAATGATTGACCTGCTTCATACACACACACACACACACACACACACACACACACAGACACACAGTGCACTGACGTGTTGACTTGCCCCACAGCCAGGTCCAGTTCACGGCTCCAGCCCCTTGTGTTTGGTTGAAATTAATTAACCAACAAACTTCATCATCAGATTTGTGACAGCTGCTGAGAGCAGAGCAGCTGCTGTGCGTTCACCTCCTCTAACAGTCCAGTGTCGTTTTTGTTTTTTTGTTTGACACATTACAAAGAGCAACACAAAGACAAAAACTTGTTAAATAAAGACATTGGTTGTTTTTTTTTTTTTTTTTAATTAGACAAAACATTCCAGCTGAGTGAACTGACAGTGAAATGCATTTTGGGTAAAATCAGAACGCGCCTGACGTCATTAAGTTAAACGTGTGTGTAAACGCATCACAGACTCAGTGAGGATGAGTCTTGATCCCAGCTCTCAGCTGTCTCATCCAGCTTCTTTATGTCATCAGGTAACGACGGCAAATCAAACATTTACACCTGTACACACATCTGCACAGAATCAATAATAAACACACGCCACTAATTAGCCTGGAACTCGTTAACTCGTTAACTCCTTGACATTAACAGCAGGTGTAACCTGTAGAACGTCACTGTTTAGTCGACTGGAGTTTGAACAGTGTGTTTTTTTTGTTTTTGTTTTTGCTGTTCACAAAAAGGAGAAAATGAGCCACTCAGTTTCAGTCAGCTGTGTTTCTCCTGTGTGTGTGTGTGTGTGTGTGTGTGTGTGTGTGTGTGTGTGTGTGTGTGTCTCACCTCCGAAACCTTTTCATGACACATTTTTACTCATTCTCATCTTAATGCCAAACCTCAGGTGCACAGCCACTGCCCACCTGCCCCTGACCCCTGACCTCACCTCACCTCTGTTTTTATCACCATGCTAACAGTTGCCAATTAGTATTGTTTGTGATGTCGTTCGTCGTCAGGTGTGTTGTTGTTGTTGTTGTTGTTGTTGTTGTTGTTGTTGTTGTTGGCAGTCAGTTGCTCTGACTCACTGAACAAACACGGAATGTCTCATTGTGTGCAGCAAACCTGTACAGACAGTGTTGTTACCCCCTATAAGACACACACACACACACACACACACACACACACGCACACACACACACACACACACACACACGTAAACTGCTCTGCATTAGGGTTTACATGTTTGTATGTTAACAAACGGACAGGATGTAATGTGACATCATGTGAGCGGTGTGACTTGTTGGGAGGTTTAAAGCGGCACTATGTAACAACAGCGCCCCCTACAGCTGCAGGCGGTTATTAGTCCTGGTGGGGTCCGTTGACTCACCTCGTCAAACCTGACCTGCTGATGTCTGTTTGCGATGATGTGACCTCCACACATCCTAACGTCAGCAGCAGTGTGGAACTCGCTGGTTCTGAACGTGACCATCAGATCAGATCGTTATAAAGTTCAACCACAGGCGGCTCGTTTCTCTCCTGTGAGTCGTTCCTCCATCAAGATGATTCTTAGTCTCTTACTTTAAATGAGAAAAACAGGTCATTGTCTTTTGGCTCAGTGGGATGAAGAAGGGAAACACCGTCGGCCTGGGGGTGGGAGTGGTGGGGGTTGGGAGTGGGGGGGGGTAATGATCCAGCCTCTGACTGACTCTGGCCCAGTGGCGCCATCAGCTGTCTGACGTGTCCTGTCCATCAGTCAGTGTGTTGGTGGGAGGACAGCGAGCTGCCATGAGCCATTAGACCTGAACTCAGATTAATGCCCCGTGTTTGCATAAAACCAGATCGTTAAACTACCATCACCTCACGACAACACACACACACACACACGCACACACACACACACACACACACACAGGCACATCCCTCCACAGCCAGGCGGTGTGAAGGACGTTAATAACAGCAGTTATTTAGTCAGTGAAACTCTTGGCTCGTTACAGTGGGTTTCGCTCGAGGTCTTAAAATGACTGTTTGTAGCATTGATTAACTCACTGTTTACTTTCCCGTCTTATTATCTGGACATGAAAATGGCCCCATTAAAGGGAAAGTTGGTCCATCACACACACACGCACGCACACACACACACACACACACACACACACAGAGGAATGTGTCCGTGTGACAGTAAACTGACGCTTTCTTCCACGTCTGTGAGCAGTAAACTGTGTCATCCATCTGGCCTGTGCTCCATCACCGCCCCCCCATCGACCCACGGCCCCCACAGCCTGAGATATGCTGCCGCTAATTACAGTTATTAATTGAAAACAGGAAATCAATGGCTCTGAATTATACACGAGCGTCCATGTTTGTGCTGTATATGGGTCAGTTGTGTTTGTCTGACCTATGAGCTGCAGGCAGAGTCCAGAGTGAGCTGTGAGCTGTGAGCTGTTTGTTTCAGAGAAACGGCTCCTTCTGGAAAACGCTGTTACTCGTTAGTCGGGGGCGGAGCAGGTCGTCTGTCCGACAGCCCGCTGATGAAAAGACTTTTACTAAAGTGGCGGGTTGCCGGGGAAAACATGGACTCTATTGGAAATATAAATGAACTGTAGTTGTGAGTCCTGACTGTAAACGTTCCAGAGGCACCGCTTGTCCCCTGCGTTGACCTCTGTCATGACCCCGTGGGACGCTGAGTGAAGAAACTGTGATTTTCTTACACTGAACCGACAGGAATCATTTGCAGTTTTTTTTCCCCCTATATAGATTAAAGGTATTTATCTCATCCAGTCAGTACAGTCGTCATATTCCCGCTCAGGAATCTCCTCCATGGCTGCTCAGCGCCTCCCTTCCTTCTGCTGCACAGGAAGTTATTGTCTTGGTTTTGTGTGGAGGCAAAAGTCGCCGTTTGTTGGGAATAAATTTACGAGAGACGTATTTAATAAGAGATTATATTGAGCCGGCGCCTGCGGTAAATGCAAAACACTGGAGCGGCGAGCGCTTATCACCAGAGGTGTCATCGGAGTCATGAAAAACAAGTGGTCCACAGATTGCTTCTCCCCGAGCCGCCACACATCCTGCTCCTTTTCTCCATCCGCTGACAACGCCGCTGCTGAGTTTAAAACAAACGACCTGAGCGTGAGGCTGTGTGTGTGTGTGTGTGTGTGCGTGTGTGTGTGTGGCTCGTGCCCAGCAGCAGTGCGGCGGCTGAGGGTGAGCGTCCATCGGCCGTCAGCTGCATGGATCACAGCATCTTGACGTGATGAAATCTTAAACTCGGTGACAGACAGAAACCATTCATTATCATTACTGCTGCTGTTGTTGCCTTTTAAAGAATGAATCATCATCATCCTCTCTGCCGTTATCAATGCATCATCAGTTTTTATTATTCATGGTCTATAGATCAGGTATAAACATCCAGAAGGATATTGACTGTGTTGAAATCGCTTTATTCCTTTCTTTCAGTGTTTGATAACAATTCACTGGTAAATGTTGACGTATGTTAATAAATACTCGGGTACTGAGTATACTGAGATACTTTACCACATACTCATCTGTCCGCACTGATAATTGATGCTGTTTTGTTCCTGATGCTCAGTGGCGCCCGCTACGTCTCGGGTTTTGAATGAACGACGTATTTCGATGTGAAGTATGATTTCCTGTTTCCTGTGGAGCGGATGAGTCATGAATCCTCACAGGATTCAGACCCGGGTTCACGTGTTGTTTAGTTACAGACCTTTGTCTTGGTGAAGCAGCCTGATTCCACGCACACAGACAAAGCTGGTGTTATTTTACTGGCCAGAGGGAAACGATGATTCATGGCATAAATAAATCATTTATCAAGCATTAATAGATCCATTAGTCAGGATGTGTAACTTCTCTTCAGCTTAATTGATTCTATTTA
>JAFBJQ010000155.1:215831-225831 GCA_016785345.1 Trinectes maculatus
ATAAATGTTTCTATTAATGTGGTTTTCAGCTGCCTGGATCCAGATGGATTATTGAGCGGTGGTCATAAGGTGCTTTATCCGTCATCATATCTGACTCTTTCTCTGACTCTGACTCTGACTCCGACTCTTTCTCTGACTCCGACTCTTTCTCTGACTCTGACTCTTTCTCCGACTCTGACTCTGACTTCGACTCTTTCTCCGACTCAGACTCCGACTCTGACTCCGACTCTTTCTCCGACTCAGACTCCGACTCTTTCTCTGACTCTGACTCTGACTCTTTCTCTGACTCTGACTCTGACTCTGACTCCGACTCTTTCTCCGACTCCGACTCCGACTCTTTCTCCGACTCTGACTCCGACTCCGACTCCGACTCCGACTCCGACTCTGACTCTGACTCTGACTCTGACTCCGACTCCGACTCTGACTCTGACTCTGACTCTCAGGAGAATAATAGAACAGGGCAGATCTGAAGAAGCTGGTGAAGTAAATACTGTTGAAATCCTGTCAGTAAAAGTCATTAGAGTTCTTTTGGAGAAATGATCTGAAATGAAAGTGCGATGAGTTGGTAACATGTTGGTAACATGATGTAACATCAGTGACGTCAGACCCCACCTGAATCTCTATATCTGTCTCTCTCTCTCTCTCGCTGTCTCTCTGCAGGCTGTGAGCGCGACCTCTGGGGGCCCCACTGCACCAACCGTTGTCAGTGCCAGAACGGCGCCAAGTGTAACCCCATCACCGGAGCCTGCGTCTGCACCGACGGCTTCCAGGGCTGGCGCTGCGAGGAGCCCTGCCACCCCGGTTTGTATGGTAAAGACTGCCTGCTGGAGTGCCAGTGCCTCAACGGCGCCACCTGTCACCATCAGACGGGCGAGTGCCTTTGTGCACCCGGATACACCGGAGCCTTGTGAGTAACGGCTGTTTTCAAAAGGCTCCTTCAGATTCCGATTAAAGACCACTTCACGCCATACAGTAAAGTATACTGCTGCTCACATCTGTCACATCTGTCTGTCTGTCTGTCTGCCTGTCTGTCTGTCTGTCTCCTCCAGCTGTGAGGAGCCGTGTCCTGCAGGAAAACATGGCTCCCTGTGCGAACAGCGCTGTCCCTGTCAGAACGGCGGGACGTGCCATCATGTCACGGGAGAGTGCTCCTGTCCCGCCGGCTGGGTGGTACGACCCGCACTTAAAACCAGCACTTTATGGAAACTTTAATGTTATGCAGTAACATTAAATGTTTACTTAATGTTTAATTTTTGTTGTGCATTTTAATGTGCACTTTGTTGTCATGTTTGTTTGTCATGTGAATGTGATGTCATCTCCTGTCCAGGGCCCCGTGTGCGCACAGCCCTGTCCGTTTGGGTCATTTGGCATCAACTGCTCTCAGGAGTGCACGTGTCGTAACGGCGGGCTGTGCGACCACATCAGTGGTCAGTGTCAGTGCACAGCGGGATACATGGGAGAGAGGTACGTTATGGAAGTGGATATTATTAAACTCTGTCCTGTGGAGACTCTGAGGAAATGAGCTTGTTGCAGCTGTGAATATGAATAAAATGCAAAATATAAGACGACATACTATAAATAACACTATAGATCACATCAACGTAAACATGTGCAGAGATAAATGTTAGTAAACTGAATTGATACATCAGTACAGACGTGAACGTAGTTAACAAATTGTTTATATGATGTGTATTTGTGTTGTGCTGTTACGTAAACATGTAACCAACACAGGTTTTAGGTCATTTGGCCTTGAATGCAGGTCGTATATCAGAGAACTGTGTGTGTGTGTGTGTGTGTGTGCGTCAGGTTTTAATGTGTCACACACTGATTGTGTGTGTGTGTCCGATTTTAAACAAGATGCATGATCAGCTGTTTGGTCTTTATTACCTCATCATCTCAGATGTTGTGTATTATTTACAAAAGACTTGATTCACCCACACACCCTCAACAAACCCCCCCCCCACAAACCCCCCACCCCCACCCTCCGCCCTGTCCATCTGTGCGTCTCTCTCACTCTCCATCGTTATTCTCCATTGAGCCAAATTACCTCCATTTATTTGGCGCCGGACAGGTGAATTAGCCAACATGGAATAATTCCTGGATTGAGTTCCCTCCACTGCGTCCAGCCTCTAATGGAATTAGCCCAGATAAGAGTGTGGAGGAAGGGGGAGTGATTTAAACGTGACACTAAGCATAAGTCCTGGCTGAGCCATTTTAATTGAGTGATTTGTCTATTTCTTAATGGTTTCCACTTGCGTACGTGTTGAGAATGATGCTGAGACTTTGGCATGACTTCAAATCAACTTACACACTTCACACTATTCATTTCATTCCCACTCATTATGATCCATATCAGCACGCTGCGGGCGTTAACCTTCAGCTTCACTCAGGGTCACGGCATAATGTGCCGCCGTTTGACCTTCTGATGGTGCGAGTGCACGTGATGAGGGAGCGAGAGTTGGCTGTGGAGCAGATGGTATCTGCTGTGTAGCAGTGGAGACGTGGGAATGGATCCTTCATCAACATGGAAACTCAAACAAGCTGCATGCATTTACACACACGTCCCGGGTGTTTTACATTCATTTCCTGTTTTATTTTGAAATGTTCACATCAGAGGTATTACTGGTGTCCTGGTTTGACACGTGACCTTTGAACGAGCGATGTAACGATCAGAGAGGTCAACGATCAGCTGGTATCGGGTCAGACTCATGACGGCGCCTCTCTCTGGACACAGATGCCAGGACGAGTGTCCGGTTGGCACCTACGGGCCCCAGTGCGCCCACAAGTGTGACTGTCAGAACGGGGCCAAGTGCTACCACATCAACGGGGCCTGTCTGTGCAACGAGGGCTTCAAGGGCCCCAGCTGTCAGGACCGGTTCTGCCCCAGCGGCCTGTACGGACTCCTGTGTGATAAATACTGCCCCTGCACAGCCGCAAACACACTCAGGTACTGAGCAGGCCTGTGTTACACACACACACGGCACACGTTGTGTTACGACGTGTGTTGCTGAATTCATTCAATCTCAAGTATTTCTGAACCTCTGCTCGACACTGTATCACCACATTGTTACATTCTCGCTCTATGTTTTTATAGCTCTCTCAGGTTATACACACACAGTGTGTGTGTGTGTGTGTGTGTGTGTGTGCATGACAAACAACATGACATTTGAGTTTTTTTCTGCCACGTGCAGCACCTGAACAAAACCTGACCCATTCATGTGTAACCTCCTCGCTGTCTCAGCTGCCACCCTCTGTCGGGGGAGTGCGCCTGCGCCGCCGGATGGACGGGCCTGTACTGCAACGAGACCTGTCCAGCAGGTTACCACGGCGCCGGCTGCAGGGAGCTGTGTGCCTGCGCTAACGGAGCCGACTGTGACGGCACCACCGGGGCGTGTGTCTGTGCACCGGGGTTCATGGTAAGTGCAGGAATCATCTGCCAGTATGATGGTCTGTAAAGACACTGGCTGACGTCAGCTGTTCCATCAGACGCTCAGAACGTCTCCGAGCGCTGGAGTGAAAGTAACTGTAACTGAGTCTGATGTTGAGTCGGCGTGTGGAGATGCTGCACCTTCTCTCTCCAGCCAGCGTGTGGCGCCAACATGTGGAGGCTTCACAGCAGCAGGTGCAGAACTTCCACATGCCGAGGTCCATTTATCAGCTGATGTTGACTCTGCAGCTTCAGCAGCTTCAGTCGCACACTGACACCACCTGTAGACGAGCAACGACAACTGCAGGTGCAGACCCACTCATATAGGTCGGCCTATAGGAGGAGAGCCTGACAGTGTCAGCACAGCGCTCAGGGTGTGTGTGTGTGTGTGTGTGTGTGTGTGTGTGTGTGTGTGTGTGTGTGAACTATGAACTGACTTGATATTTAAGGTTCCTGCGTCAGGATATTTTCATATGCCGAGGTAATTTTAGTCTGTGAATTCCACTTTTGTCCTTTTTGTCCTGTCACAGTTTGAGTTGTGATATTTGAAAAAAATTATATATATACTGTATATATATATATACATATACAGGGGGTCCTCGAGTTACGACGGTCGCGAGTTACGTTGTTTTTGTGGTTACGACACATCAAGAGGGACAAAAAAGGCAATTCACCATAATAAACTCTTATTCTAGCGTGGTGTTATAGCGACATCTGGTGGCACAATGTATGCACAATGGCACAATGAATGTATGGTCCGACTTGCGGCGAAATTCGCTTACGACACATTCTCAGGAACGGATCTCCGTCGTAACTCGAGGACCCCCTGTATTTATATATATATATATATTTTTTTTTTTAATCAAAGTTCCATGTAGCCGTGTGTCTTTAAATGTGTGATGCTCTGACATCCACGAATCCAGAATCCCGTCAACACACAGATGACTCTGATAACAGTAGAAGGAAACATCATGACTGAATCATTGTGTCAGGTGTCGTTCACACCTCTTATTGAATGATACTCATTTCATCATGGTGAAGATACAGAAACGTGACAGGCTCTCGTGTTGTTGTGCGTTCAGGATGATGATTCATCACTGAAGCGTTTTCATTTCACCTGCGTCTGAAGCTTCAGGTGCGTTTGTCTCTGAACATCGCTGAACCTTCTGCCCCTCACTCTCACACCTGGACCCTGAAACACTGTGTGTTTATGCTGATGTGTTCTCGTCACCTCATGACTTCCACATTTTATCTCATCCTGATGATGATTGTGTATCGGTTTCTGAGCTCTGGGCTTGACTTGACAGATGATAAATATCAGGATCGTTCGATCCACACGTGTTTATTCATCCACACGTTGATTTGTTGAGGTGATCATGGTTTCTCCTCCCAGGTCCCACACACCTTATTTATTCATGTCCGTCTCACAGTCCTCCGTCTCCTCCGTCTCCTCCCATCTCCACGTTTGTCTCCCTTTGTGAATCTGATGAACAGCAGTGTACAGGACGCAGGCAGCTTTTATTAGCACAGTGTGAATATCACAACATGCTAACATGCAAACTGTCTGTCTCACTGACCATGTCCTCCATCGACTGGACAGGTGGAGACATCATGTCTCTGTGCCGGGGACAGTGGCCACTCGACTCATGTGGAGTGACCGAGGGCCAAACGTGATTTAATGGTTGCACACAACATTGGTTCCAGTTACATAAATGTGTGTGTTTGTTGTGTCCAGGGAGACGACTGCTCCATCAGCTGTCCCACGGGTCTGTACGGAACCAACTGCACCTCCGCCTGCTCCTGCCACAACCACATCTCCTGCTCGCACGCCGACGGCTCCTGCGTCTGCAGAGAAGGTAAAAAAAAAAAAACCTGCCTCGACCCTCCAGAAATGTTTCCATCCATCTGTTTTCAAATCCCCTTCTACCCTCACGAGACACCACACAGACGCCAGGGGAACAGTACTGTGAACCACCACCTCCACCACCACGACCTCCACCACCATCTCCACCACCATCTCCATGACCTCCACTACCACCTCCACCACCACGACCTCCACCTCCATGACCTCCACCACCATCTCCACCTCCAATACCACCTCCACCATGACCTCCACCACCATCCCCACCTCCACGACGTACACCACCATCTCCACCACCATCTCCACCTCCACGACCTCCACCACCATCTCCACCTCCAATACCACCTCCACCATGACCTCCACCACCATCCCCACCTCCACCTCCACGACCTACACCACCATCTCCACCTCCATGACCTCCACCACCATCTCCACCTCCATGACCTCCACCACCATCTCCACCTCCAATACCACCTCCACCATGACCTCCACCTCCACAACCTACACCACCATCTCCACGACCTCCACCACCATCTCCACCTCCACCATGACCACCACCTCTATCACCACCACGACCTTCACCACCATCTCCCCCGCCAACACCACCACCACCACAACCTTCACGACCTTCACCACCATTTCCACCACCATGACCTCCACCTCCTCCTCCACCGACCCCAAACTTTTTACTGTTTTCTTCTCCTCTTGTTTAATATCGTTCAGTGTCAGCATCTTTAAATATTAATGTGCTGCTGAGGCTCATGGGTAATGTGGGTAATTAAAGTGTTGAGACATCAGAGGAGAGAACAGAACCAGGGGCCTGAGAGGTGTGTGTGCGTGTGCAAGTGTGTGTATGTGACTGTGTGTGTGTGTGTGTGTGTGTGACTGTAGCCTGTTAAGACTTCAGACCGTGTTCCTACAATCTCTCTGATCATCTGCTCAGTCCAGTATCAGTAACACACACATCCTTCCTAACCTCACAACGACAACGGAAATAAAAACACTGCACATGTGACAGAAGATCTGGACTCTCATATGTTTTCATGGATCAGAGAGCAGATGGCAGATGAATGACCGTTAACAAACCGTCTGAAACCCACAGCTCAGTGTGTGAGAGACTCCTCCTCCGCCTCGCTTTAAAACCAATGAATCGTCAAAGAAAACAAAGACCAGTCTAATGACGTTTCAGCATGACCTCTGACCCCCAAAGTCCCTCTGATGATCTGAGTGGTTGCCTTGTTTACAGTCCGTGTCCCCTGATGGAAGATATAACACATACTGTATATCATCCTGTAATGACTCAGACATGTCCCCTCTGTGGACTAACGGTCCGGCTCTGTCCCCGTGTGTCCAGGTTGGCAGGCCGTGGACTGCTCCATTCCCTGCTCCAGTGGTTTCTGGGGACTGAGCTGCAATCAGACGTGTCAGTGTGCCAATGGCGCCGCCTGCGACCCGGTCAACGGAACCTGCAGCTGTTCGGCGGGCTGGAGGGACGAATACTGCGACGCGCCGTGTCCTGTGAGTGCTCGCTATTCGTCTTCGTTTGACCCAGTGGTCAGTCGCTCGCTCAGGCGTCCGATCACTTCTCTGGCTCCGTGAAGACGCGTCCGAGATGTTCTGAGGTCAACGAGCTGATGTGGATGAAGTGTGTGTGTTTTTTCCTGTGGTGTTGTTGTCAGGAGGGGTCGTATGGGCTGGACTGCAGAGAGACATGTGACTGTGTCCACTCTGACGGCTGCGATCCGGTGAGCGGCTGCTGTCGCTGTCTGGCAGGTTGGACAGGTGAGCTGTGAAGCATCAGGAAACAGAACGAGTCCACGAACGAGACACAACAGTGTCAATGTCTTCATGCAGATAAATATCCAGATTAATGAATAAACTGATAATACACTGATAAAAACATCCAGATTAATGAATAAACTGATAATACACTGATACAAATATCCAGATTAATGAATAAACGGATAAATATATTGATAAAAATATCCAGATGAATGAATAAACTGATAATACACTGATAAAAATATCCAGATTAATGAATAAACTGATAATACACTGATAAAAATATCCAGATTAATGAATAAACTGATAATACACTGATACAAATATCCAGATTAATGAATAAACTGATAATACACTGATAAAAACATCCAGATGAATGAATAAACTGATAAATGTATTGATATTTATCAGTTTAATATAATAAATATAATCATAAATATTCAGAGTCGAGTTCAGGCTGAAGTTTGGAGGGAAACGAGTTTGTTGTGGAGAAGTAGAGATTCATGACACGTTTGTGTTCATCTGAAACAATAAAGGTGATTAGTTTTCATCAGGGTGAAATGAAACAATGTGTGTATCAGCCATGAAAAAACACTTTCTCCCTGTAGTTAGAGAAACAACAATAACACAATAACAATAAAAAACAAACAATAACAACACTATATCAAACTGTTTTCATTTCAACAACCGGAAAACAACATGCATCACAAAACCTGCGCCTCTGATCAGAACTCTCACTGAGGGCGGCCATGTTTGTTTCCCTCGTGTTCTTTAATGAATGGCGTCCATCAGAGTTAATAAACAGGGAGCTAATTACCCAGTGGCTGGCTGTGGTACTGCAGTAATCATGGTTTTGCTGGAGTGAGTGAAACAGAAGTGCGACACTGGAGCTGTGTAGTAAAACTGGATTCACATACTCGCAGTACTTTTACAAATCCACTCCAGATACTTGTTAAGTTTTAGTTTTTTCAGTTTTAGTTGCAGTTTTGACTCTACCTTCATCTAAAGCTCATCATCTCTGTTATTTCTGTCAACTCTCACATTTCATTTTTCTTTTCATACTTTTGTCTCTTGGGAAAGGAGTGATTCCGGCTCCGGCTCCGGCTCCGGCTCCTTCACCTCCTCCTCCTGCTCCACCTCCTTCACTCCCTTTGTTTTAACTTCACAGCGTAATGAACAGAGCTCCAGACTCTGCTTTATTAATTAAGTTATAATGTCTGCGACTCACTTTTAAATTCTCTCACATTCTGTGTCAGAGGACGATTTAATGAGCAACACATTCACCTCTCCATGTCCCACTGCCTGTTTCTGTGTGTGTGTGTGTGTGTGTGTGCGTGTGTGCGTGTGTGTGTGTGTCTGTGAGAGAGAGAGAGGACTTGTTGGACTTTGTTTACTTTGGCCTGTAAATGTGTAGATGTGTGTTGGCGTGTTTTAGTTTGGAGTTTGCTGGGTCTGAAAACCTGTAGTGTAGTTGGTGAATGAATTTAAATATCACGCAATGTCCTCTTAACTAGTGTGTGTGTGTGTGTGTGTGTGTGTGTGTGTGCGCGTGTGTGTGTGTGTGTGTGAGAGAGAGAAAGAGTAAACAGTAGAGGCTCTGATCATTGAACCAGCGTAGCTTTTGTGTAGACAATATCCTGCCTCTCTGGACGCACACGCACACGCACATGCACACACACACACACACACACACACGCATGCAAGACTGATGAAAGAAGAAGAAACTTTAGAAGAATGATTAAAGAGCAAAAAGTCTGAGGCAGAATCTGGAGAATGAGCTTCATAGAAACTGATCTTTACTGAAACACTGGAGGCTGAAGACTGAGAGTGAATCACAGCTGTGGATGTTGATTGGCTGATTTGATGTCACATGACTGACATCATATTCCACCAGCAGCTCCGTGTCAGCTGATCACAGCCACAGTATGGTGCTGTGATCCTGATGCTGCTGTGTGATGAACATCTGTCTCTCACACACACACACACACACACACACACACACTCACACACTTCATCAGGGTTCAGGATCATTGTTTCCTTCCTGTTTATGAAGTAAAATCCATTTTACTTCATAAATGTTCACATTAGTTTATTAGATCTGATTTACACCATTAGTTTCCACTGAACATGTCAATCTGTGTGTGTGTGTGTGTGTGTGTGTGTGTGTGTGTGTGCGTGCACAGGTGTCCACTGTGACAGTGTGTGTGAGGACGGACGCTGGGGACCAAACTGCTCCTCCAGCTGCAGCTGTGAGAACGGAGGCTCCTGCTCGCCGGAGGACGGGACGTGTGTGTGTTCCCCCGGTTACAGAGGCACCAGCTGCAGACGGAGTAAACACACACTCACACACAAACACACACACAAAACATGTGACAGCTCACGTTTGCTCTGCGTCACAACCTCTGGACTCCTGCAGGAGGACCAGGTCGACCTCACGCCACGTCTCCGCCCCCTGATACTGATCAATCAGCAGAAAGTCGCCTGTTAATGAGGGACGGACTACAGCGTCAGTCTGAGATGAGTTAGTCATGAGTCGTTACTGTAATGAGCATCATGTGTCCCCTTTAACCTTCTGACCTTCTTGTGTGTGAGGACTCAGATGTCCACATACAGGACAAAGAACTGTCCTGTGAGGACAAAGAGCTCAGAGACAGAGGGTTTGACAGAAACAGCACTCAGTCAACAGAGAAACAGCCTTCTACAATACTGCCCCCCCCAACCCCCCGACCCCAGGTGACCCTCACGACCTTCTATCACACCTCAGAGGTCAGCGGCCTGTGTCTCTGTCTTTTCAGCTCCTCTTAATGTGGAAACTATGAAGCACAGACCACAGAGGAGGAAAAGACCTGATTCCCAGTGAATCACAGAAAGACTGAAAAAAAGAAAAAAGACACAAAGTGGAAAATGACACACACACACACACACACACA